>JAENPR010001025.1:0-220625 GCA_018135685.1 Themeda triandra | reverse complement strand
TGTGCAAATATGGCGGTTCTAGAGCTGTGGAGCCATGGTTAAGGGCCATTCGGGTTCTCGGGCCGTAATAAACGCTGTGGTGGAGAGGCCAAAGGTGTTAAAACGCCTTAACCATGGTGCATGGGCGTGCTTGACTTGGTGCGAGGAGCCGTAGGACGCATTGGAACCGGCCGTACGGCAGCAAAGTCGTGTGAGCAAATATGGCAGTTCTGGAGCCATGGAGCCAAGGTTAAGGGCTGTTCAGGCTCTCGAGCGATGACAAACACTATGGTAGAGAGGCCAGAGGTGTCAAAATGCCTTAACCATGGCGTATGGGCTTGCTTGACTCAGTGCCAGGAGCCATAGGATGCGTTGCCGCATGGTCGTGTGTGCAAATGTGGCGCTTTGCGCCGTGGAGCCATGGTTAAGGGCCCTTCAGGCTCTCGGGTGATGGAAAACTCTATGGTGGAGAGGTGAGAGGCATCAAAATGGCTTAACCATGGCGTACGGCTGTGTTTGAACCGGTACCGAGAGCCGTAGGATGCACAGGATCCGGCCGTGTGCCAACACAGTCGTGTGTGCAATTATGGATGTTCTGGAGTCGTGGAGCTATAGTTAAGGGCCGTTCGGGCTCTCGGGTGATGACAAACATTGTGGTGGTGGGGCCAGAGGTGTCAAAATGCCTTAACCATGGCATACGGTCATGCTTGACCTAGTGTCGAGAGTCAGAGGACACGTAGGAACCGGGCCGTGCGGTAGCATAGTCGTGTGTGCAAATATGGCGGTTCTAGAGCGGTGGAGCCATGGTTAAGGGCCATTCGGGTTCTTGGGCGGCAACAAATGCTGTGGTCGAGAGGCCAAAGGTGTCAAAACGCCTTAACCATAGTGCATGGGCGTGCTTGACTTGGTGCGAGGAGCCGTAGGATGCGCAGGAACCAGCCGTGCGGCAAAGAAAGTCGTGTGTGCAAATATGGCGCTTCGGAGCCGTGGAGCCGAGGTTAAGTGCCGTTCGTGCTCTCGAGTGACGGCAAACGCTATGGTAGAGAGGCCGGAGGTGTCAAAATGCCTTAACCATGGCGCATGTGCATTCTTGACTCGAGCGGAGCCATAAATGCGTTGAACCGACCATGCGGGCAAAGAAGGTCGAGTGTGCAAATATGGCAGTTTTGGAGCCGTGGAGGCATGGTTAAGGGCCCTTCAGGCTCTCGGGTGATGGAAAACTCTATGGTGGAGAGGAGAGAGGCATCAAAATGGCTTAACCATGGCGCGCGGGCGTGCTTGACCCGGTGCCGAGAGCCATAGGATGCATGTGGATCCGACCGTGCGGCAAACGACAGTCGTGTGTGCAATTATGGATGTTCCGAGTCGTGGAGCCGTAGTTAAGGGCCGTTCGGGCTCTCGGGTGATGACAAATATTGTGGTGGTGAGGCCGGGAGGCATCAAAATGCCTTAACCATGGCATACGGTCGTGCTCGACCTAGTGTCGAGAGCTATAGGACATGCAGGAACTGGCTGTGCGGTAGCATAGTCGTGTGTGCAAATATGGCGGTTCTAGAGCTGTGGAGCCATGGTTAAGGGCCATTCGGGTTCTCGGGCCGTAATAAACGCTGTGGTGGAGAGGCCAAAGGTGTTAAAACGCCTTAACCATGGTGCATGGGCGTGCTTGACTTGGTGCGAGGAGCCGTAGGACGCATTGGAACCGGCCGTGCGGCAACAAAGTCGTGTGAGCAAATATGGCAGTTCTGGAGCCATGGAGCCAAGGTTAAGGGCTGTTCAGGCTCTCGAGCGATGACAAACACTATGGTAGAGAGGCCAGAGGTGTCAAAATGCCTTAACCATGGCGTATGGGCTTGCTTGACTCAGTGCCGGGAGCCATAGGATGCGTTGCCGCATGGTCGTGTGTGCAAATGTGGCAGTTTTACTGCCGTGGAGCCATGGTTAAGGGCCCTTCAGGCTCTCGGGTGATGGAAAACTCTATGGTGGAGAGGTGAGAGGCATCAAAATGGCTTAACCATGGCGTACGGGTGTGTTTGAACCGGTACCGAGAGCCGTAGGATGCACAGATCCGGCCGTGCGCCAACACAAATCGTGTGTGCAATTATGGATGTTCCGGAGTCGTGGAGCTATAGTTAAGGGCCGTTCGGGCTCTCGGGTGATGACAAACATTGTGGTGGTGGGGCCGGAGGTGTCAAAATGCCTTAACCATGGCATACGGTCATGCTTGACCTAGTGTCGAGAGCTGTAGGACACGTAGGAACCGGCGTGCGGTAGCATAGTCGTGTGTGCAAATATGGCGCTTCTAGAGCGGTGGAGCCATGGTTAAGGGCCATTCGGGTTCTTGGGCGGCAACAAATGCTGTGGTCGAGAGGCTGCGGTGTCAAAACGCCTTAACCATAGTGCATGGGCGTGCTTGACTTGGTGCGAGGAGCCGTAGGATGCGCAGGAACCGCCGTGCGGCAAAGAAAAGTCGTGTGTGCAAATATGGCGCTTCGGAGCCGTGGAGCCGAGGTTAAGTGCCGTTCGTGCTCTCGAGTGATGGCAAACGCTATGGTAGAGAGGCCAAAGGTGTCAAAATGCCTTAACCATGGCGCACGTGCATTCTTGACTCGGAGCCGGGAGCCATAAATGCGTTGGAACCGACCGTGCGGCGGCATGGTCGAGTGTGCAAATATGGCGCTTTGGAGCCGTGGAGGCATGGTTAAGGGCCCTTCGTGCTCTCGGTGATGGAAAACTCTATGGTGGAGAGGAGAGAGGCATCAAAATGGCTTAACCATGGCGTGCGGTGCTTGACCCGGTGCCGAGAGCCATAGGATGCACAGGATCCGACCGTGTGGCAAAAGACAATCCGTGTGTGCAATTATGGATGTTCTGAGTCGTGGAGCTGTAGTTAAGGGCCGTTCGTGCTCTCGGGTGATGACAAATATTGTGGTGGTGAGGCCAGAGGCATCAAAATGCCTTAACCATGGCATACGGTCGTGCTCGACCTAGTGTCGAGAGCTATAGGACATGCGAGGAACCGGGCCGTGCGGTAGCATAGTCGTGTGTGCAAATATGGCGGTTCTAGAGCCGTGGAGCCATGGTTAAGGGCCATTCGTGTTCTCGGCCGTAATAAACGCCGTGGGTGGAGAGGCCAAAGGTGTTAAAACGCCTTAACCATGGTGCATGGGCGTGCTTGACTTGGTGCGAGGAGCCGTAGGACGCATTGGAACCGGCCGTGCGGCAAAAGAAAGTCGTGTGAGCAAATATGGCAGCTTCGGGAGCCATGGAGCCAAGGTTAAGGGTCACTGCTCTCGAGCGATGACAAACACTATGGTAGAGAGGCCAGAGGTGTCAAAATGCCTTAACCATGGCGTATGGGCTTGCTTGACTCAGTGCCAGGAGCCATAGGATGCGTTGCCGCATGGTCGTGTGTGCAAATGTGGCAGTTTTACTGCCGTGGAGCCATGGTTAAGGGCCCTTCAGGCTCTCGGGTGATGGAAAACTCTATGGTGGAGAGGTGAGAGGCATCAAAATGGCTTAACCATGGCGTACGGGTGTGTTTGAACCGGTACCGAGAGCCGTAGGATGCACAGGATCCGGCCGTGCGCCAACACAACCGTGTGTGCAATTATGGATGTTCGGAGTCGTGGAGCTATAGTTAAGGGCCGTTCGGCTCTCGGGTGATGACAAACATTGTGGTGGTGGGGGCCAGAGGTGTCAAAATGCCTTAACCATGGCATACGGTCATGCTTGACCTAGTGTCGAGAGCCGTAGGACACGTAGGAACCGGGCCGTGCGGTAGCATAGTCGTGTGTGCAAATATGGCGTTCTAGAGCGGTGGAGCCATGGTTAAGGGCCATTCGGGTTCTTGGGCGGCAACAAATGCTGTGGTCGAGAGGCCGAGCGGTGTCAAAACGCCTTAACCATAGTGCATGGGCGTGCTTGACTTGGTGCGAGGAGCCGTAGGATGCGCAGGAACCGCCGGTGCGGGCAAGAAAGTCGTGTGTGCAAATATGGCGCTTCCGGGAGCCGTGAGCCGAGGTTAAGTGCCGTTCGTGCTCTCGAGTGACGGCAAACGCTATGGTAGAGAGGCCGAGGTGTCAAAATGCCTTAACCATGGCGTACGGCATTCTTGACTCGGGCCAGCCGGGAGCCATAAAATGCGTTGGAACCGACCGTGCGGCAAGAAGGTCGAGTGTGCAAATATGGCGTTTTGGAGCCGTGAGGCATGGTTAAGGGCCCTTCGGGCTCTCGTGTGATGGAAAACTCTATGGTGGAGAGGAGAGAGGCATCAAAATGGCTTAACCATGGCGTATGTGCGTGCTTGACCCGGTGCCGAGAGCCATAGGATGCACAGATCCGACCGTGCGGCAGCACAACCGTGTGTGCAATTATGGATGTTCGAGTCGTGGAGTAGTTAAGGGCCGTTCAGGCTCTCGGGTGATGACAAATATTGTGGTGGTGAGGCCAGAGGAATCAAAATGCCTTAACCATGGCATACGGTCGTGCTCGACCTAGTGTCGAGAGCTATAGGACATGCAGAACCGGGCTGTGCGGTAGCATAGTCGTGTGTGCAAATATGGCGGTTCTAGAGCCGTGGAGCCATGGTTAAGGGCCATTCGGGTTCTCGGCCGTAATAAACGCTGTGGTGGAGAGGCCAAAGGTGTTAAAACGCCTTAACCATGGTGCATGGGCGTGCTTGACTTGGTGCGAGGAGCCGTAGGACGCATTGGAACCGGCCGTGCGGCAACAAAGTCGTGTGAGCAAATATGGCACTTCGGGAGCCATGGAGCCAAGGTTAAGGGCTGTTCAGTGCTCGAGCGATGACAAACACTATGGTAGAGAGGCCAGAGGTGTCAAAATGCCTTAACCATGGCGTACGGGCATGCTTGACTCAGTGCCGAGAGCCATAGGACCGCATGGTCGTGTGTGCAAATGTGGCAGTTTTACTGCCGTGGAGCCATGGTTAAGGGCCCTTCAGGCTCTCGGGTGATGGAAAACTCTATGGTGGAGAGGTGAGAGGCATCAAAATGGCTTAACCATGGCGTACGGGTGTGCTTGAACCGGTGCCGAGAGCCGTAGGATGCACAGGATCCGGCCGTGCGCCAGCACAGTCGTGTGTGCAATTATGGATGTTCTGAGTCGTGGAGCTATAGTTAAGGGCCGTTCGGGCTCTCGGGTGATGACAAACATTGTGGTGGTGGGGCCCGAGGTGTCAAAATGCCTTAACCATGGCATACGGTCATGCTTGACCTAGTGTCGAGAGCCGTAGGACACGTAGGAACCGGGCCGTGCGGTAGCATAGTAGTGTGTGCAAATATGGCGCTTCTAGAGCGGTGGAGCCATGGTTAAGGGCCATTCGGGTTCTTGGGCGGCAACAAATGCTGTGGTCGAGAGGCCAAAGGTGTCAAAACGCCTTAACCATAGTGCATGGGCGTGCTTGACTTGGTGCGAGGAGCCGTAGGATGCGCAGGAACCGTCAGTGCGGCGAAAGTCGTGTGTGCAAATATGGCGCTTCGGAGCCGTGGAGCCGAGGTTAAGTGCCGTTCGTGCTCTCGAGTGACGGCAAACGCTATGGTAGAGAGGCCGAGGTGTCAAAATGCCTTAACCATGGCGTATGTGCATTCTTGACTTCGAGCCGGGAGCCATAAAATGCGTTGAACCGACCGGCGGCAAAGCAAGGTCGAGTGTGCAAATATGGCGCTTTGGAGCCGTGGAGGCATGGTTAAGGGCCCTTCGTGCTCTCGGTGATGGAAAACTCTATGGTGGAGAGGTGAGAGGCATCAAAATGGCTTAACCATGGCGTATGTGCTTGCTTTGACCCGGTGCCGAGAGCCATAGGATGCACAGATCCGACCGTGCGGCAAAGACACGGTCGTGTGTGCAATTATGGATGTTCGAGTCGTGGACCGTAGTTAAGGGCCATTCAGGCTCTCAGGTGATGACAAACATTGTGGTGGTGAGGCCAGAGGCATCAAAACTCCTTAACCATGGCATACGGTCATGCTTGACCTAGTGTCAAGAGCGGTAGGACACGCACGAACCGGCTGTGCGATAGCATATTCGTGTGTGCAAATATGGCAGTTCTAGAGCTGTGGAACCATGGTTAAGGGCCATTCAGGTTCTCAGGCGGCAACAAACGCTGTGGTGGAGAGGCTAGAGGTGTCAAAATGCCTTAACCATTTTGTACGGGCATGCTTGACTCAGTGCCAGGAGCCATAGGATGCGTTGGAACTGACCGTGCGGCAAAGATGGTCGTGTGTGCAAATATGGCGCTTGGAGCCGTGGAGCCAAGGTTAAGGGCCGTTCGTGCTCTCGAGTGATGGCAAACGCTATGGTAGAGAGGCCAAAGGTGTCAAAATGCCTTAACCATGGCGTACGGGCATGCTTGACTCGGTGAGAGCCATAGGATGAGTTGGAACCGACCGTGCGGCGATGGTCGTGTGTGCAAATATGGTAGTTTTGGACCGTGGAGCATGGTTAAGGGCCCTTCGGGCTCTCGGGTGATGAAAACTCTATGGTGGAGAGGTGAGAGGCATCAAAATGGCTTAACCATGGCGTACGGCATGCTTGACCAGGTGCCGAGAGCCGTAGGATGCAAGGATCCGGCCGTGCGGCAAAGACAACGTGTGTGCAATTATGGATGTTCGAGTCGTGGAGCCGTAGTTAAGGGCCGTTCAGTGCTCTCGGTGATGACAAATATTGTGGTGGTGAGGCCAGAGGCATCAAAATGCCTTAACCATGGCATACGGTCGTGCTCGACCTAGTGTCGAGAGCTATAGGACATGCAGGAACTGGCTGTGCGGTAGCATACTCGTGTGTGCAAATATGGCGGTTCTAGAGCTGTGGAGCCATGGTTAAGGGCCATTCGGGTTCTCGGGCCGTAATAAACGCTGTGGAGGCCAAAGGTGTTAAAACGCCTTAACCATGGTGCATGGGCGTGCTTGACTTGGTGCGAGGAGCCGTAGGACGCATTGGAACCGGCCGTGCGGGCAAAGAAAGTCGTGTGAGCAAATATGGCGCTTCGGGAGCCATGGAGCCAAGGTTAAGGGCTGTTCGTGCTCGAGCGATGACAAACACTATGGTAGAGGCCGAGGTGTCAAAATGCCTTAACCATGGCGTATGGGCTTGCTTGACTCAGTGCCGGGAGCCATAGGATGCGTTGCCGCATGGTCGTGTGTGCAAATGTGGCAGTTTTACTGCCGTGGAGCCATGGTTAAGGGCCCTTCAGGCTCTCGGGTGATGGAAAACTCTATGGTGGAGAGGTGAGAGGCATCAAAATGGCTTAACCATGGCGTACGGGTGTGTTTGAACCGGTACCGAGAGCCGTAGGATGCACAGGATCCGGCCGTGCGCCAACACAGTCGTGTGTGCAATTATGGATGTTCTGGAGTCGTGGAGCTATAGTTAAGGGCCGTTCGGGCTCTCGGGTGATGACAAACATTGTGGTGGTGGGGCCAGAGGTGTCAAAATGCCTTAACCATGGCATACGGTCATGCTTGACCTAGTGTCGAGAGCTGTAGGACACGTAGGAACCGGCTGTGCGGTAGCATAGTCGTGTGTGCAAATATGGCGCTTCTAGAGCGGTGGAGCCATGGTTAAGGGCCATTCGGGTTCTTGGGCGGCAACAAATGCCGTGGTCGAGAGGCCGGCGGTGTCAAAACGCCTTAACCATAGTGCATGGGCGTGCTTGACTTGGTGCGAGGAGCCGTAGGATGCGCAGGAACCGGCCGTGCGGCAAAGAAAGTCGTGTGTGCAAATATGGCGCTCGGAGCCGTGGAGCCGAGGTTAAGTGCCGTTCGTGCTCTCGAGTGACGACAAACGCTATGGTAGAGAGGCCAGAGGTGTCAAAATGCCTTAACCATGGCGTACAGGCATTCTTGACTCAGAGCCAGGAGCCATAAAATGCGTTGGAACCGACCGTGCGGCGGAAGGTCGAGTGTGCAAATATGGCGCTTTTGGAGCCGTGAGGCATGGTTAAGGGCCCTTCAGCTCTCGTGTGATGGAAAACTCTATGGTGGAGAGGTGAGAGGCATCAAAATGGCTTAACCATGGCGTACAGCGTGCTTGACCCGGTGCCGAGAGCCATAGGATGCACGTGATCCGACCGTGCGGCACGGTCGTGTGTGCAATTATGGATGTTCTCGAGTCGTGAACCGTAGTTAAGGGCCATTCGTGCTCTCGGTGATGACAAACATTGTGGTGGTGAGGCCGAGGCATCAAAACTCCTTAACCATGGCATACGGTCATGCTTGACCTAGTGTCAAGAGCGGTAGGACACGCACGAACCGGCTGTGCGATAGCATATTCGTGTGTGCAAATATGGCGCTTCTAGAGCCGTGGAACCATGGTTAAGGGCCATTCAGTTCTCGGGCGGCAACAAACACTGTGGTGGAGAGGCTAGAGGTGTCAAAATGCCTTAACCATTTTGTACGGGCATGCTTGACTCAGTGCCAGGAGCCATATTATGCGTTGAACCGACCGTGCGGCAAAGATGGTCGTGTGTGCAAATATGGCGCTTTCGGAGCCGTGGAGCCAAGGTTAAGGGCCGTTCGTGCTCTCGAGTGATGGCAAACGCTATGGTAGAGAGGCCAAAGGTGTCAAAATGCCTTAACCATGGCGTACGGGCATGCTTGACTCAGTGCCGAGAGCCATAGGATGAGTTGGAACCGACCGTACGGCAAAGATGGTCGTGTGTGCAAATATGGTAGTTTTGCAGCCGTGAGCCGTGGTTAAGGGCCCTTCAGGCTCTCGGGTGATGAAAAACTCTATGGTGGAGAGGTGAGAGGCATCAAAATGGCTTAACCATGGCGTACGGGCATGCTTGACCAGGTGCCGAGAGCCGTAGGATGCACAGGATCCGGCTGTGCGGCAGCACAGTCGTGTGTGCAATTATGGATGTTCTGGAGTCGTGGAGCTGTAGTTAAGGGCCGTTTAGGCTCTCGGGTGATGACAAATATTGTGGTGGTGAGGCCAGAGGCATCAAAATGCCTTAACCATGGCATACGGTCGTGCTCGACCTAGTGTCGAGAGCTATAGGACATGCAGGAACTGGCTGTGCGGTAGCATAGTCGTGTGTGCAAATATGGCGGTTCTAGAGCTGTGGAGCCATGGTTAAGGGCCATTCGGGTTCTCGGGCGGTAATAAATGCTGTGGTGGAGAGGCCAAAGGTGTTAAAACGCCTTAACCATGGTGCATGGGCGTGCTTGACTTGGTGCGAGGAGCCGTAGGACGCATAGGAACCGGCCATGCGGCAGCAAAGTCGTGTGTGCAAATATGGCGCTTCCGAGCCGTGGAGCCGAGGTTAAGGGCCGTTCAGGCTCTCGAGCAATGACAAATGCTATGGTAGTGAGGCCAAAGGTGTCAAAATGCCTTAACCATGGCGTACGGGCTTGCTTGACTCGGCCGGAGCCATAGGATGCGTTGGAACCGACCATGCGGCAAAGATGGTCGTGTGTGCAAATGTGGCAGTTTTACTGCCGTGGAGCCATGGTTAAGGGCCCTTCAGGCTCTCGGGTGATGGAAAACTCTATGGTGGAGAGGTGAGAGGCATCAAAATGGCTTAACCATGGCGTACGGGTGTGCTTGAACCGGTACCGAGAGCCGTAGGATGCACAGGATCCGGACGTGCGCCAAAGACAACCGTGTGTGCAATTATGGATGTTCTCGAGTCGTGGAGCTATAGTTAAGGGCCGTTCGGGCTCTCGGTGATGACAAACATTGTGGTGGTGGGGCCGAGGTGTCAAAACACCTTAACCATGGCATACGGTCGTGCTTAACCTAGTGTCGAGAGCCGTAGGACACGTAGGAACCGGGCCGTGCGGTAGCATAGTCGTGTGTGCAAATATGGCGCTTCTAGAGCGGTGGAGCCATGGTTAAGGGCATTCGGGTTCTTGGGCGGCAACAAATGCTGTGGTCGAGAGGCCAGCGGTGTCAAAACGCCTTAACCATAGTGCATGGGCGTGCTTGACTTGGTGCGAGGAGCCGTAGGATGCGCAGGAACCGGCCGTGCGGCAAAGAAAGTCGTGTGTGCAAATATGGCGCTTCGGAGCCGTGGAGCCGAGGTTAAGTGCCGTTCGTGCTCTCAAGTGATGGCAAACGCTATGGTAGAGAGGCCGAGGTGTCAAAATGCCTTAACCATGGCGTACATGTGCATGCTTGACTCGAGCCGGAGCCATAAAATGCGTTGGAACCGACCGTGCGGCAAAGGTCGAGTGTGCAAATATGGCGCTTTGGAGCCGTGAGGCATGGTTAAGGGCCTTCGTGCTCTCAGTGATGGAAAACTCTATGGTGGAGAGGTGAGAGGCATCAAAATGGCTTAACCATGGCGTACGATGTGCGTGCTTGACCCGGTGCCGAGAGCCATAGGATGCATAGGATCCGACCGTGCGGCAAAGACAAATCGTGTGTGCAATTATGGATGTTCGAGTCGTGGAGCCGTAGTTAAGGGCCATTCGTGCTCTTGGGTGATGACAAACATTGTGGTGGTGAGGCCAGAGGCATCAAAATGCCTTAACCATGGCATACGGTCATGCTTGACCTAGTGTCAAGAGCCGTAGGACACGCACAAACCGGGCCGTGCGGTAGCATATTCGTGTGTGCAAATATGGCGCTTCTAGAGCCGTGGAACCATGGTTAAGGGCCATTCAGGTTCTCGAGGCAACAAACACCGTGGTGGAGAGGCTAGAGGTGTCAAAATGCCTTAACCATTTCGTACGGGCATGCTTGACTCAAAGGAGCCATAGGATGCGTTGAACCGACCGTGCGGCAAAGATGGTCGTGTGTGCAAATATGGCGCTTCCGGAGCCGTGGAGCCAAGGTTAAGGGCCGTTCGTGCTCTCGAGCGATGGCAAACGCTATGGTAGAGAGGCCAAAGGTGTCAAAATGCCTTAACCATGGCGTACGGGCATGCTTGACTCGGCCGAGAGCCATAGGATGCGTTGGAACCGACCGTGCGGCATGGTCGTGTGTGCAAATATGGCGCTTTTGTAGCCGTGGAGCCGTGGTTAAGGGCCCTTCGGCTCTCGGGTGATGAAAACTCTATGGTGGAGAGGTGAGAGGCATCAAAATGGCTTAACCATGGCGTACGGCGTGCTTGACCCGGTGCCGAGAGCCGTAGGATGCACAGATCCGGCCGTGCGGCAGCAAAGACAAGCTTGTGTGTGCAATTATGGATGTTCGGAGTCGTCGAGCTATAGTTAAGGGCCGTTCGGGCTCTCGGGTGATGACAAATATTGTGGTGGTGAGGCCGAGGTGTCAAAACGCCTTAACCATGGCATACGGTCGTGCTTGACCTAGTGTCGAGAGCTATAGGACATGCAGAACCGGGCCGTGCGGCAGCATAGTCGTGTGTGCAAATATGGTAGTTCTAGAGCCGTGGAGCCATGGTTAAGGGCCATTCGGGTTCTCGGGCGGTAATAAACACTATGGTGGAGAGGCCAAAGGTGTTAAAACGCCTTAACCATGGTGCATGGGCGTGCTTGACTTGGTGCGAGGAGCCGTAGGACGATAGGAACCGGCGTGCGGCAAAGAAAAGTCGTGTGTGCAAATATGGCGCCTCGGGAGCCGTGGAGCCGAGGTTAAGGGCCGTTCGTGCTCGAGCGACGAAAAACGCTATGGTAGAGAGGCCAAAGGTGTCAAAATGCCTTAACCATGGCGTACGGGCTTGCTTGACTCGGTCCGGAGCCATAGGATGCGTTGGAACCGACCATGCGGCAGCATGGTCGTGTGTGCAAATGTGGCGCTTTGCCGCCGTGGAGCCATGGTTAAGGGCCCTTCGTGCTCTCGGGTGATGGAATACTCTATGGTGGAGAGGTGAGAGGCATCAAAATGGCTTAACCATGGCGTACGGGTGTGCTTGAACCGGTACCGAGAGCCGTAGGATGCACAGGATCCGGCCGTGCGCCGGCGACAACCGTGTGTGCAATTATGGATGTTCGAGTCGTGGAGCTATAGTTAAGGGCCGTTCGGGCTCTCGGGTGATGACAAACATTGTGGTGGTGGGGCCGAGGTGTCAAAACACCTTAACCATGGCATACGGTCGTGCTTAACCTAGTGTCGAGAGCCGTAGGACACGTAGGAACCGGGCCGTGCGGTAGCATAGTAGTGTGTGCAAATATGGCGCTTCTAGAGCGGTGGAGCCATGGTTATGGGCCATTCGGGTTCTTGGGCGGCAACAAATGCCGTGGTCAAGAGGCCGGCGGTGTCAAAACGCCTTAACCATAGTGCATGGGCGTGCTTGACTTGGTGCGAGGAGCCGTAGGATGCGCAGGAACCGCCGTGCGGCAAAGAAAGTTGTGTGTGCAAATATGGCGCTTCCGGAGCCGTGGAGCCGAGGTTAAGTGCCGTTCGTGCTCTCGAGTGACGGCAAACGCTATGGTAGAGAGGCCAGAGGTGTCAAAATGCCTTAACCATGGCGTACGGTGCATGCTTGACTCGAGCCGGGAGCCATAAAATGCGTTGGAACCGACCGTGCGGCAAAGATGGTCGAGTGTGCAAATATGGCGCTTTTGGAGCCGTGGAGGCATGGTTAAGGGCCCTTCGTGCTCTCGTGTGATGGAAAACTCTATGGTGGAGAGGTGAGAGGCATCAAAATGGCTTAACCATGGCGTACGCGTGCTTGACCCGGTGCCGAGAGCCATAGGATGCATAGGATCCGACCGTGCGGCAAAGACACGGTCGTGTGTGCAATTATGGATGTTCGAGTCGTGGAGCTGTAGTTAAGGGCCATTCAGGCTCTTGGGTGATGACAAACATTGTGGTGGTGAGGCCAGAGGCATCAAAATGCCTTAACCATGGCATACGGTCATGCTTGACCTAGTGTCAAGAGCCGTAGGACACGCACGAACCGGGCGTGCGGTAGCATATTCGTGTGTGCAAATATGGCGGTTCTAGAGCCGTGGAACCATGGTTAAGGGCCATTCAGTTCTCGGAGGCAACAAACGCTGTGGTGGAGAGGCTAGAGGTGTCAAAATGCCTTAACCATTTCGTACGGGCATGCTTGACTCGGCCGGAGCCATAGGATGCGTTGGAACCGACCGTGCGGCGGCAAAGATGGTCGTGTGTGCAAATATGGCGCTTCTGAGCCGTGGAGCCAAGGTTAAGGGCCGTTCGTGCTCTCGAGCGATGGCAAACGCTATGGTAGAGAGGCCAAAGGTGTCAAAGTGCCTTAACCATGGCGTACGTGCATGCTTGACTCAGTGCCGAGAGCCATAGGATGCGTTGGAACCGACCGTGCGGCAGCATGGTCGTGTGTGCAAATATGGCGCTTTGTAGCCGTGGAGCCGTGGTTAAGGGCCCTTCGTGCTCTCGGGTGATGAAAAACTCTATGGTGGAGAGGTGAGAGGCATCAAAATGGCTTAACCATGGCGTACGGGCGTGCTTGACCCGGTGCCGAGAGCCGTAGGATGCACAGATCCGGGCCGTGCGGCAAAGACAGTTGTGTGTGCAATTATGGATGTTCGGAGTCGTCGAGCTATAGTTAAGGGCCGTTCGGGCTCTCGGGTGATGACAAATATTGTGGTGGTGAGGCCGAGGTGTCAAAACGCCTTAACCATGGCATACGGTCGTGCTTGACCTAGTGTCGAGAGCTATAGGACATGCAGAACCGGGCCGTGCGGTAGCATAGTCGTGTGTGCAAATATGGCGCTTCTAGAGCCGTGGAGCCATGGTTAAGGGCCATTCGTGTTCTCGGCGGTAATAAATGCTGTGGTGGAGAGGCCAAAGGTGTTAAAATGCCTTAACCATGGTGCATGGGCGTGCTTGACTTGGTGCGAGGAGCCGTAGGACGCATAGGAACCGGCCGTGCGGCGGCAAAGAAAGTCGTGTGTGCAAATATGGCGCTTCCGGAGCCGTGGAGCCGGGTTAAGGGCCGTTCGGGCTCTCGAGCGACGACAAACGCTATGGTAGAGAGGCCGAGGTGTCAAAATGCCTTAACCATGGCGTACGGGCTTGCTTGACTCAGTGCCGGGAGCCATAGGACGCGTTGGAACCGACCATGCGGCAGCATGGTCGTGTGTGCAAATGTGGCAGTTTTACCGCCGTGGAGCCATGGTTAAGGGCCCTTCAGGCTCTCGGGTGATGGAATACTCTATGGTGGAGAGGTGAGAGGCATCAAAATGGCTTAACCATGGCGTACGGGTGTGCTTGAACCGGTACCGAGAGCCGTAGGATGCACAGGATCCGGCCGTGCGCCAAAGACAAGCCGTGTGTGCAATTATGGATGTTCTCGAGTCGTGGAGCTATAGTTAAGGGCCGTTCGGGCTCTCGGGTGATGACAAACATTGTGGTGGTGGGGCCGAGGTGTCAAAACACCTTAACCATGGCATACGGTCGTGCTTAACCTAGTGTCGAGAGCTGTAGGACACGTAGGAACCGGGCCGTGCGGTAGCATAGTCGTGTGTGCAAATATGGCGCTTCTAGAGCGGTGGAGCCATGGTTAAGGGCCATTCGGGTTCTTGGGCGGCAACAAATGCTGTGGTCGAGAGGCCGGCGGTGTCAAAACGCCTTAACCATAGTGCATGGGCGTGCTTGACTTGGTGCGAGGAGCCGTAGGATGCGCAGGAACCGGCCGTGCGGCAAAGAAAAGTCGTGTGTGCAAATATGGCGCTTCGGAGCCGTGGAGCCGAGGTTAAGTGCCGTTCGTGCTCTCGAGTGACGGCAAACGCTATGGTAGAGAGGCCGAGGTGTCAAAATGCCTTAACCATGGCGTACGTGCATGCTTGACTCGTAGCCGGGAGCCATAAAATGCGTTGGAACCGACCGTGCGGCAAAGATGGTCGAGTGTGCAAATATGGCAGTTTTGGAGCCGTGGAGGCATGGTTAAGGGCCCTTCGGGCTCTCAAGTGATGGAAGACTCTATGGTGGAGAGGTGAGAGGCATCAAAATGGCTTAACCATGGCGTACGGCGTGCTTGACCCGGTGCCGAGAGCCATAGGATGCACAGGATCCGACCGTGCGGCAAAGACAACGTGTGTGCAATTATGGATGTTCTCGAGTCGTGGAGCTGTAGTTAAGGGCCGTTCGTGCTCTCGGGTGATGACAAACATTGTGGTGGTGAGGCCGAGGCATCAAAACGCCTTAACCATGGCATATGGTCATGCTTGACCTAGGGTCAAGAGTCGTAGGACACGCACGAACCGGCCGTGCGGTAGCATATTCGTGTGTGCAACTATGGCGCTTCTAGAGCCGTGGAGCCATGGTTAAGGGCCATTCGGTTCTCAGCGGCAACAAACGCTGTGGTGGAGAGGCTAGAGGTGTCAAAATGCCTTAACCATGGCGTACGGGCATGCTTGACTCGGTGCCGGAGCCATAGGATGCGTTGGAACTAACCGTGTGGCGCATGGTCGTGTGTGCAAATATGGCGCTTCGGAGCCGTGGAGCCAAGGTTAAGGGCCATTCGGGCTCTCGAGCGATGGCAAACGCTATGGTAGAGAGGCCGAGGGTGTCAAAATGCCTTAACCATGGCGTACGGGCATGCTTGACTCGCCGAGAGCCATAGGATGCGTTGGAACCGACCGTGCCGCATGGTCATGTGTGCAAATATGGCGTTTTGCGGCCGTGGAGCCGTGGTTAAGGGCCCTTCAGGCTCTCGGGTGATGAAAAACTCTATGGTGGAGAGGTGAGAGGCATCAAAACGGCTTAACCATGGCGTACGGGCGTGCTTGACCCGGTGCCGAGAGCCGTAGGATGCACAGGATCCGGCTGTGCGGCAGCACAGTTCTGTGTGCAATTATGGATGTTCTGGAGTCGTGGAGCTATTGTTGACACAAAATGTGGCCCACTGTGTCTCACACACAGCAAGCCGGAAAGCCTAGCTTCAATCGGGTGCCCGGGCGTCTGAATCCGGTGGCGTGCCAGTCGATTTGACCTGAAAAATCGACAAGGGGCAAACGGTAAGATCAAAACTGGAACATGCTGGGTGAGACCAGACAGTTCCATCTTTACGGCCCTGAAGCCACTTACGACGACACATAGCTACGAAGCTATCTCGCCAACGATTGCGCTTCATTCGGCTAAAGTAACATAACTGATGTAAACAGAGTGAACTTGCCGAATACAATAAATGAAGACATGTTTGAACAAGATTGAATCATTAAAGCATATCAAACCATATCTCAGGTTTAAAGCATCATCAAGCACTTAATAATTAAAGATAAGTAACTCATAAATATAAATCTACCAAATAACACATGCATAGGCTACTCCAAACTAGTCTCGCCGCACGTCTAGCCTTTGTAAACCCGTCAAGCATGAACCTAAGCAAGCTAATCCACCGCATGATACCACTCACTATGAATTCACACCACTCCTTACTAATAGATCAATCCACCGCATGATACAATCTAACAATAAAGAGCTAAAAGCACATAATCACTTAACAGATCTATAAATACTTGTCACATGCATAAGCGTAACCGTATCGGCAAGATTGCCGAATCGGGGTCCACGAAGAAGGAACAAACAAGTAATACGCAAAAGAAACCTATCAGATTAAACCGATCTCTAGTCCACCGGATGACTAGCTCTAGAGTAACCCAAAGACCTGCATCTGCCGCACGATACCCAGTCCTGTCAAGGCTTATCTACATCTAACGTGAATGAACCCGCAACACGTAATCAACCTAGATCGATCTAATTCGGCTATATGAGCTTGATCTACTCGATATTGACTAAGCATGAAAGGAAAGATCAACAAGCCAAAAGAGTATCAATCTAGATTGGGCAAAAGAGTGTTGCAATAATTAAACATTAAATAAAGCAAGCAACACGTGATAACTTAATGAATCTATTAGATCATGCCAAATCTAAAAGAGCCGATAACTATCTTTACTCATGTCTTATCCGCCGCACGATACAAGGCACAAGCAAAAACTTCCCATGATCAAGCTTAGATCTACCGCATGTTCTAAGCTAAAACAATGAGACTACTTACATCACATCTAAATCCACCGCATGATACTAGACATGATAGCAAGGTTGCCGGGACTTACGGAGGTCGACGGATCAATTGGCCCTCTCAAAGAACTCGACGACATGACTAAAGGACTCGAAGGGTGGCACGTAGCCGGTTGTATTGATTTGGTTGTGAACCCTTATTACAATGGTCGAGGGTTTATATTTATACCCTGGACAGAACATGAGTCCTAAGCACTTACGATCTATCTAAACAAAATTGGAAAGATATAAATATGTTAACTCTAACTATAATCGGAGCCCTTGACTATCACGACTCCTTCCCTTTCTGGTCAGCTTCCTCTTTCCTTCTTTCATCTTCAAATGAAGCCGTTGCCGACCGCTTGATCATTTGCCGAACATACGAAAATTAGCCGACCACATATGCATTTTGCCGAATTGCTCTCTCTGCTGCTCGTAGGCCCACCTGTCATATCCCTGACCAAATTCTGGTGTTAACACATGCCCCCTCAATTTTGAGATAAAAGGGTTTTATTTCAAAATTGATCGCGCCGCCTTTTCGCCTAGGACAAGACACGCTGACGCCCGCAGCCGCCATTCAAGATCTGTGCTTGCTGCTGTCTTCAATGGCGACGGAGTCTTCAACCAGCTCCATCATGGCAACAGGAACTCAAGAGGAGCTCCTAGAGGTAACCCTATTTGCTTCTACCCATTCGGTAATTTTCCTGAATCAGTTTCCAGATGTGTTCTTAATTCATCCGCTTCACTTCTTCTAAAGGAAATGAAGAATGAGATTTTGATCTCCAATCTCGCTCACCCTGGATCGTTCTTTCTTGGCCCACGGGGAGACCCCAATCCGAGGGAATTTATTGAAAAAGAAACTCTGAGGATCCCTTTCAAATCTAGGATTGCTCCCCCAAACAGATGGCCGAATACATTCAAAACATGGCCCCTCCCTTCAATCACAGGATGGCGCGATTGGTACTGTAGGATGCAGTCTATAAATAGTGATTTCTGGGAATCACAAGATATTCAACACTGCTTGGAACTTTCCTTAGCCGAAATGCCAAGAAATGACTCTCTTCTGATAGCCGCCTCTCACTTCTGGTCTGATGCTATCAACGCATTTATCTTTGGTCATGGCCCAATGTCAATTACTCTGTCAAACATTTTCATGATGACCGGTTTGAATATTACCAAGCCAACATATCCTTTCAAGTTCAAGGGTACCAAGTACCCAGGTCACCAAACTAGGAGGAGGTTGGGCCAAGTACATTCAGACCTATGCTTCAACTGGCACTGTATCTGACAAAGAGTATAGAGCTTTCATGAACATGTGGCTGTGCAGGTTCATTTTCTATGGCAAGTCCAATGAGCCCACTCTGAATCATATAGTGATGGCTGAAGAACTAGCTGCAGGCAAGCTGATTCCTCTAGGCAAATATCTTTTGGGAGCCACATGATGCACCAGATTACCGTCCAAATGCGTGGTCAAGGTGAAATCTCCTGTGTCAATGGCCCATGGTGGCTTGTCCAAATGTGGTTGCAACTGTATATGCATCAGATTGTCTCAGTTGACCTCCATAACCTGAACTTTCCCTCAATCAACTATGCTGAAGGTGAAGATCCCAGATATAAATCTTGTCAGACATATGGAGAGGCTGCATCTTCTATTGTCATTGACCTGGATCTTGGTCATCTCTTCAAGATTTTTTACAAGGGATTCCACCACATAATCTGGTTCCCTTACAGGGAAAATGAAGATCTAACCCTTCCTTGCAAATTTAGCTATGAGCTGGGCTTCATAGATGATGATTCCAGGGACATCTATAATTCTTTTATCAAGCCATGTGCTTTGCCGGCAGAATTTCACCACGGCTGGTTGATAAGTTCAACTTATGAATTTTACAACCCAAACATGGTCGCCAGGCAGCTTGGACTTGGTCAATTGCCCCCAAGGCCATACTTCTCAAGCATCATCAGGCCCAGGGAGTCATTGCTGAATATTACTGAGGCCAACAAAGTTTTCAACCTTGGATGTAAGCTTCCAGTATATAAACCTAATCCCCTGGTGATAATTGAAGCTGCTCATCCTTCATTCACTCTTTGGTGGCAAGAATGGCATTCTCACATTTTCAGAGCACAAGTCCATCCTTTATGCCAAGTTTTAATGCCCTTATTCACTTCTGATGATGAGGTACACTCTTATAGCCACCTTTCATTTTATGTCTCTGCTCTGTTTCTAAGCATCCTTTTGAACAGGACAATGCTCCTCCAAGCCCTCCAGAGGCTCAATACTGGCAACCTGGCCCTAATGCTGCTCTGGGGCACGATGCTCCAAGTTTAACAGTTTTTAACAAGACACCTGCTGATGACACAGTGCTCCTGAAGGACCTCAAAAGAAAAACTCCTTCCTCCCCCATCAAGGACACTGCCATCCCCAAGAAAACAAGATCAAAGAAGGCCAAGCTACCCCCTCAGGTATGAATGCTTTTGATCCCTTACTTTCTACCTGCAAATATGTTTGCATTCATCACTATCTTCCAGCAGGTACAGGTCAACCCTCAAAGTCTTGGCAGGGTAGTGATCTTGGATAATTCTCCTGGAGCCTCTACTGGCCAAGCAAATGCCAATGAGCCTGCCAGCAACCTTGGTATGCACCAGACAGATGACCAAGCAGGTGAACAGAGAGAAGCCACAGAAGAAATTCCTTCTCATCAGGTTGATGAACAAATAGAAATGGAAACAGGCATTCCTCTTCATCAGCCAGGAGAAGCAACAGAAAAGATTCTTCTTCAAGACGTACCAGATTCAACCCCTTCGGCAATTCAAGATATATCAACAAGTCATGACACTACTATCCATGAAGCAGTAACTGTATCAGTTACTCAAAGTCTTGACGCTACTCAGGGGGCTATTGATCAGGTTTTTACTAAAGAGGTACCATCTTGATCTTTCTCAGTCATTCCCTATTTGAATTAAGTCATTCGGCTAATAAATTTTCTTCTGTCATCAGGGCACTTCTTTTCAACAGGCCAGTTTTTCCCTCATTGCTGAAGAATTTGCCGATGATGATGAAGTCTCCTCTAATCGGCAATTATCATCAGAGAGTTAGGCTAAACTGAAAGACATAATCTCATTCTTAGAGAAAGACATTGTTGATTTGACTCGAGAATCTGACAAGATAAGGGAAATAGCAGAGCCGATTGGCCAAGAGCTTCCTTCTGATCTTAAGGATGCCATAAACGCCTTGTCCCACCTTGATGACCACTTTGCTGTTGTCAATAGAGCATACAAAAATACATCTGACAAGGCTGTTTTGGAGTCCGACAAGGCAACCAGAGAACAGCAAGTCAAGGAGCTCTATTCTGAATTCAAGTCAGCCAAACAGTCTTGGGACACCTTGGAGCCAGAATTGCAGAGTATGAGAGATGAAAGGATCAAACTGGCAGCTCAGTTGGCTCAATTGGATGCCAACATTCAATCTCATGAGGCCAAACTTGCTACTCTGCCACCTCTTGATTCAGCTAAGTCCAAAATAAGCTCTCTTGTCGAGAGACCAAGCAAATCAAGAGCAAAGTCGCGTGAGATCCAAAATTCTCGGTTGAAGACAGGAGAGCCCTTGACGAGGTCAACGTAATCAAGATTGACGCCCCGAATGTTATTAATTCTTATTTGAGTGTATAAACCTCGGGCTTGTATGATGACATATGTAAATATTATGCTCTGAATGTACCATACTTCTTCAACATTTTATTCCCTTTGATTTAATATTTTGTTTTTCTCTTTCTTCTCTGCTTCTGTTATCATTCGACTGTCCCTGAGTATGACCATACTCACACCTGTGCAAATCAGCCAAACATAACCGCTGTAGGCTTAAGCACATACTTTTAGCCGAATGATTCCCATCTCAGCTTTTTAGCCGACCGCATGCTGGTAATTGAATCGACCACAGTAATGGGCTTGGCCCAACTCAATACCGGCCCACAGAAGTGTGAAAACCCTAATCTGTTGATTGGTTTTCCCGCAGGTTCCGCCACGGCTCCCATCATTCATAAATAGAGCCACTCGGCTTCCATCATCACCACATCCAAGCACAAGCAGTTGCTATCATCTCTTCCACTTCCTCTTCCACCTCAATCTCAAAAAACCCTCACCACCACCAATGGCCAGCGGCGGTGACCGTGGCAAGCGCTCTGCCCAGGACGAGGCGGAGAGAAGCAGCAACCGGCGCCGGCGGTGAGATCTTCAACCTTTTGAGTTGTGCTGCTCGATAGTTTTTTACCTGATCTAAGTCTCTGCCCCCTTGCGGTTGTTCATCTTCTTGATCCGTTTCAGGGCCGTCGGGAACACCGGCGACTACGTCGCCAACTTCCGGAGGCACGCCGCATCGGCCCGCGCTCCGGCCTCGGCTTCCGCCTCCGCTCCCGCTCCCGCGGACGTGGCGGAGGGAAGCAACCGCGGCGGCCGTCGCCTGCAGTAAGGAGACAACTTCTCCATCTTGTTTGTGGTTTCTTCTTATTTAGCCGATCTTGATTGCACCTTGTTTGTAGAACGGCGAGGATCAGCACCGGCCAATGGCGTTTCCTGGCGCCGGCCACGGCGTTCGACGCACCTGCCCCCGCGCCGGCTCCGGCTCCAGCTCCGGCTCCTGCTCCTGCTCCGGCGCCGGCGTCAGCTTCTGCTTCGGCCTCATTGGGGTCCGCTCCTTCGTACCACCCTATATGGGAAAGGAATGACGAGGAGATCCCGGCGTACACCCGCTACGACGCCGCTGGGTACCTCCGTGAGAGGGACGAGGCGCGGACGCTTCTTGGTGAAGAAACCAAGAAGTTCGGGATCGCCCAGCTGGAGTGGGAGGATACCTGCCGGCAGATGACCGAGACCATCACCAGTACTTGTTCTTCTATCATTGCGTGATTTCCATTATTCTTGACCTATTTTTAGTCACTGTCCTGTCTTGTTTTTCCTTTGCAGACCTCAACGCGGAGCTGGCCCGCCTGAGGTTGGCGGCGACGGCGGCGGCCAATCATGTGAACGCCCTGGGGGCGACCGTGGCAGATCGCCTCGAGGTGGTGCCTGGTCAGATTGACCAGGTTGCCCTTCACGGCGTGCGCCTCGGCACCGCGCTTGGCCTGGCGGGGATGTCGTCCTGGACCGGGGACGACTACGCTCCAATGCCGACAGGCTTCCAGGACGGGCTCCCCCATGAAGTCGAAGGCATCGAGGGCCTCCTGGCCTCGTACGATGACCACGCCGACGCCATGGCCAACGCCACCAACCCGGAGTCCATCCTCAACAAGCTCTTCACCGAGGAAGAGGAGTAGCTTGTAATAGGACTGGCGCGGGTTGTAATAAAATATTTTAATGAAGAATGTTGGTCTCCTCTTTGCTCTTGCTTGTCTGTGATGGTGTTCATCTGCCGTATTTGCTTTTTGCAAATTTTTCCTTAGCTAGAACTTGACTGCAACACTCTTCCCGAACGAAATCTCCCGAATCGCATTACATCACCTTAGTCGGTTAGATCTCGGTCCTGTTCCACTACTTGACGATTTGTAGCGTAGCACTTCAATTCACTTTATCTTCTCCCGATAAACCTACCAGCTGAGAGATAAACTGTTCACTTATACTTTAAAAATTGGCTAAAGGCGATACAACTGCATCGGCTATTTTTGTCCAACTTCTCTCCTTTGTTCTGAAGGCGATTTTTATTCAATCGGCTATACCACGTTTACGTCATAGTCACAATTAAGATCCAACTTCGACACTTGGATAAAACTTCTTAAGGTATCTGCCATTGATGGCTCTAGTAAGTTCTTCTCCTAATAGCATTTTCAATATATACGCATTACCAGGTGCACAACTGACAACTCGAAAAGGTCCCTCCCAATTCGGAGACCATTTGCCGAACGTTTTGTCTTTGGTACCAATCGGCAATATTGTCTTCCAAACCAAGTCTCCTTCTACAAATTGCTTAACTTTAACTTTCTTGTTGTAGTACTTGGCAACACGCATTTTATTCTTCTCAATGTTCTCCAAAGCTTTAAGACGAATCAAATGCAAATCCTCCAATTCATCCATCATCAAATCCTTATAATCTTTATCCGTTAAATCCTTTTGCAATTCAACTCTCCTTGATCCTGATTGCAACTCCCAAGGCATCACAAAGATTATGTCCATAAACCAACTCATATGGAGATGCTTGTGTGGATCCATGGCAAGCCATTCGGTAAGCCCATAATGCTTCATTAAGGACCAAGTGCCACTTTCTTGGCTTCTCATTGATCTTCTTCTCGGATGATTTTGATCATGATTTTATTTGATGCCTCTCGCTTGGCCATTGGCTTGTGCATAATAAGGAGAAGAATTATATAGCCTTATCCCCATGCTTTCGACAAAGTCACAAAACTCAAGTAGTGAACCGAGTCCCCGATCGCTTGTAATGGTCTCGTGGGATCCCAAACCTATGAATTATATGCTCTTTGACAAAACCGACCATATTTTCGATGTGACTGTTTTCAAAGGGATAGCTTCAACCCACTTAGTGAAATAATCTGTGCCGTAATACAAATTTGTGTCCTTTGCTAGATGGAGGATTGATCTCGTCCAATTAAATCTATACCCCATCCTCCGAACGGCCATGATTTGATTATTGGGTTCGGAGCGGATGCGGTGTGCCCTTTGAACATTACCAAATATCTGACAATGTCGACACCCTTTGTAATATTCAAAGCAATCTTCCAACATAGTCGGCCAGAAGTACCCTGTCCTTCTGATTATCCACTTCATTCGGTAAGCCGACTGATGCGCACCACAAGCTCCTTCATGTACTTCAAACATAATCTTCTTAGCCTCTTCTTGACTCAAGCACTTGAGCAATACCCCATCTATAGACTTGTAATATAACTGGCTATCAAGAAGCACAAACTTGAGAGCTTTATACCTGAGCTTTTGGGAAACCTTCTGAGATGGATCTTTCAAATAACTGACAATAGCGCTTCTCCAGTCATCGTCTATTTGATCACAATTGAAGGCACTTTGTTCTATTGCAAAAATCTCATGATTTTCCCGATATCCAGAGGCTGCTTGAGCTAACTTATTTGCTTCTCCATTATGTTCTCTGGGTATATGATGCAAAGTAACTACCGAAAAGCCTTTCAGAAGTTCCCGACACTGTTCATGGTATCCTTGCAATATATCGTTCTTGCATTCATATTGCCCTGTCAATTGATTGATCACCAATTCAGAGTCACCAAATACTTCAACAGCAACAGCCTTCACTTCTATTAACAGCCGAAGCCCTCTAAGAAAAGCTTCATACTCTGCTTGATTGTTAGTGATAGGATATTCAATTGAAAAAGCAAACTCAAATGTATTTCCACGTGGAGATATCAAAAGAATACCAGCACCACCACGTCACATGATGATCCATCAAAAAATAATGCCCATGGGGCAATGTTAACCATATCAACAGACAAATCACGATGATGATTAATAAAATTGGCAATGACCTGCCCTTTCACTGCTTTTGCCGACTCATATTTCAGATTAAATTCTGACAGTGCTAATACCCATTTGCCGATCCTTCCATTTAAAATCGGCATTGACAACATGTGTTTAATTACATCAAAACTAGATATCACCACACATTCGACATTTAACAAATAGTGCTGAAATTTAGTGCATGAGTAATAAACACACAAGCAGAGTTTTTCTATAGCCGAATACCTTGTTTCAGGATCTAGCAGTTTTCGGCTAAGGTAAGCTATTACCCTCTCTTTTCCATCAAACTCTTGCATAAGGGCCGATCCTATTGTTAGGCTATCGGCCGCCACATACAGCTTGAAAGGCTTCTCAAGTTGTGGAGGTACCAACACTGGTGGTGCCTTCATATATTGCTTAATTTCATCAAAAGCCTTTTGCCGTATGTCACCCCGCACAAATTTCGATCCTTCTTGAGCTTCAACAATGGAGAGAAAGGCAATACTCTTTCGATAAATTGGATATGAATCTCCTCACGAAATTGATCTTGCCCAAAGAACGATTGCAACTCAGTAAGGTTAGTTGGGGGCACAATTTTGTCTATTGCTTCCATGCTCTTTTTCCCAACTTCTATCCCTCCTTTGTGGATCAAGAACCCCAAGAACTCACCAAATAGAGACTCCAAAAGCACACTTATTTGGATTCATCTTTAAACCATGTTTCCTTGTGCACTCCAAAGTCTTCCTTAAATCGGCTAAATGTCCTTCATGGTTTCTAGATTTGACTACCACATCATCAATGTAAATTTCCACAATTTTGCCGATCAACTCATGAAAGATATAATTCATGGCTCTCTGATAAGTTGCACCAGCATTTTTCAATCCAAATGTCATCACTATCCACTCAAATAACCCAATATGGCCAGGACATCTAAATGCAGTTTTTGCAATATCTTCAACTGCCATAAAAATCTGATTGTAGCCAGCATTACCATCCATAAAGCTGATGACTTCATACCCTGCTGCTGCATCCACTAGTAAATCGGCAACTGGCATTGGGTAACCATCCATGGGAGTAGCTTTGTTGAGATCTCTGAAATCTATGCATACTCTCATTTTTCCATTCTTTTTGTAAACAGGTACTATGTTTGAAATCCACTCTGCATACCTGCATGGCCGAATAAAGTTTGCTTCAATCAGTCTTTCAACTTCTTTCTTTACATCGGCCAATACCTCCTCTTTATAAATTTTCCGTGGAGGTTGTTTGAAAGGATGAAATCCAGGTTTTATAGGCAACTTATGCTCAACAATTGATCGATACAAACCAGGCATCTCTATGTAATCCCAAGCAAAACAATCTTTAAACTCTTTCAGCAACTCTACTAATTTCAACTTATATTCTGGGTCTAAATTTGCACTGATATACATCGGCCTTGACTTCGTGTTATCACCAACATCGATTTCTTCTAACTTGTCGGCCGACATGAAACCACGACCCAGTTTGCCTTTGTTGCCATCGATTGGATTGCCCATTAAAAGTTACTGTCAGAGCCGACTGCTTGGATCGGCTGTTGATCTTTGTCGAACACATTGACAGGACCTTCTTTCCATTTCTTACCCGAAAGACAGTCTTGTCCATCATACTCCCAATAAGCGTGGCTCGGAAGTGGCAACACTCACCGAATCATCGCTTGAACAACCTCTACTTCATCTCCTATCCACTTTGAATAAGAATCGATGCATAGTTGAGGGTACACAAAGAATTAGCATGGATCCAATCCCTTCCCGAAGCATGCTATATGCCCCCTTGCCATCAATGACAAAGAAAGTAGTGATCAAAGTCTTGGATCCAATCATCGTTCCACATGTACTTGCTCTACGAGTATCGAAGCATTGCCGCAAAATCTCTAAGGATCATGTCACCGCAACAAATCTTCACTTGTCATGCCACGCTTTCTGAAAGTAGCATAGGGCATAATATTGATAGCAGCCCCTCCATCGACAAGCATCTTGGTTAAAGGTTTGCCATTGACATATCCCTTCAGGTATAAAGGTTTCAGATGACGGTTTTTAACTGGCTTGTCAAAGATTGCTTGCCGAGTCAACACAAGTTGAGCCATCAGGTCTCGGCATTCAGTTTCATCAAAGTCTGAGTATACTTCATCTTGAACTTCTTGATCTTCAGGAGCTCTAAACTCCAATGGGATGAAGAACACCATGTTAGTATCAGCCGAAGGACCCTGTCCATCATCCTTTTTCTTAGGACGCCACACTAGCTTCTTTTCGGCTAATTCCTGCTTCAGCTCTTGATTCCTCAAACATTGAACTCTTCTCTTCTGGCTCTTCCGCAAACCAGGAGGACACCATTGGCCTCTTTGCCACCTATATGAGCTTTCCTCTGCATTATGAGCGTCGCTATGAGCCCAAGCTTGATCTGCAAATCTTTTCCTCTGATGTCCATCAAAATTATTCATTTTTATACGCCGATCGTCCTCAGGAATCCTTATTCCAAGTCTATCATGGACGGGACAGCGGTTGACTCAAGATTGCCTATACTCTGAATATTGATCACAGCATTCAGGGCAATTGTTTTTAGCAGGCAACTTCAAGCCTTCATTCCAACAGTGTCTGAAGAAGGAACAATTCCAATGTGACTGCTCTTGCTCCCTCATGTGTTCTTCTTGTTCTCTTCGGCGCACTTCTGCCTCATATCTTCGATGCTCTGCCATGAATCTGCGCTCCTCTTCAATGTACTGCTGCTCCTCATCATACTCCATCTTCTTTTCCCACTGCCACTTATTCAACAAGTGTCGTGCTATAACTGTGTGCTTTGGCTCAGCGTGTATTCGGCAATTTTCCTTAGTTGCATCTGAAGTTTGACCCTTCTCTATTCGGCTATTTCTGAATCGTACTTGTTGCACTTCCTCCTTGGTAACTTGCCGATCAGGGTCAACAGCACCACTCTCCTTGGCTCTTTCAGAGGTCAGAAACTTCATCTTTCCCTTTTCCTTGGATTCACTGGCATCAACCATGCCTATAGAGAAAGAGACCATGTTCTGAGGGAACGAGTTTTTGTCTACTTTCATCTTGCCATCAAATCTCAAGTGTCCATCTTGAATAGCTTTCTCGAATCTTTACTCAACACTCGGCAATCATTGATATGATGAGAACTTGTATCATGAAACCCACAAGCTTCTTACCCTTTACCCCTTCAGGCGCAAAGATAGGATGTCCTTTTGGCGCCTTGACGCATCCCTCTTGAATCGATACAAAAAGAGCTTATCTCGCCCTTCGACATCAAAATCATAAGATCCCTTTTGTCGCTTCACCCATCGATGACCGACCAAAGTAGGCTCTTTTGTCCAGTTCAACTCGCAGCGCCTACTTCATCTTCATCTTCATATTCGATGCTTCTTCTAGAAATCCCCGATACATGTCAATAGTTGCATTGTTCTTCTAAAAACGAGCATCTCTTCTGAACCCTTGGGCTTGATTGCTCATTGCTGTCAACTTTTGTGCAAGCTGTCCAAGGTCTTCAAACTCCATGCCAAATAGCTTGTCTCTGATATGTGGCAGCATGCCTGCAATGACCAATTGTGCGAGTTGATCATCGGGAATGTTCGGAGAATAGCACATGTTCTTGGCTTCTCTGAATCTTCGAAGATACTCCATTGGTGTTTCGGTAGTCTTCATCCTCATAGCCCACAGATCAACCATCTTCTTCTCATTGGTTCCTGTGTAAAAGTATGCATGGAACTTCTGCTCCAATTCTGCCCATGTTCTAATGGAATTGGCCGGCTGTGAAGCAAACCATGTGAAAGCCGGCCCTGTCAGAGACATAGGAAAATATCTAATCCTCCAAGCTTCATCGCAGCAGCTTCTTCAAGTTGCATCGATATCTCGCGATATGCTCAATGGTACTGGTGTCATCTTGACCAGAGAATTTAGTCAAATCTGTCGGTGGCTTTACTCTTGGTGGAAGAGCTACTCTATTGTACCACTCTGGAAAGGGAGATCTGTATGCATATGTTTGATTCTTTGGTTTAAGGCCGAACTGATTCTGCATCATATCAGCCATTCTGCTTAGGAGAACATCATTGGCATCTTGTGCCCCCTACCTTTCAGAGGGTACTCCTGACGCACTCCTGTATCCCGGATTCGGCAAAGCACTCAGAGCGCTGTAATCGGTAAACTCATTGTACCCATCTCCATAAACACTCTTCTGCAATCTGTTTGCCACTGGAGAAATCTTGTAAGCAGATGCAGGTATATCTGTTGTTGCACCAAAAGCTACTTGACCATGAGTTTGCTACTCGGTCATAGGAGGCTTCTCTTTTTCATCATGAACAGCTCCATCCTTGCTTGTACCGATTATCTCTCCTCCTCCAGTTGGCTTTCCTGAAGATTACTGAGTGTTGAAGTACACTGGTCCAGCAAACTCTCCAAATCTTTCTTCAAAGCGCTTGTCAACTACTGGACCAAAAGTATCAACCTGTATTTTGCGGAAGGTGCCCAGAAAAGCTGTGTTGTGATTCAACATAGTGTCTCCCACAGCTTTGTAGATGACTTCTACTACCTTCCGCATCTCCTCCTCGTCAGCAACATCAGACTGACCAGCGAGAAGAACTCGTGGCAGTGATTGCTTGACGATCACTCTGCCACTCTTGTTCTTGGAAAAAGACATCAGACATTTCTGCTGATACTGTTCCATTGCTTGCTCCACCATCCGGCGTTGCTCGTCGCAGCTCGTCCATGGTCACGTTCGTAACGTGATCGTTGTCAATTTCTCGATCCCATCCTAGACTGAGAAGTGGTCCCACTGGGTGTGCCAAAAAGTGTGTTGACACGAAATGTGGCGCACTGTGTCTCACACACAGCAAGCCGGAAAGCCTAGCTTCAATCGGGTGCCCAGGCGTCTGAATCTGGTGGCGTGCCAGTCGATTTGACCTGAAAAATTGACAAGGGACAAACGGTAAGATCAAAACTGGAACATGCTGGGTGAGACCAGACAGTTCCATCTTTACGGCCCTGAAGCCACTTACGACGACACATAGCTATAGAAGCTATCTGCCAACAGATTGCAGTTCATTCGGCTAAAGTAACATAAGTGATGTAAACAGAGTGAACATTGCCGAATACAGTAAAGGAAGACATGTTTGAACAAGATTAAATCATTGAATCATATCAAACCATATCTCAGGTTTAAAGCATCATCAAGCACTTAATAATTAAAGATAAGTAACTCATAAATATAAATCTACCAAATAACACATGCATAGGCTACTCCAGCTAGTCTGCCGCACGTCTAGCCTTTGTAAACCCGTCAAGCATGAACCTAAGCAAGCTAATCCACCGCATGATACCACTCACTATGAATTCACACCACTCTTTACTAATAGATCAATCCACCGCATGATACAATCTAACAATAAAGAGCTAAAAGCACATAATCACTTAACAGATCTATAAATACTTGTCACATGCATAAGCGTAACCGTATCGGCAAGATTGCCGAATCGGGGTCCATGAAGAAGGAACAAACAAGTAATATGCAAAAGAAACCTATCAGATTAAACCGATCTCTAGTCCACCGGATGACTAGCTCTAGAGTAACCCAAAGACCTGCATCTGCCGCACGGTACCCGGTCCTGTCAAGGCTTATCTACATCTAACGTGAATGGACCCGCAACACGTAATCAACCTAGATCGATCTAATTCGGCTATATGAGCTTGATCTACTCGATATTGAATAAGCATGAAAGGAACGATCAACAAGCTGAAAGAGTATCAATCTAGATTGGGCAAAAGAGTGTTGCAAATAATTAAACATTAAATAAAGCAAGCAACACGTGATAACTTAATGAATCTATTAGATCATGCCAAATCTAAAAGAGCCAATAACTATCTTTACACATGTCTTAATCCGCCGCACGATACAAGGCACAAGCAAAAACTTCCCATGATCAAGCTTAGATCTACCGCATGTTCTAAGCTAAAACAATGAGACTACTTACATCACATCTAAATCCACCGCATGATACTAGACATGATAGCAAGGTTGCCGGGACTTACGGAGGTCGACGGATCGATTGGCCCTCTCGAAGAACTTGACGACACGACTAAAGGACTCGAAGGGTGGCACGTAGCCGATTGTATTGATTTGGTTGTGAACCCTTATTACAATGGTCGAGGGTTTATATTTATACCCTGGCTAGAACATGAGTCCTAAGCACTTATGATCTGTCTAAACAAAATTGGAAAGATATAAATATGTTAACTCTAACCATAATCGGAGCCCTTGACTATCATGACTCCTTCCCTTTCTGGTCAGCTTCCTCTTTCCTTCTTTCATCTTCAAATGAAGCCGTTGCCGACCGCTTGATCATTTGTCGAACATACGGAAATTAGCCGACCGCATATGCATTTTGCCGAATTGCTCTCTGCTGCTCGTAGGCCCACCTGTCATATCCCTGACCAAATTCTGGTGTTAACAGCTATAGTTAAGGGCCGTTTGGGCTCTCGGGTGATGACAAATATTGTGGTGGTGAGGCCAGAGGCGTCAAAACGCCTTAACCATGGCATACGGTCGTGCTTGACCTAGTGTCGAGAGCTATAGGACATGCAGGAACTGGCTGTGCGGTAGCATAGTCGTGTGTGCAAATATGGCAGTTCTAGAGCGGTGGAGCCATGGTTAAGGGCCATTCGGGTTCTTGGGCGGCAACAAATGCTGTGGTCGAGAGGCCAGCGGTGTCAAAATGCCTTAACCATAGTGCATGGGCGTGCTTGACTTGGTGCGAGGAGCCGTAGGATGCGCAGGAACCGGCCGTGCGGCAAAGAAAGTCGTGTGTGCAAATATGCCGGTTCTGAGCCGTGGAGCCGAGGTTAAGTGCCGTTCGTGCTCTTGAGTGACGGCAAACGCTATGGTAGAGAGGCCGAGAGGTGTCAAAATGCCTTAACCATGGCGTACGTGCATGCTTGACTCGTAGAGCGGGAGCCATAAAATGCGTTGGAACCGACCGTGCGGCGCATGGTCGAGTGTGCAAATATGGCGCTTTTGGAGCCGTGGAGGCATGGTTAAGGGCTCTTCGTGCTCTCGGGTGATGGAAAACTCTATGGTGGATAGAGGTGAGAGGCATCAAAATGGCTTAACCATGGCGTATGGGCGTGCTTGACCCGGTGCCGAGAGCCATAGGATGCACAGATCCGACCATGCGGCAAAGACATTCGTGTGTGCAATTATGGATGTTCGGAGTCGTGGAGCTGTAGTTAAGGGCCGTTTAGGCTCTCGGGTGATGACAAACATTGTGGTGGTGAGGCCGAGGCATCAAAATGCCTTAACCATTGCATACGGTCATGCTTGACCTAGTGTCAAGAGTCAGAGGACACGCATGAACCGTGCGTGCGGTAGCATATTCTTGTGTGCAAATATGGCAGCTTCTAGAGCCGTGGAGCCATGGTTAAGGGCCATTCGGGTTCTCAGCGGCAACAAACGCTTTGGTGGAGAGGCTAGAGGTGTCAAAATGCCTTAACCATGGCATACGGGCATGCTTGACTCGGTGCCGGGAGCCATAGGATGCGTTGGAACCGACCGTGCGGCAAAGCATGGTCGTGTGTGCAAATATGGCGCTTCTAGAGCCGTGGAGCCAAGGTTAAGGGTTGTTCGTGCTCTTAAGCGATGGCAAACGCTATGGTAGAGAGGCCGAGGTGTCAAAATGCCTTAACCATGGCGTACGGGCATGCTTGACTCGCCGAGAGCCATAGGATGCGTTGAACCGATCGTGCGGCGGATGGTCGTGTGTGCTAATATGGCGCTTTTGCGGCCGTGGAGCCGTGGTTAAGGGCCCTTCAGGCTCTTGGGTGATGAAAAACTCTATGGTGGAGAGGTGAGAGGCATCGAAATGGCTTAACCATGGCGTACGGGCGTGCTTGACCCGGTGCCAAGAGCCGTAGGATGCACAGGATCCGGGCGGCGGCAAAGACGTGTGTGTGCAATTATGGATGTTCTGAGTCGTGGATCTATAGTTAAGGGCCGTTTGGGCTCTCGGGTGATGACAAATATTGTGGTGGTGAGGCCGGAGGCGTCAAAACGCCTTAACCATGGCATACGGTCGTGCTTGACCTAGTGTCGAGAGCTATAGGACATGCGGAACCGGGCCGTGCGGTAGCATAGTCGTGTGTGCAAATATGGCGCTTCTAGAGCCGTGGAGCCATGGTTAAGGGCCATTCGGGTTCTCGGGGTAATAAACGCCGTGGTGGAGAGGACAAAGGTGTTAAAACGCCTTAACCATGGTGCATGGGCGTGCTTGACTTGGTGCGAGGAGCCGTAGGACGATAGGAACCGGCCGTGCGGGCAAAGAAAGTCGTGTGTGCGAATATGGCAGTTCGGAGCCGTGGAGCCGAGGTTAAGGGCCGTTCAGCGCTCGAGCGATGACAAACGCTATGGTAGAGGCCGAGAGGTGTCAAAATGCCTTAACCATGGCGTACGGGCTTGCTTGACTCGGTCGGAGCCATAGGACGCGTTGGGCCCTTCAGGCTCTCGGGTGATGGAAAACTCTATGGTGGAGAGGTGAGAGGCATCAAAATGGCTTAACCATGGCGTACGGGTGTGCTTGAACCGGTGCCGAGAGCCGTAGGATGCACAGGATCCGGCCGTGCGCCAGCACAGTCGTGTGTGCAATTATGGATGTTCTGGAGTCGTGGAGCTATAGTTAAGGGCCATTCGGGCTCTCGGGTGATGACAAACATTGTGGTGGTGGGGCCAGAGGTGTCAAAATGCCCTCAACCATGGCATACGGTCATGCTTAGCCTAGTGTCGAGAGCTGTAGGACACGTAGGAACCGGCTGTGCGGTAGCATAGTCGTGTGTGCAAATATGGCAGTTCTAGAGCGGTGGAGCCATGGTTAAGGGCCATTCGGGTTCTTGGGCGGCAACAAATGCTGTGGTCGAGAGGCCAGCGGTGTCAAAACGCCTTAACCATAGTGCATGGGCGTGCTTGACTTGGTGCGAGGAGCCGTAGGATGCGCAGGAACCGCCCGTGCGGCGGCAAAGAAAGTCGTGTGTGCAAATATGCCGCTCCGGAGCCGTGGAGCCGAGGTTAAGTGCCATTCAGGCTCTTGAGTGACGGCAAACGCTATGGTAGAGAGGCCAGAGGTGTCAAAATGCCTTAACCATGGCGTACAGGCATGCTTGACTCAGAGCCGGGAGCCATAAAATGCGTTGGAACCGACCGTGCGGTAGCTTGGTCGAGTGTGCAAATATGGCAGTTTTGGAGCCGTGGAGGCATGGTTAAGGGCCCTTCAGGCTCTCAAGTGATGGAAAACTCTATGGTGGAGAGGTGAGAGGCATCAAAATGGCTTAACCATGGCGTACAAGCATGCTTGATGCGGTGCGAGAGCCATAGGATGCACAGGGATCCGACCATGCGGCAAAGACATTCGTGTGTGCAATTATGGATGTTCGAATCGTGGAGCCGTAGTTAAGGGCCGTTTAGGCTCTCGGGTGATGACAAACATTGTGGTGGTGAGGCCGGAGGCATCAAAACGCCTTAACCATGGCATACGGTCATGCTTGACCTAGTGTCAAGAGTCAGTAGGACACGCACGAACCGGGCCGTGCGGTAGCATATTCATGTGTGCAAATATGGCGCTTCTAGAGCTGGAGCCATGGTTAAGGGCCATTCGTGTTCTCGAGCGGCAACAAACGCTGTGGTGGAGAGGCTAGAGGTGTCAAAATGCCTTAACCATGGCGTACGGGCATGCTTGACTCGGCCGGAGCCATAGGACGCGTTGGAACCGACCGTGCGACAGCATGGTCGTGTGTGCAAATATGGCGCTTCGGAGCCGTGGAGCCAAGGTTAAGGGCCATTCGTGCTCTCGAGCGATGGCAATTGCTATGGTAGAGAGGCCAGAGGTGTCAAAATGCCTTAACCATGGCGTACGGGCATGCTTGACTCAAAGGTGCCGAGAGCCATAGGATGCGTTGGAACCGACCGTGCGGCAAAGATGGTCGTGTGTGCAAATATGGCAGTTTTGCAGCCGTGGAGCTGTGGTTAAGGGCCCTTCAGCTCTCGGGTGATGAAAAACTCTATGGTGGAGAGGTGAGAGGCATCAAAATGGCTTAACCATGGCGTACGGCGTGCTTGACCCGGGTGCCGAGAGCCGTAGGATGCACAGATCCGGATGTGCGGCAAAGACACCGTGTGTGCAATTATGGATGTTCTGAGTCGTGGAGGTATAGTTAAGGGCCGTTCGGGCTCTCGGGTGATGACAAATATTGTGGTGGTGAGGCCAGAGGCGTCAAAACGCCTTAACCATGGCTTACGGTCGTGCTTGACCTAGTGTCGAGAGCTATAGGACATGCAGGAACTGACTGTGTGGTAGCATAGTCATGTGTGCAAATATGGCAGTTCTAGAGCTGTGGAGCCATGGTTAAGGGCCATTCGGCTTCTCGGGCGGTAATAAACGCTGTGAGAGGCCAAAGGTGTTAAAATGCCTTAACCATGGTGCATGGGCATGCTTGACTTGGTGCGAAGAGCCGTAGGACGCATAGGAATCGGCCGTGCGGCAGCAAAGTCGTGTGTGCAAATATGGCAGTTCTGGAGCCGTGGAGCCGAGGTTAAGGGCCGTTCAGGCTCTCGAGCGACGACAAACGCTATGGTAGAGAGGCCAGAGGTGTCAAAATGCCTTAACCATGGCGTACGGGCTTGCTTGACTCAGTGCCGGAGCCATAGGACGCGTTGGAACCGACCATGCGGCATGGTCATGTGTGCAAATGTGGCGCTTTTACTACCGTGGAGCCATGGTTAAGGGCCCTTCAGGCTCTTGGGTGATGGAAAACTCTATGGTGGAGAGGTGAGAGGCATCAAAATGGCTTATCCATGGCGTACGGGTGTGCTTGAACCGGTGCCGAGAGCCGTAGGATGCACAGGATCCGGCCGTGCGCCGGACAACGTGTGTGCAATTATGGATGTTCTGGAGTCGTGCTATAGTTAAGGGCCGTTCGGGCTCTCGGGTGATGACAAACATTGTGGTGGTGGGGCCAGAGGTGTCAAAACGCCTTAACCATGGCATACGGTCGTGCTTGACCTAGTGTCGAGAGCTGTAGGACACGTAGGAACCGGCTGTGCGGTAGCTGAAAGGTCACAATGGCTAGAGGGGGTGAATAGCCTAATAAAAATTCTAGCAATAAAACTAGACAACCCAATTAGATAGCAAGGCGGCAAATGTGCAAAGCAAGTGCTTCGACTACTCTATGCAAGCCATCCTACCATGCAAGGCTACTCAATTCAATTGCGTGCACAACAACGGTGATCAAGCTACACAATGTCGGTTCACCGAAGCCAACCAAGCAATTCTACCCACGGGATTCAAGCTACACAAAGAGTGGTTCCCGACCGACCACAACAAGCAATTCTACTTTGCGGAAAGTAAAGAGATGATCGAAAATTATACCGCCGCGAAGAGTAGAAGATAGCCAATCACCTAGGAATCTCAAGCACAAGCACAAGGAGGTCGAAGCCTCAGCAATCACAAATCAACACAATGATTTTTACCAAGGTTCACTTGCTTCTCGTTGTGGCGATGCACTTGCTTGGTGAGTTGCCCGCTCAATTGGCTCGGTGCCAAAGACCCCAATGGGGAGCCGCAATCTCCACACAAGACAAGGATCCACAAGCCACGAGCAATCCACTAGAGTATCCTTTCACGAACTCCCGCGGGGAAGGATCAAGAACCCCTCACAAGAACCCGGTGTGGCCTCGAACAATCACCAAGTCGAGCTCAACCACCACCCGCTGCTCCAAACCGTCTACGGTGACGGGAATCACCGAAGAGTAACAAGAATCCGCAGCTCACTCGATGAACAAGTGCCTCTAGATGCAACTCTCAATGCAAATCACTTGTTCTCACTCAAATCTCTCTCAAGATTAGCAAAGGAATCAAAGTGATGAGTGGGGGAGTGTCTCTCCTGCTCAGAGTATGCTCAAGTGTGTAGAAGTGACGAAGAGAGCCTCCCTAAGCCGGCCAATGGTCTATTTATAGACCACTCCACGAGACTAGCCGTTGCCCCCTCGGGCTGGAGCTCCAGAACGCGCCGGACGCGTCCGCCGCTGCCCGCCGGACGCGTCCGGCGCTCTTCAGCGCGCCGCGGCTAGCCGACCGTTGGAGTTTGAAATTGCCACGTCACCAATCGCCGGACAATGAACAGTGAACCGCCCGAGTCCGACACGTGCGTCCGGCGCGCGTCCGACGGGTGAGCCTCGCACGAGCGCGCCCGGCCAGAAACTTTCTGGTGCGCGTCCGGCCGCCGCCGGACGCGTCCGCCGTGCGTCCGGCGCACACTGCGCTCGGCCACCGTCTCAGCGCCGACCAACTAATTTAATTACGAAGCACTAATCAAGCCGACGTGGCAACTCAATTAGTACTTAGCAACCAAACCAGCCCGGTAGTCCGTGAGATCTCGAAGGATTTCAAACAACTTTACAACAAACCCGAATCCAAAGTTCAGCAGCTTCCCATTCACCCGTTTTATTTACATTTCACACATAGGATTATTACAACCCAAATAGAAATGATAGCGGAAGAAAACTCTTTTGATAATACACTCACACCTATACTTTTAAATACAAGGCCACCAGGGTCGATTCCATCAACAAGCATGTAGATGAGGTAAAAGAGTGACTTGCCCGAAGTCTAATCCTCCCGTAGTGGGATATAAGTCCACCGTGTCACCACGGTAGTAATTCTCCAACCTACAACAACAACATTGGGAATTGCACCCCGAGTACATTGTACTCAAGAAGACTTACCCGACTAAAAGAAAATAAAGACTCTTTGGTGGATGCCGGGCTTTATACCGGGGTAGCCGACTCCTTTTCTTTGCCAAAAGATGAGCTTATTAATATTCATTTAGTGCCAAAAGGACTCTCTAGCTTATCCAGCTTAAGTTGGATCCTGCCATTACTACATTAGCACCTGCATACTACTTCATCATTTTAAGGTAAAAGCAATCAACATTATATCATAACCGCATTGATTGAGTAATCATTAAACCATCATGTGTGAACATAACCAACTCGCATTTCAAATCTTATTGGCGGCACCGTAACTGCTCGGTCAAGTTAGTCGCTATCCAGGACCGATGGCGATTATAATCGATTGCAAACCAGCTGGCGGGGGATTCCTCACACAAACCGCACTCACCCGCTAAGGTGAGGTATAGGTCACCATGATCTACTCGGGAAACGCGGGATCAACAACTCACCACCATGACCAAGGAAACTCCCGGCTGCCAACAGGTAAGCGTGCCCATCAAATGACACCGCCCCATCTTAAGGACTCACGACCGGGCCCTTGTTTACACCACCCCCATCGCCGGCATGGATACCTGGAAGTTGATACCCGGCCCAAGTAGATTCAAGGCTTCGCGGTTGGGCACTACACGCCCTTCCAGCTATATGTGAGGCACTGTTCAAAATGATCCGAGGACGCTCGTGTGCCATAGTATATTAGAGGTGATTTATCATGGCCACATTGTTATGTTCATATCCAACATTTCACCAATCTCAATCCAAAGGGGGTAGTAACACCTACCTCGTGAGTGATAGTCGATCACTCGGCTTCTACCGTTTAATAGCAGGCCTAAGCATGTAGTCGATCCTGTACGTAAAAGTAGGATATTTCTGTGGCAAGGTAGTCCTGATGCAACTACGTTTTCAAGCAACACCTATAAACTTAATGCATCATAAGGAATAAAAGGACGCAAAGTAAATCATTTGCAAACTTAGGAGGGATGCTCCGGGGCTTGCCTTATTTAGACGATCGAGGTTAGAGCCCCAGGTACTCGACTACTCCATGTTGGGTCCCTGGTGCTTGATCACTTCTCGTGCGGATCTCCGTTCGCGACTTGTCCTTCTGGATCCTCGACTCCACAATGAATGTTCTACTCATGATCCTGGAATGATGCATGTGCATATGTATGAGCACGTGATTGCCGGTGTATGCATGATCAAGGATGATAGATGCTCATAGGTGAATATCTTAATCAATCGGCTACACTTATCACTAGCAAACAAGCCGGTAAAGCCAAAGACCTATACTTATTCATTCATCCTAACCATTACTCATGACATACTAATAAACAATTATTCATACATAGCCTAATCCATATAAGCCATTAGCATTAAGCCCTACATATAAGCAACACTCATTCAAGCTTCACTAGCATTTAGACCTACAACTGGCAGTCTAGTAAATAAATCATAACTGCAAATTTATAAATCCTATGGACACAAAAGAGGACAATCTGGAAAGCTTATAAAATTTCCCATAAATCATCTCAAGACATCAGAGCCTAATTCTCAAGTTAACTAGGCCTAAAACAGAGAATATCAGGACTGGGTCCTGACAAAACAGCATTGGAACAATTCTGCCAACCAAATTGCAACAGCTATAACTCCTAGATTATTGATCCAATGACCACCCAATTTCAACAGTAGATGGATACACTAATCAGCTATCTATCATATGAAGATAATTTTCCCAGAAAACCCACCTATCATTAGGTTAGGCATGGCATCTTGGAATTGACTCTAAATTAACCCACTATGGGTTGAACAGCAACCCCTATCTAGACACATCCAAAAATCCTATAAGAATTACAGTAGAATACAAATGGCAATAAAAGCCCATCATCCAAATTTCACCCCATTTGGATGATCCTACTGTCCTACACAAAAAGGACATGGCAGCACCAATTGGAGGACCTAAAAATACTTTGTACTACCAAATTGATCAAGCCATAAAATCAATCATATACAGAGCTACATACTGACATATAAGAGACCTAAAAAAAATTACCAACCCTAAACTAGGCCTCTATATATCATTTATGAATTATCTCAAGAAACAAGCAATGAGACCACTTGAACTACAACTTTATAAACTTACACAGAATGCATGCTTGATATAATTATCATAGATAAAGCATGACAATACAAGGCTAACAAAACAAGAACCCTATTTTTCTGAGCAACCTATGAATTACTATGCATTTCCTAAGATTGCAAGCATTTCAAGAATTAAATCTAAACTCTATGTAAAAGTATCTCAAAAATGGCATTTCATATTTTCTATGCATAAAGCATCTCATAAGAAAAATACAGGAACTTGAATCACTGGATTTGGATAACCCTAGCTCCATCTATAAATTTTGCAAGATTAAACCGATTTTCCGGAAATCGATTTTCTTTATTCGAATAGGACGTACACTTTTCGATAAGCCCCCGCCGTTTTCCCTAATTAACCAGGCCCAGATCTGAGACCCATTGAGTCTGTCCACTTTGCGAAGGACCTCCACCTTCTTTCTATTCTAAGTAGGTGGCCCTTCGCGAGGTAAAACAGGGACGGGACGGCCGCTTCGCCGCGCCGACCGATCAAGGTCTTATTTGCGGCCCCGGTGGCGGCGGAGGACCGCAGGTCCCCGCGCACCCGTAGTGGCCTCGGCTTGGGCCGGGGTGGCCCGTGGCCTCCCGGCCATGTGAGCCGGCGGCTCGGCGGCGGTTGGCACGGCGGACATGGCGACGCCGGCCGCGGCAGCTCAGGGCGAGATGAGCAGCGGTTCCGGGGCGACGAGGCGATGGCGTCACGGTGCTCTGCTGTGGTCGAGAGGGCCTAGGGGAGCGGGTGCTCGGAGCGGGCGGCTATGGTGGCTCCGTGGTGGCTGTGAAAGTGGAGCGTGCAAGGCGATGCGATGGTGGCGCGGCCGGGCTGGCTCGGCGCTGCGCGAGCTCGTGCTGCGTGGATGGAGCAGTGCGGCGGCGCTATGCGGAGAAGCTGGAGGCGGCGGCGCTGGTCGAGCTCGCCATGGTGGCGGCCATGGCCAATGGCGCGCTGCGGCTTTCGGCGTGAGGAAGGGAGAGAGAAGCCAGGGAGAGAGGAGTGAACGAGGAGAGAGTGGGAGGCGTCTCCCCTTGCCATCAAGGCTTCGGCCGGGCGAGGAGTGCGTACGCGTGGAGGGCACGCGGCGGTCGAGCTCTGTCATGGCCGGGGCGATGTTTTTCCTCTTCGCCTTTTCCGTGACGGCTGTTGACCGTCCGTCACTGAAATGACATTTCCACTACCTGAAATACAAATTTGATTGAGCCATATCTCCTAAACTAAGACGAATTAGGAGAAACTTTCTACATGAAATTTATTCCCCTTGAAGAGTAGATCATTTTATCTAAAAGGAGTTTGGTCAGATTCCCTCTAGATTTGGAGATATAAAATTCCTAATGAAAATGCCTCTAAAATTCCCTAAAATAGAAAAACAGCCCCAAATCAGTCTTTTTCTGCTGTTTTGGAAATCTTGCACTCATTTTCATGGAAAGTGAGAATTGGGACTTTTAATCCTTATAAAATTCTACACTGAAAAGGTTTAAGGCGCACGCCATGCAAAGCTCCTATCTAGCACTTTTGAAACGGTCAAAGCAAGCACTTTTATAGACCTACCATGATTAATACACCATGAAGCAAGGTTAACCAAAGTTGTTGACATAAACTTAGGTTCATTTGGTTTTCTAATCATGTCTAGATTATTTTAGTGATCAATCATCAAGCACTTGTATTACTTTAACATAAGCACAGCGGCTCAAGCATAAACAAGCATCAAGGTGAAATGCATGTCAAACTGTGATGCACTGCAAATGGTATGATTATGCTGGTGATGTGCAGAGCTAAATCATGATTAACATCCTGGATGTTACAGCCTATCCCCCTTAAAAGAAATCTCGTCCCGAGATTTGGTGGAAGTAGATTAGTTTTTCGAAAAACGATACCTCACATAACGAACCTTCATGCTTTACCACTGCCATCACGTTTGTCCATAAACTTCTTATTACTTGTCACAGCCAAGTGACTCAGTTCCAAGATACATGACCTCAATGTCTAATATCCAATGCATCTCCGGTATAACCTGCCGGTTCAGATGTCGTGTTCCAAAGACATGATACTGTTTTATCAAAGATAAGCCAGTTTGCTCTGGTTATGACATTGAAGACCCGACAAGGTCACATTCCGCTCAAAAGGTATACCAACATAGGCAACCTTGATGGAATCCAAATTACCACACCAGTTGATTCATTCTTTGCACAATACCGAACTTGTGGGGCAGGTGGTGGATACGGATCTTCATTGACAAGGATTGCCAATTGAATAAAATCATCTATTTTCAGTTTTGACTCGTCAGTTAATCCATACTCACTCCCAAGCGAGTATCTTCAAGCATAACTGGTAACCGACATGCCCTCTACTATGATGATGCTACCATTACTATGTCAATCTTAAGTATGAAGATGACAAGGAATAGTATGATAAGCATGCACATAGAACCCGAGACTATATACCAATAGGGTAGGTCATCATACAACATAACCAATTAACTACCCACTGGAAAAGGTCGAGGGTTACTTGAGAGGAAAGCTGCTATTCGCATCATCAAATACATCAAAAGGTGCTTCACAAATCCATAGTGTTTACTATTAAGAAGCGAAAGCGTAGATTCTCGCAAAACGGAAACCACATGACTCACTTCGGGATGGTAACATAGGATTTTATTAGCACATGCTCAATATTGGCACAGCCCTTCATAGGAACACTGGCTACAAAATGCCAATATGAACCAATTGGACCAGGAAATTTCAACTTGTACATGTAGAAGTCAAAGTTCTTAGGTCAAAGATATCCAACCCTTCTCATGTAGAAATCAAAATTCCTAGGTAAAGAACTTCTTATCGAAAACCGCCAAACTTTTCTTTATGTAAGCAGGTCCAACAAGCAAAGTGGATCCCGTTGCAAGCATCTACAGTACTCCTTTCTTGCATAGGACATGTGCTCTCGGGTTAGAGATCCACTACCTTTGATATACCAAAAATACCTTTTCCAACCATACTCGTGCCAAGCCTTATTCAAAAGGTACTAGTCTTGAGCCAAAATTTTATGTCCCGACAATGCTTGAACGACGCGTGAGACCCATATAGATAATCCCAATGTCGTATCAAAATACTCATGTCAGGCATACCCAATGCACGACAGACTCAGGCGTACTGACTCGTTAAATACTCTTGTCCGATGAATCCCTTCCATTGATCCCCATAAGGTAAGAGTACTTTTAGGACATCGACAGCCTAACCCCTTAAAAGAACTCTTTCTTCTCGATAAGGAATATGACGGAGTAAAGATTCATTTTCACTATTCGGCGAAATCTTGTATCCCATCATTCTCATGCTGGCTGTTCCAACTACTCGACGCTCGTGTCGGCAAGAGTGATCCCAACAGCTATCATTTCATTTGATGAACGACGGACTTACTACGAAACTTAGCGTCTATCGGATAGGTAGTTTCAACTCGAAGGTTAGCAAGGCTGGTTTCGTATTATGGTCTACATGATAGACAGATCTACTACGATCGCTCTTCAACATTAACAGCTTCACGATGGTCGCAATTAATGTCGACATAGGCATTATTCGTGAAGGATAAGAAGGAACAAACAGACACTAAGGAAGTAAAGACTCTACTTAGTTCGAGGTTCGTCCGAACTCATCCAACACGAACAAGGTATATCCCTACAAATACCACAAAGAGGGGAACACACGTTCAAAACGAGATATTTCGACCTTTCAGGAATCTCACATTAGACTTCCCGGGTTACTATCCTTTGCGGTCTAGCAAAGAATGGTTAGCAGTTTGCTCAAATCGAGCACTCTTTCGTCATACTATAAGTGCCAAAACTCAGAGAGTTCAGGCCACTGTTGGCTAGACGACCGAGGGTCATAAGAATTCTGAGTAGGATCAAGTAAATCGGCACATCGAGGTAATTTCTATAATGGATCAAGATCAACAACCATGATACCCGCGCGTGCCGAGCAGCACTACCATGTGTGTGCACCCACAGGGTGCTCTCGGTTTCGTCGCGGCACCATCAGTCATTAATCAAGACGCCACTACAAATCCTTACTTTCGAGATGCTATCTCACAATAGGATGGGTGCCTGCACGAATATGGATTGCATGCAAGACAAAAGTGGGGTAATCGAGTATAACTACAGGGTTATAGTATAGCATGAATGGAGAACTAGATAGGTTCAACACGTCGCATACTTAGGGATGTCTCATGCCTAACGTATCATCTCCCCTGGTAAAAGGTTCACCGGGAAGCGTTGACGTAGGCAGAAGTAATTCTCCCCATGGTCAAAGCTAGTTAACAGCGTACGAACTATTTATAGCAACAGCTGACCGTGTTGTGACTCGTTTTCGCTGCGCTACTCTGATAATCATACCTCAAAGGTAGGCACATTATATTCGTTTACTTGTGGGACAATCAGAGAGTCATTACCTATTGTCGAAAGAGTGACGAGCTATCGTATCAAGTGGGTATGAGGTTATCATACTCCTTAACACATCTGTAATTTTGGGATTCGTTTCATCAAAAATACACTAACTGGATCCAAACGTGCGTGTAATATACATACTTAGGCTCTAGTCGTCGTGAGTAACTTGCGAGGGACAAATCATTGTCATAGCGGCAATGTTAAACCTCGCTAGTAAACGCAACGTTACTAAACTTCGGATAACCTGAATTTGAGGTGATGTGGCTTACATTGGTAGGATGGGATTTAAATGTCTATCCCCAGAGAAGGTTTCACAACAGGAACATTGTTTTGACAAAATTGGAATAGTGGTCATGATCAAGAATTATAATACCAGCGCTTTTGCTAGAAATCCGACCATGTTCCGGCCGGTTATCAAGGTGGTTCTAGCTTCCATCACGGCACTATAATAACTTTGATCGGGGCAACGCTACTAACCGGTGGATGATAGGGTAACTTCATAGACTGGATTTTGAGAGGTATAATTAAACATTTTTGTGCAACTAAGCGATGCACAGGCGATGAGGTCAGGGACAACGAAGAAGTCTAAAACTCAGAAATGGCAAGAGTGTCACCGAAACAAACACAACACAGGTTGCGCATGTTATCGGCGGCTGCTTGGAAGGCGATAGTTAACGACTATACTTGTTTAACAGAATAGACCTAGACACGTGACCGTAAGACATCTGTATTGACGTGTCATCTTCGACCAAAGAGGTATACATCGAATTCCCCCTAATCACTTTTCTCGAGACAACCAGCACATACTAAACGTTCTTACTCTATCTTGATTTGCATGGATTCGAATTACCACTGGAACAATGTTGGGAATTTAAACCCAAAAAAGCTAGCGGACCAACATACTTGTTCTAACCTACCACTTGAGATAGGTGCACTACATTGTCTAGGTTTGTCATGAACACAAGTTCTGATTGGTACATTATCAGTGGACCAATCCCATAGGATCGCACGTCGATACCTATATCAACCGAGGAGGCTCTTATCCCATGAGATGCTTAATCTTAAGCCTACTCCACTTAAGCATGGTCCATGTCTTCCGTGCTCGCGGTATTCCCAGCATCAACCTTGTCGACGTTGAGCACAACTTGAGTACCTTCCGGATTAGGACTTTTGGGAGGAGTGTGGGGGATTGCTGGTTATAAACCCATTGGATTTCTGTATTGAGAGCAGCATTCACCCATTCTCAGGCGATATACTTCGTCCAGGCTGCATTTTGTTGGCGCATAATTGTTCCATGGCCTGTTGCCTCTGACCAAGTAGGGCAAACAGATCCAAAAACTGTCTATGCGCTACAAAGACTTCAGGCATAGCGACACTCTTTCGCTGTCTAGCCTATCCCTTGGGAAAATGTCATTTGCGCAAACAATATGGTTACCCTCTTTACATTCTCTTCGGTTACCTTCTTCACTTACTGTTGCTCGGTGATGACATAAACAGACTCATGATTAAGAGACTCCAAAGCACTTTCTAAACAAGAGCAGCTCTTCGTCAGGGCAAACATCATGCTGCTAGCAAGATTGTTGCTATTCTCAGCTTCATCCGTACCACCAACAAGTGTAGTCTCACTAATCTGGCGCCACACGACACGATGTGGGTCGCCCTTAGGAAACACACCTGCAGTGGCAAGAGCAACCTCATCTGGACATTTCTTAAGCAAATCCCTCAGGGCCTTGCAAGCAATTATATTTGCACCTTCCTGAGGGTTCGTACCTCGAGCGATAAAACGACGGTCACACCAATGTGACGCATCTTCGCTCTTGGCGGGAATCAAAGTCTCAACAGAGAGTAAGCTCGGACATTGACTTTCCAAATCCTTGCTCCACTGATAGCGAAGCTCTTTTTCCCGTGGTATAACCCACCGAGCGCAGAACTTGCCATAAAAGAGATGACATTCCAAGACCTTCAGAAACTTCTTGGCACCAAGTGGCTCACGGGTGACAAGTGGTTGTTATTGCCGAACTTTTGCCTTGATTGACTCGGATTTGATGCGCTTCATTTGAGCCACTTGTAGAACCGAAATACGACTCTCATGAGACGAAGATTACAAAGTGGTCAATTTTTATCAAAAAGAGAGGTATTCAATTATAAGGAAAGAGAGAAAGTGTCGCTCCCATGAGATGATCATATGACATGATGCATGCACGTTCCTTACGTCCTCACAACTAGGAACGACAAAGTTCTAGCGTTTTAAGCGGTGGCATACATACGTCATCTATACGGCTCTCAAATAGTGGGAACTAGTCGAACTACACGAACTTGCGTGGTTAGTGTACCGGCAGAAGATTCCATTTCAGCCCAAAATCCCATATGAATGCAGGCGACGTAAAAACTCGGCACCTTAAGAATAAGGTCAAAACTTCTAATACAAACAACTCCTATTCAACACCCTCCTCCACACGCATATCCCCGATATCCCCGCATGTAGGTGCACGCTAACCAATCATCGTCGAAGACGGCATCCCACACATGGGACACTTTCATATAAACATGTGTGAAACATGTGAATAATCCGGTGTCATATAAGCACTCTCCTAGATCGGCAAGCAGTATCCGATCATGCTCTCACAACTCACACTTACCTTGGGCGTAGAGGCATATGAAACCAAACATAACCATTCAAGTGAATGGCCCCCATACAAAACCTGCGTGTATGAGCGCGACAAAGGAAAATATGATGCAATACCCATGGTTAGCCCGTTAGATAGCCACCTAGTAGTCCTTAATTGGGCATATAGAATACGACCACTGGCACACTTTAGTTTGAACACATAATTTTCCAAACACCTATATGGCTATAAGTTGACAAATAGTTTTGTGAAACCAAATTCTTTTTGTTTTGAAACACCCAAGTGAACAGTAGATGCTGAACCATGGAGCTGATACCGCTGTAACAGAACCGACCAACTAATTTAATTACGAAGCACTAATCAAGCCGACGTGGCAACTCAATTAGTACTTAGCAACCAAACCAGCCCGGTAGTCCGTGAGATCTCGAAGGATTTCAAACAACTTTACAACAAACCTGAATCCAAAGTTCAGCAGTTCCCATTCACCTGTTTTATTTACATTTCACACATAGGATTATTACAACCCAAATAGAAATGATAGCGGAAGAAAACTCTTTTGATAATACACTCACACCTATACTTTTAAATACAGTGCCAGCTCAGGGTCGATTCCATCAACAGCATGTAGATGAGGTAAAAGAGTGACTTGCCCGAAGTCTAATCCTCCCGTAGTGGGATATAAGTCCACCGTGTCACCACGGTAGTAATTCTCCAACCTACAACAACAACATTGGGAATTGCACCCTGAGTACATTGTACTCAGCAAGACTTACCCGACTAAAAGAAAATAAAGACTCTTTGGTGGATGCCAGGCTTTATAGTGGGGTAGCCGACTCCTTTTCTTTGCCAAAAGATGAGCTTATTAATATTCATTTAGTGCCAAAAGGACTCTCTAGCTTATCCAGTTAAGTTGGATCCTGCCATTACTACATTAGCACCTGCATACTACTTCATCATTTTAAGGTAAAAGCAATCAACATTATATCATAACCGCATTGATTGAGTAATCATTAAACCATCATGTGTGAACATAACCAACTCGCATTTCAAATCTTATTGGCGGCACCGAATCGCTCGGTCAAGTTAGTCGCTATCCAGGACCGATGGCGATTATAATCGATTGCAAACCAGGGGCGGGGGATTCCTCACACAAACCGCACTCACCCGCTAAGGTGAGGTATAGGTCACCACGATCTACTCGGGAAACGCGGGATCAACAACTCACCACCATGACCAAGGAAACTCCCGCGCCAACGGAGTAAGCGTGCCCATCAAATGACACCGCCCCATCTTAAGGACTCACGACCGGGCCCTTGTTTACACCACCCCCATCGCCGGCATGGATACCTGGAAGTTGATACCCGGCCCAAGTAGATTCAAGGCTTCGCGGTTGGGCACTACACGCCCTTCCAAACTATATGTGAGGCACTGTTCAAAATGATCCGAGGACGCTCGTGTGCCATAGTATATTAGAGGTGATTTATCATGGCCACATGGTTATGTTCATATCCAACATTTCACCAATCTCAATCCAAAGGGGGTAGTAACACCTACCTCACGAGTGATAGTCGATCACTCGGCTTCTACCGTTTAATAGCAGGCCTAAGCATGTAGTCGATCCTGTACGTAAAAGTAGGATATTTCTGTGGCAAGGTAGTCCTGATGCAACTACGTTTTCAAGCAACACCTATAAACTTAATGCATCATAAGGAATAAAAGGACGCAAAGTACATCATTTGCAAACTTAGGAGGGATGCTCCGGGGCTTGCCTTATTTAGACGATCGAGGTTAGAGCCCCAGGTACTCGACTACTCCATGTCGGGTCCCTGGTGCTTGATCACTTCTCGTGCGGATCTCCGTTCGCGACTTGTCCTTCTGGATCCTCGACTCCACAACGAATGTTCTACTCACGATCCTGGAATGATGCATGTGCATATGTATGAGCACGTGATTGCCGGTGTATGCATGATCAAGGATGATAGATGCTCATAGGTGAATATCTTAATCAATCGGCTACACTTATCACTAGCAAACAAGCCAGAAAAGCCAAAGACCTATACTTATTCATTCATCCTAACCATTACTCATGACATACTAATAAACAATCATTCATACATAGCCTAATCCATATAAGCCATTAGCATTAAGCCCTACATATAAGCAACACTCATTCAAGCTTCACTAGCATTTTGACCTACAACTGGCAGTCTAGTAAATAAATCATAACTGCAAATTTATAAATCCTATGGACACAAAAGAGGACAATCTGGAAAGCTTATAAAATTTCCCATAAATCATCTCAAGACATCAGAGCCTAATTCTCAAGTTAACTAGGCCTAAAACAGAGAATATCAGGACTGGGTCCTGACAAAACAGCATTGGAACAATTCTGCCAACCAAATTGCAACAGCTATAACTCCTAGATTATTGATCCAATGACCACCCAATTTCAACAGTAGATGGATACACTAATCAGCTATCTATCATATGAAGATAATTTTCCCAGAAAACCCACCTATCATTAGGTTAGGCATGGCATCTTGGAATTGACTCTAAATTAACCCACTATGGGTTGAACAGCAACCCCTATCTAGACACATCCAAAAATCCTATAAGAATTACAGTAGAATACAAATGGCAATAAAAGCCCATCATCCAAATTTCACCCCATTTGGATGATCCTACTGTCCTACACAAAAAGGACATGGCAGCACCAATTGGAGGACCTAAAAATACTTTGTACTACCAAATTGATCAAGCCATAAAATCAATCATATACAGAGCTACATACTGACATATAAGAGACCCAAAAAAAATTACCAACCCTAAACTAGGCCTCTATATATCATTTATGAATTATCTCAAGAAACAAGCAATGAGACCACTTGAACTACAACTTTATAAACTTACACAGAATGCATGCTTGATATAATTATCATAGATAAAGCATGACAATACAAGGCTAACAAAACAAGAACCCTATTTTTCTGAGCAACCTATGAATTACTATGCATTTCCTAAGATTGCAAGCATTTCAAGAATTAAATCTAAACTCTATGTAAAAGTATCTCAAAAATGGCATTTCATATTTTCTATGCATAAAGCATCTCATAAGAAAAATACAGGAACTTGAATCACTGGATTTGGATAACCCTAGCTCCATCTATAAATTTTGCAAGATTAAACCGATTTTCTGGAAATCGATTTTCTTTATTCGAATAGGACAGACACTTTTTAGATAAGCCCCTGCCGTTTTCCCTAATTAACCAGGCCCAGATCTGAGACCCATTGAGTCTGTCCACTTTGCAGGAAGGACCTCCACCTTCTTTCTATTCTAAGTAGGTGGCCCTTCGCGAGGGGAAACAGGGGACGGCGGCTGGCTTCGCCGCGCCGGCCGACTGGCGGCTCTACGGCGGCCCCCAGGTGGCGGCGGAGGACCGCAGGGTCCCCGCGCACCTGTAGGTGGCCTCGGCTTGGGCCGGGGTGGCCCGTGGCCTCCCGGCCATGTGAGCCGGCGGCTCGGCGGCGGTTGGCACGGCGGACATGGCGACGCCGGCCGCGGCAGCTCAGGGCGAGATGAGCAGCGGTTCCGGGGCGACGAGGCGATGGCGTCACGGTGCTCTGCTGCGGTCGAGAGGGCCTAGGGGAGCGGGTGCTCGGAGCGGGCGGCTATGGTGGCTCCGTGGTGGCTGTGAAAGTGGAGCGTGCAAGGCGATGCGATGGTGGCGCGGCCGGGCTGGCTCGGCGCTGCGCGAGCTCGTGCTGCGTGGATGGAGCAGTGCGGCGGCGCTATGCGGAGAAGCTGGAGGCGGCGGCGCTGGCCGAGCTCGCCATGGTGGCGGCCATGGCCAATGGCGTGCTGCGGCTTTCGGCGTGAGGAAGGGAGAGAGAAGCCAGGGAGAGAGGAGTGAACGAGGAGAGAGTGGGGAGGCGTCTCCCCCTTGCCATCAAGGCTTCTGGCCGGGCAGAGGAGCGCAGACGCATGGAGGACACGCGGCGGTCGAGCTCTGTCATGGCCGGGGTGATGTTTTTCCTCTTCGCCTTTTCCGTGACGGCTGCTGACCGTCCGTCACTGAAATGACATTTCCACTACCTGAAATACAAATTTGATTGAGCCATATCTCCTAAACTAAGACGAATTAGGAGAAACTTTCTACATGAAATTTATTCCCCTTGAAGAGTAGATCATTTTATCTAAAAGGAGTTTGGTCAGATTCCCTATAGATTTGGAGATATAAAATTCCCAATGAAAATGCCTCTAAAATTCCCTAAAATAGAAAAACAGCCCCCAATTCAGTCTTTTTCTGCCGTTTTGGAAATCTTGCACTCATTTTCATGGAAAGTGAGAATTGGGACTTTTAATCCTTATAAAATTCTACACCAAAAGGTTTAAGGCGCATCGCCATGCAAAGCTCCTATCTAGCACTTTTGAAACGGTCAAAGCAAGCACTTTTATAGACCTACCATGATTAATACACCATGAAGCAAGGTTAACCAAAGTTGTTGACATAAACTTAGGTTCATTTGGTTTTCTAATCATGTCTAGATTATTTTAGTGATCAATCATCAAGCACTTGTATTACTTTAACATAAGCACAGCGGCTCAAGCATAAACAAGCATCAAGGTGAAATGCATGTCAAACTGTGATGCACTGCAAATGGTATGATTATGCTGGTGATGTGCAGAGCTAAATCATGATTAACATCCTGATGTTACAGTGCCGGACGCGTCCGGCCCTCTGGCCCTGCGTCCGGCGCCCGCGTCTGGCGCCCTGTGACTTGTCACCTTCTCGTTTGATCTTCGATGTCGCGCCGTCGTCGATCCAATCTCCAAACCACTTGTCCAAGGTGCTAACCCCACAGAGTAGATCACTTCTCACGCACCGGGGTTAGCGTATCTTCTCACGATCACGTCGACAAGTGTTAGCTCTCTAGTTAGCCTCTCATGCATTATGCAAAGTCACAACTAGAGGCACTTAGGACAGCGAATGAACCGAGGAAACCCCTCTTGATAGTCGGTTATCGATCCTAAATGTGGTCACACTCACTAAGTGTCTTGACCACTAAATCAAAAAGCCCTATCGAGTATACCTTCGCCTTGAACTCCATGGGCCTCCGTCGGAGCTCGATCACTTTACATCCTTCATGTTCATCACCGTGACCACCATGCTCCAACATCCACCGTCACATTGCTATGTGTCTAACCACACTTAGAGCAAAGCATTAGCAACGTTGAGTGTCATTAATTACCAAAACCAAACCGGAGCTTTCAGTAGCATAGTCGTGTGTGCAAATATGGCAGTTCTAGAGCGGTGGAGCCATGGTTAAGGGCCATTCGGGTTCTTGGGCGGCAACAAATGCTATGGTCGAGAGGCCAGCGGTGTCAAAATGCCTTAACCATAGTGCATGGGCGTGCTTGACTTGGTGCGAGGAGCCGTAGGATGCGTAGGAACCGGCCGTGCGGCAAAGAAAGTCGTGTGTGCAAATATGGCGCTTACGGAGCCATGGAGCCGAGGTTAAGTGCCGTTCGGCTCTCGAGTGACGACAAACGCTATGGTTGAGAGGCCGGACTTGTCAAAATGCCTTAACTATGGCGTATGTGCATGCTTGACTCGAGCCGGAGCCATAAAATGCGTTGGAACCGACCGTGCAGCGAAGATGGTCGAGTGTGCAAATATGGCGTTTTGGAGCCGTGGAGGCATGGTTAAGGGCCCTTCGTGCTCTCGGGTGATGGAAAACTCTATGGTGGAGAGGTGAGAGGCATCAAAATGGCTTAACCATGGCGTACGGCGTGCTTGACCCGGTGCCGAGAGCCATATGATGCACGGGATCCGACCGTGCGGCAAAGACGTGTGTGCAATTATGGATGTTCTGGAGTCGTGGAGCTATAGTTAAGGGCCGTTCGGGCTCTCGGGTGATGACAAATATTGTGGTGGTGAGGCCAGAGGCATCAAAACGCCTTAACCATGGCATACGGTCGTGCTTGACCTAGTGTCGAGAGCTATAGGACATGCAGGAACTGGCTGTGCGGTAGCATATTCGTGTGTGCAAATATGGCAGTTCTAGAGCTGTGGAGCCATGGTTAAGGGCCAATCGGGTTCTAGGGCGGTAATAAACGCTATGGTCGAGAGGCTAGCGGTGTCAAAACGCCTTAACCATGGTGCATGGGCGTGCTTGACTTGGTGCGAGGAGCCACAGGACGCATAGGAACCGGCCGTGCGGCAGCAAAGTCGTGTGTGCAAATATGGCAGTTCTGGAGCCATGGAGCCGAGGTTAAGTGCCGCTCAGGCTCTCGAGTGATGGCAAATGCTATGGTAGAGAGGCCAGATGTGTCAAAATGCCTTAACCATGGCGTACAGGCATGCTTGACTCGGTAGGAGCCATAAAATGCGTTGGAACCGACCGTGCGGCAAGATGGTCGAGTGTGCAAATATGGCAGTTTTGGAGCCGTGGAGGCATGGTTAAGGGCTCTTCAGGCTCTCAGGTGATGGAAAACTCTATGGTGGAGAGGTGAAAGGCATCAAAATGGCTTAACCATGGTGTACAGGCGTGCTTGACCCGGTGCCGAGAACCATAGGATGCACAGGATCCGACCGTACGGTAGCACAGTCGTGTGTGCAATTATGGATGTTCTGGAGTCGTGGAGCTATAGTTAAGGGCCGTTCAGGCTCTCGGGTGATGACAAACATTGTGGTGGTGAGGCCAGAGGCATCAAAACGCCTTAACCATGGCATACGGTCATGCTTGACCTAGTGTCAAGAGCTGTAGGACACGCACGAACCGGCTGTGTGGTAGCATATTCGTGTGTGCAAATATGGCAGTTCTAGAGCCGTGGAGCCATGGTTAAGGGCCGTTCAGGCTCTCGAGCGATGGCAAACGCTATGGTAGAGAGGCTAGAGGTGTCAAAATGCCTTAACCATGGCGTACGGGCATGCTTGACTCAGTGCCGAGAGCCATAGGATGCGTTGGAACCGACCGTGCGGCAGCATGGTCGTGTGTGCAAATATGGCGCTTTGCGGCCGTGGAGCCATGGTTAAGGGCCCTTCGGGCTCACGGGTGATGAAAACTCTATGGTGGAGAGGTGAGAGGCATCAAAATGGCTTAACCATGGCGTACGGGCGTGCTTGACCCGGTGCCAAGAGCCGTAGGATGCACAGGATCCGGCTGTGCGGCAGCACAATTGTGTGTGCAATTATGGATGTTCTGGAGTCGTGGAGCTATAGTTAAGGGCTGTTCGGGCTCTCGGGTGATGACAAATATTGTGGTGGTGAGGCCGAGGTGTCAAAACGCCTTAACCATGGCATACGGTCGTGCTTGACCTAGTGTCGAGAGCTATAGGACATGCGGGGCCGGGCTGTGCGGTAGCATAGTCGTGTGTGCAAATATGGCGGTTCTAGAGCCGTGGAGCCATGGTTAAGGGCCATCCGGGTTCTCGGGCGGTAATAAACGCTGTGGTGGAGAGGCCAAAGGTGTTAAAACGCCTTAACCATGGTGCATGGGCGTGCTTGACTTGGTGCGAGGAGCCGTAGGACGGACTAGGAACCGGCCGTGCGGCGGCAAAGTCGTGTGTGCAAATATGGCGCTTCGGAGCCGTGGAGCCGAGGTTAAGGGCCGTTCGGGCTCTCGAGCGATGACAAACGCTATGGTAGAGAGGCCAGAGGTGTCAAAATGCCTTAACCATGGCGTACGGGCTTGCTTGACTCAGTGCCGGAGCCATAGGACGCGTTGGAACCGACCATGCGGCAGCATGGTCGTGTGTGCAAATGTGGCAGTTTTACTGCCGTGGAGCCATGGTTAAGGGCCCTTCAGGCTCTCGGGTGATGGAAAACTCTATGGTGGAGAGGTGAGAGGCATCAAAATGGCTTAACCATGGCGTACGGGTGTGCTTGACCCGGTGCCGAGAGCCGTAGGATGCACAGGATCCGGCCGTGCGCCAGCACAGTCGTGTGTGCAATTATGGATGTTCTGGAGTCATGGAGCTATAGTTAAGGGCCGTTCGGGCTCTCGGGTGATGACAAACATTGTGGTGGTGGGCCAGAGGTGTCAAAACGCCTTAACCATGGCATACGGTCGTGCTTGACCTAGTGTCGAGAGCTGTAGGACACGTAGCAACCGGCTGTGCGGTAGCATAGTCGTGTGTGCAAATATGGCAGTTCTAGAGCGGTGGAGCCATGGTTAAGGGCCATTCGGGTTCTCGGGCGGCAACAAATGCTGTGGTCGAGAGGCCAAAGGTGTTAAAATGCCTTAACCATAGTGCATGGGCGTGCTTGACTTGGTGCGAGGAGCCATAGGATGCGTTAGGAACCGGCCGTGCGGCAGCAAAAGTCGTGTGTGCAAATATGGCGGTTCTGGGAGCCGTGGAGCCGAGGTTAAGGGCCGTTCGGCTCTCGAGCGATGGCAAACGCTATGGTAGAGAGGCCGAGGAGTCAAAATGCCTTAACCATGGCGTACGGGCATGCTTGACTCGGTGCCGGGAGCCATAGGATGCGTTGGAACCGACCGTGCGCGGCATGGTCGTGTGTGCAAATATGGCGTTTTGGAGCCGTGGAGGCATGGTTAAGGGCCCTTCGGGCTCTCGGGTGATGGAAAACTCTATGGTGGAGAGGTGAGAGGCATCAAAATGGCTTAACCATGGCGTACGGGCGTGCTTGACCGGTGTCGAGAGCCGTAGGATGCACGGGGATCCGGCCGTGCGGCAAGCACTCGTGTGTGCAATTATGGATGTTGGAGTCGTGGAGCTATAGTTAAGGGCCGTTCGGGCTCTCGGGTGATGACAAACATTGTGGTGGTGAGGCCGAGGCATCAAAACGCCTTAACCATGGCATATGGTCATGCTTGACCTAGTGTCAAGAGCTGTAGGACACGCACGAACCGGGCGTGCGGTAGCATATTCGTGTGTGCAAATATGGCGCTTCTAGAGCCGTGGAGCCATGGTTAAGGGCCATTCGGGTTCTCGGCGGCAACAAACGCTGTGGGTGGAGAGGCTAGAGGTGTCAAAATGCCTTAACCATGGCGTACGGGCATGCTTGACTCGGTGCGAGAGCCATAGGATGCGTTGGAACCGGCCGTGCGGCGGATGGTTGTGTGTGCCAATATGGCGCTTCGGAGCCGTGGAGCCAAGGTTAAGGGCCTTTCAGGCTCTCGAGCGATGGCAAACGCTATGGTAGAGAGGCCAGAGGTGTCAAAATGCCTTAACCATGGCGTACGGGCATGCTTGACTCGGTCGAGAGCCATAGGATGCGTTGGAACCGACCGTGCGCGCATGGTCGTGTGTGCAAATATGGCGCTTTGGAGCCATGGAGCCATGGTTAAGGGCCCTTCGGGCTCTCGGGTGATGAAAACTCTATGGTGGAGAGGTGAGAGGCATCAAAATGGCTTAACCATGGCGTACGGGCGTGGTTGACCCGGTGCCGAGAGCCGTAGGATGCACAGGATCCGGCCGTGCGGCAGCACAATCGTGTGTGCAATTATGGATGTTCGAGTCGTGGAGCTATAGTTAAGGGCCGTTCGTGCTCTCGGGTGATGACAAATATTGTGGTGGTGAGGCCGGAGGCATCAAAACGCCTTAACCATGGCATACGGTCATGCTTGACCTAGTGTCAAGAGCTGTAGGACACGCACGAACCGGGCCGTGCGGTAGCATAGTCGTGTGTGCAAATATGGCGCTTCTAGAGCTGTGGAGCCATGGTTAAGGGCCATTCGGGTTCTCGGGTGGTAATAAACGCTGTGGTGGAGAGGCCAAAGGTGTTAAAACGCCTTAACCATGGTGCATGGGCGTGCTTGACTTGGTGCGAGGAGCCGTAGGACGCGTAGGAACCGGCCGTGCGGCAGCAAAGTCGTGTGTGCAAATATGGCAGTTCTGAGCCGTGGAGCCATGGTTAAGGGCCCTTCAGGCTCTCGGGTGATGGAAAACTCTATGGTGGAGAGGCCGAGGTGTCAAAATGCCTTAACCATGGCGTACGGGCTTGCTTGACTCGCCGAGAGCCATAGGACGCGTTGGAACCGACCATGCGGCAAAGCATGGTCGTGTGTGCAAATATGGCGCTTTGCGGCCGTGGAGCTGTGGTTAAGGGCCCTTTAGGCTCTCGGGTGATGAAAAACTCTATTGTGGAGAGGTGAGAGGCATCAAAATGGCTTAACCATGGCGTACAGGCGTGCTTGACCCGGTGCCGAGAGCCATAGGATGCACAGGATCCGACCGTGCGGCAAAGCACGGTCGTGTGTGCAATTATGGATGTTCGGAGTCGTGGAGCTATAGTTAAGGGCCGTTCGGGCTCTCGGGTGATGACAAATATTGTGGTGGTGAGGCCGGAGGTGTCAAAACGCCTTAACCATGGCATACGGTCGTGCTTGACCTAGTGTCGAGAGCTATAGGACATGCAGGAACCGGCCGTGCGGTAGCATAGTCGTGTGTGCAAATATGGCAAGAGCCGTGGAGCCATGGTTAAGGGCCATTCGGGTTCTCGGGCAGTAATAAACGCTGTGGTGGAGAGGCCAAAGGTGTTAAAACGCCTTAACCATGGTGCATGGGCGTGCTTGACTTGGTGCGAGGAGCCGTAGGACGCATAGGAACCGGCCGTGCGGCGAAAGTCGTGTGTGCAAATATGGCAAAGCCATGGAGCCGAGGTTAAGGGCCGTTCAGGCTCTCGAGCGATGACAAACGCTATGGTAGAGAGGCCGGAGGTGTCAAAATGCCTTAACCATGGCGTACGGGCTTGCTTGACTCGGTCCGGGAGCCATAGGATGCGTTGGAACCGGCCATGCGGCGGCATGGTCGTGTGTGCAAATGTGGCGGTTTGCGCCGTGGAGCCATGGTTAAGGGCCCTTCGGGCTCTTGGGTGATGGAAAACTCTATGGTGGAGAGGTGAGAGGCATCAAAATGGCTTAACCATGGCGTACGGGTGTGCTTGAACCGGTGCCGAGAGCCGTAGGATGCACGGGATCGGCCGTGCGCCGGACACGGTCGTGTGTGCAATTATGGATGTTACGGAGTCGTGGAGCTATAGTTAAGGGCCGTTCGGGCTCTCGGGTGATGACAAACATTGTGGTGGTGGGGCCAGAGGTGTCAAAACGCCTTAACCATGGCATACGGTCGTGCTTGACCTAGTGTCGAGAGCTGTAGGACACGTAGCAACCGGCTGGCGGTAGCATAGTCGTGTGTGCAAATATGGCAATTCTAGAGCGGTGGAGCCATGGTTAAGGGCCATTCGGGTTCTTGGGCAGCAACAAATGCTGTGGTCGAGAGGCCAGCGGTGACCATAGTGCATGGGCGTGCTTGACTTGGTGCGAGGAGCCGTAGGATGCGCAGGAACCGGCCGTGCGGCAGCAAAGTCGTGTGTGCAAATATGGCAGTTCTGGAGCCGTGGAGCCGAGGTTAAGTGCCGTTCAGGCTCTCGAGTGACGGCAAACACTATGGTAGAGAGGCCAGTGGTGTCAAAATGCCTTAACCATGGCGTACAGGCATGCTTGACTCAGAGCCGGGAGCCATAAAATGCGTTGGAACCGACCATGCGGCAGCATGGTCGAGTGTGCAAATATGGCAGTTTTGGAGCCATGGAGGCATGGTTAAGGGCCCTTCAGGCTCTCAGGTGATGGAAAACTCTATGGTGGAGAGGTGGGAGGCATCAAAATCGCTTAACCATGGCGTACACTCGGTGCCGAGAGCCATAGGATGCACAGGATCCGACCGTGCGGCAGCACAGTCGTGTGTGCAATTATGGATGTTCTGGAGTCATGGAGCTGTAGTTAAGGGCCGTTCAGGCTCTCGGGTGATGACAAACATTGTGGTGGTGAGGCCAGAGGCATCAAAACGCCTTAACCATGGCATACAGTCATGCTTGACCTAGTGTCAAGAGCTGTAGGACATGCACGAACCGGCTGTGCGGTAGCATAGTCGTGTGTGCAAATATGGCAGTTCTAGAGCTCTGGAGCCATGGTTAAGGGCCATTCGAGTTCCCAGGTGGTAATAAACGCTGTGGTGGAGAGGCCAAAGGTGTTAAAACGCCTTAACCATGGTGCATGGGCGTGCTTGACTTGGTGCGAGGAGCCGTAGGACGCATAGGAACCGGCCGTTGTTGACGCAAAATGTGATCACCCTGCGTCTCACACACAGCAAGCTGGAAAGCCTAGCTTCAATCGGGTGCCCGGGTGTCTGAATCCGGTGGCGTGCCAGTCGATTTGACCTGAAAATCGACTAGGGATAAAACGGTAAGATCATAACTGGAACGTGCTGGGTGAGACCAGACATTTCCATCTTTACGGCCCTGAAGCCACTTACGACGACACATAGCTATGGAAGCTATCTCGCCAACGGGATGCGGTTCATTCGGCTAAAGTAACATAACGATGTAAGCAGAACAAATTAGCCGAATACGATAGATGAAGACATGTTTGAACAAGGTTAGATCACTAGAGCATATCAAACTATATCTTAAGTTTAAAGCATCATCAAGCACTAATAATTAAGGATAAGTAACTTATAAATATATATCCACTAAACAACACATGCATAGGCTACTCCAACTAGTCTGCCGCACGTCTAGCCTTCATAAAACCCGTCGAGCATAAACCCAAGCAAGCTAATCCACCGCATGATACCACTTGCTATGAATTTACACCACTCCTTACTACTAGATCAATCCACCGCATGATACAATCTAGCAACAAAGAGCTAAAAGCACATAATTATCCAACAGATCTATAGATACTCGCTACATGTGTGAATATAACCGTATCGGCAAGATTGCCGAATCGGGTCCATGAAGAAGGAACAAACAAGTAATGTGTAAAAGGAGCCTATCGTATTAAACCGATCTCTAGTCCACCGGATGACTAGCTCTAGAGTAACCCAAAGACACATCGCCGCACCTGCATACCGGTCTGTCAAGGCTTATCTACATATAACGTGAATGAACCCACAACATGTAACAATCTAGATCGATCTAATTCAGCTATATGAGCTTGACCTACTCGATATTGAATAAGCATGAGAGGGACGATCAACAAGCCGAAAAGAGTATCAATCTAGATTGGGCAAAAAGAGTGTTGCAAATAATTAAACATTAAATAAAGCAAGCAACACGTGATAACTTAATGAATCTATTAGATCATGCCAAATCTAAAAGAGCCGATAACTATCTTTACTCATGTCTTAATCCGCCGCACGATACAAGGCACAAGCAAAAACTTCTCATCATTAAGCTTAAATCCGCCGCACGATACTAAGCAAAACGGATGAGACTACTTGCATCACATCTAAATCCGCCGCACGATACTAGACATGATAACAAGGTTGTCGGGACTTACGGAGGTCGACGGATCGATTGGCCCTCTCGAAGAACTCGACGACACGACTAAAGGACTCGAAAGGGTGGCGCGTAGCCGGTTGTATTGATTTGGTTGTGAACCCTTATTACAATGGTCGAGGGTTTATATTTATACCCTGGACAAAACATGAGTCCTAAGCACTTAGGAACTATCTAACCAAAATTGGAAAGACAAAAACTCGCTAACTCTATCCATAATCGGAGTCCTTGACTATCACGACTCCTTCCCTTTCTGGTCAGCTTTATCTTTCCTTCTTTCGCCTTCAAATGAAGCCGTTACCGACCGCTTGACCATTTGCCGATCATATGGAAATTAGCCGACCGCATATGCATTTGCCGAATTGCTCTCTCTGCCGCCTGCGGGTCCACCTGTCATATTCCTGACCAAATTCTGGTGTTAACACATGCCCCCTCAATTTCGAGATAAAAGGGTTTTATTTCGAAATTGACTATCAGCGTTTTTCGCCTAGGTCAGCACCGCCAACGCTCGCAGCCGCCACTTGAGATCCGCACTTGCTGCCGTCTTCAATGGCGACGGAGACTTCAACTAGCTCCATCATGGCAACAGGAACTCAAGAGGAGTTTCTAGAGGTAACCCTACTTTCTTTCACCCATTCGGCAATCTTCTTGAATCACTTTTCAGATGCGTTTTTGATTCATCCGCTTTTCTTTCATAAAGGAAATGAAGAACGAGATTTTGATTTCCAATCTTGCCCATCCTGGGTCATTTTTTCTTGGTCCGATGGGAGACCCTAATCCGAGGGATTTTATTGAAAAGGAGACTTTGAGGATCCCACTCAAATCTAGGATTGCTCCCCCAAACAGATGGCCGAATACCTTCAAGACATGGCCCCTTCCTTCAATCACAGGATGGCGTGATTGGTACCGTAGGATGCAGTCCAGGAGCAGTGACTTTTGGGAATCTCAGGACATTCAGCACTGTTTGGAGCTTTCTCTAGCCGAAATGCCCAGAAATGACTCCCTCCTGATAGCTGCTTCCCATTTTTGGTCTGATGCTATCAATGCATTTGTCTTTGGTCATGGTCCAATGTCAATTACTCTATCAGACATTTTCATGATGACCGGTTTGAACATCACCAAACCAACCTATCCCTTCAAGTACAAGAGCACTAGCTCACAGAAGGCAGTCAAGTCAGGAGGAGGTTGGGCCAAGTATGTCCAAACTTATGCTTCAACCGGCCCTGTGTCTGATAAAGAGTATAGGGCTTTCATGAACATGTGGCTATGCAGATTTATCTTCTGTGGCAAGTCCAACGAGCCCACTCGAATCACATAGTGATGGCTGAAGAATTGGGCATGAGCAAGCTAATTCCTTTGGGTAAATATCTCTTTGGGAGCGTTCTACCACATGATGCATCAAATCACTTTGTTCGGATGAGGAATCGGGGTGAAATCTCCCGTGTCAATGGACCATGGTGGCTTCTTCGGATGTGGTTGCAACTATATATGCATCGATTGTCTCTGTGATCTTCACAACCCGAACTTTCCTTCAATCAACTATCTTGAAGGTGAAGATCCCGAGATACAAGTCTTGTCGACATATGGAGAGGCCGCATCTTCAATTACCATTGATTTGGACCCGGGCCATCTTTTCAAGATCTTCTACAAGGGATTCAATCACATGATCTGGTTTCCCTATAGAGAGAATGAAAATTTAACCCTCCCCGCAGATTTAGCTATGAGTGGGCTGCATAGATGATGATTCCAGGGACATTTTCAATTCCTTTATCAAGCCCTGTGCTCTGCCAGCAGAATTTCACCATGGCCGGTTGATAAGCTCAACTTATGAATTTTACAATCCAAACATGGTTGCCAGGCAGTTTGGACTCGGTCAATTGCCCCCAAGGCCATATTTCTCAAGCATCATCAGACCCAGGGAGTCTTTGCTGAATATCACCGAGGCCAATAAAGTTTTCAATCTTGGATGCAAGCTTCCAATATATGAACCCAACCCTCTGGTGATAATTGAAGCTGCTCATCCTTCATTCAACCTCTGGTGGCAGGAATAGCATTCTCACATATTCAGAGCACAAGTCCACCCTTTATGCCAAGTTTTAATGCCCTCATTCTCTTCTGATGATGAGGTACATGCTTATGGCTACCTTTACTTTATGTCTCTGCTCTGTTTCTAAACATCTCTTTTGAACAGGACATTGCTCCTCCAAGTCCTCCAGAGGTTCAATACTGGCAGCCCGGCCCTGTTGCTGTTCTGGGGCATGATGCTCCAAGTCTGACAGTGTTTAACAAAATACCTGCTGATGATACAGTGCTCCTGAAGGACCTTAAAAGAAAGACTCCTTCTTCCCCTATCAAGGACACTGCAATTCCTAAGAAAACAAGGTCAAAGAAAGCTAAGCCACTTCCTCAGGTATGAATGCTTTTGACCTCTTTATCTCCCACCTGCAAATGTATCTGTACTTATCACTTTCTTTCAACAGGTACAGGCCAATCCTCAAAGTCCTGATGGGGTAGTGATCTTGGACAACTCTCCTGGAGCCTCCACTGGCCAAGCAAACACCAATGAACTCACTATTGGCCTTGGTATGCATCAGGCAGATGACCAAGCAGATGAACAAGGAGAAGCAGCAAAAGAAATTCCCTCTCATCAGGCTGATGAACAAGCAGGTGAACAAGGAGAAGCAGTAGAAGAAATTCCTTCTTATCAGGCAAATGAACAAAGAGAACCCCTTCTCCAAGAGCTTCAAGTTTCAACAACCCTGATAATTCAAGATGTACCAAGCCATGATATTGTCAATCCTGAAGTGACTGTGGCATCAACCAGCCAACACATCGATGTTACTCAGGAGGCAATCGATCAAGTAATTGCCGAAGAGGTATTATTCTTATTCCACTCGGCTATTTTTACTTCAAACCGAATCATTCGGCTAAATTATCTTCTTTGTTCATCAACAGGATACTGCTCACCCTCAAGCTAGTTTTTCCCTTATCGCTGAAGAGTATGCTGGGGATAAAGATGATGAAGTTTCTTCCAACCAACAGTTGTCATCAGAGAGTCAAGCCAAGCTAAAGGATATAATCTCATTTCTGAAAAAGGATATTGTTGCTTTGACCCAAGATTCAGACAAAATAAGGGAAATAGCAGAGCTTATTGATCAAGAGCTTCCCTCTAATCTCAAAACTGCCATAGATACCTTATCACACCTTGATGATCACTTTGCTGCTATCAAGAGAGCACACAAGAACATGTCCACCAAAGCTGATCTGGAGAAAAGAAAGGTAGCCAAGGAACAGCAGGTCAAAGAGCTCTACTTTGGCATCAAGTCAACTGAGCACCTCTTGAGCACCTTAGAACCAGAGCTACAGGTCATGAGAGAAGAGAAAACCAAACTTGAAGCTCAATTGGCTCAACTGAATGCCAACATTCAGTCCCATGAAACCAAGCTCGCAAATCTGCCATCTCTTGATTCGGCTAAATCCAAAATACAATCAGTCATCAAGGAGACGCGGCAAATCAAAAGCAAACTGTCCAACATCCAAGATTCTGAAGAAGAGGACCAAAAAGCTCTTGATGAAGTCAACCGCATCAAGATTGATGCTCTTGCTATTATCAACTCTTTCCTAAATGTATAGATGCTTGGCTTGTACTTGAAGATGTAGACACTTAGGCTTGACCCTGTCATACTTGAAAACAACTTCTTTTCTCTTGAAAAGTAGATAATCCTCTTTTTTTCTCTTTCTTCTCTGCTTCTGTTGCTATTCGGCTCTGACTGCACTCATAGATGTGTATATTAGCCGAACGTAACTGTTGCTGTCTCAAGTGTTCATTTTAGCCGAATAACTCTCATCAGCTATTTAGCCGACCGAGCGTATGGTAACTGAATCGCCAGAGGTGATGGGCTCGGCCCAACTTCAACATCGGCCCATGAGTGCGGAAACCCTATCCTGTCGCTTGGCTTTCCCACAGTCATCGCCACGGCTCCCCCATTCATAAATAGGACCAGTCGGCTCCCACCATCATCACATCAAGCACAAGCAGTTGCTATCATCTTCAATCTCTTCCACTTCCTCTCCACCTTCAAGCCTCCAAAAAACCCCCACCACCACCAATGGCGAGCGGCGGCGATCGCAACAAGCGTCCTGTTCTGGACGAGGCGGAGGGAAGCAGCAACCGGCGCCGGCGGTGAGATCCTCAACCCCTTGAATTGTGCTAGTTGATAACTTTTACCCGATTCGGGTCTTTGCCCCCTTGCGGTTGTTCATCTTCTCGATCTGTTTCAGGGCCGTCGGGAACACCGGCGACTACATCGCCAATGTCCGGAGGCGGGTCGCCCGGGCCGGCACCCACGCTCCTTCTTCCGCGCTCCTGCTCCTGCGGTGGACGCGGCGGAGGGAAGCAGCCGTGGTGGTCGCCGTCTGCAGTAAGAGATAACCTCCCTATCTTGTCTTGCAGTTTCTTCTTGTTTAGCCGATCTTGATTGCACCTTGTTTGTAGGACGGCGAGGATTAGCACTGGCCAATGGCGCTTCCTGGCGCCGGCCGCAGCGTTCGACGCTCCTGCCCCCGCGCCGGCTCCGGCTCCAGCCCCGGCTCCTGCTCCTGCTCCGGCATCGGCCTCCGCCTCGGCCGCATCGGGGTCCTCCTCCTCCTACCGTCCTATCTGGGACAGGAACGATGAGGAGATCCCGGGGTATAGCCGCTACGACGCCGCCGCATACCGCCGCGAGCGGGATGAGGCGATGGAGCTTCTTGGTGAAGAGACCAAGAAGTTTGGGATCGCTCAGCTGGAGATGGAGGACAACTGCCGGCAGCTGAGCGAGGCCGTCACCAGTATTTGCTCTTCAACAATTGCTTTTTGATTCCCGTTCTTCCCGATTCATCTGCTCACTGATCTGTCTGACGTTTCTATGCAGACCTCTCCGCGGAGCTGGAACGCCTGAAGGTGGCGGCGACGGAGGCGGCCAACCACGTGAATGCCCAGGGGGCGACCTTGGTGGATCGCCTCGAGGCGGTGCCTGGTCAGGTCGACCAGGTTGCCCTTCACGGCGTGCGCCTCGGCACCGCGCTTGGCCTGGCGGGGATGTCGTCCTGGACCGGGGACGACTACACTCCGATGCCGACCGGCTTCTGGGGCGGGCTTCCCCATGAGGTCGACGGCATCGAGGGCCTCCTGGGGGCGTACGACGACCACGCCGCTGCCATGGCCGACGCCACCAACCCGGAGTCCGTCCTCAACAAGCTCTTCACTGAAGAAGAGGAGTAGCTTGTATTAGGGCTGGCACGGGTTGTAAATAAAAAATTTTAATGAAGAATGTTGGTCTCCTCCTTGTTCTTGCTTGTCTATGATGACGTTCATCTGTCGTATTTGCCTTTTTGCAAATTTTTCCTTAGCTAGAACTTGTTTGCAACATTCTTCCCGAACGAAAAATCTCCCGAACGCACAACGTTGTCTTAGACGATTAGATCTCGGTCCTGTTCCATGACTCGACGTTTTGTAGCGTAGTTCTTCAATCCTCTTTATCTTCCCCCGATAAACCTATCAGCTGAGAGATAAGATCAAACTGTTCACTTATACTTTAAAAATTGACTAAAGGCGATACAACTGTATCGGCTATTTTTATTCTGAAGACGATACACACGATATCGGCTATTTTTGTACTAGAGGCGATATAAAAATATCGGCTATCTTTCTCCAACTTCTTTCCTTTGCTCTGAAGGCGATTTTATTCAATCGGCTATGCCACATCTAAGTCAGAGTTATAGTTAAGATCCAACTTCAATACTTGGATAAAACTTCTTAAGGTATCTGCCATTGATGGCTCTAGTAAGTTCTTCTCCAAATAATGTTTTCAATATATACGCATTACCAGGTGCACAACTGACAACCCGAAAAGGTCCTTCCCAATTCGGAGACCACTTGCCGAATATTTTGTCTTTGGTACCAATCGGCAATATCGTCTTCCAAACCAATTCTCCTTCTGCAAATTGCTTAATTTTAACTCTCTTGTTGTAGTACTTGGCACCATGCATCTTATTCTTCTCAATGTTCTCCAAAGCTTTAAGACGAATCAAATGCAAATCTTCCAATTCATCCATCATCAGATCCTTATAATCTTTTTCTGTCAGATCCTTTTGTAACTCAACTCTCCTTGATCCTGATTGCAACTCCCAAGGCATTACAGCATTATGTCCATAAACCAACTCATATGGAGATGCTTGTGTGGATCCATGGCAAGCCATTCGGTAAGCCCACAATGCTTCATTAAGGACCAAGTGCCATCTCCTTGGCTTCTCATCAATCTTCTTCTGGATAATCTTGATCATGATCTTATTTGATGCCTCTGCTTGGCCATTGGCTTGTGCATAATAAGGAGAAGAATTATATAACCTTATCCCCATGCTTTCGGCAAAGTCACAAAACTCTGAAGAAGTGAACTGAGTCCCCTGATCAGTTGTAATGGTTTGTGGAATCCCAAACCTATGAATTATATGCTCCTTGACAAAACTGATCATATTTTCTGACGTGACCTTTTTCAAAGGGATAGCTTCAACCCACTTGGTGAAATAATCTGTTGCCAGCAACACAAATTTGTGTCCTTTGCTAGATGGAGGATTGATCTGTCCAATTAAATCTATACCCCATCCTCTCGAACGGCCAAGGTTTAATTATTGGATTCGGAAGCGATGCAGTGTGCTCTTTGAACATTACCAAATATCGACAATCTCGACACCCTTTGTAATATTCAAAGCAATCCTCCAACATAGTCGGCCAAAAGTACCCTGTCCTTCTTATTATCCACTTCATTCGGTAAGCCGACGATGTGCACCACAAGCTCCTTCATGGACTTCAAACATAATCTTCTTAGCCTCTTCTTGACTCAAGCACTTGAGCAACACTCCATCTATAGACTTGTGGTACAACTGATCATCAAGAAGTACGAATTTAAGGGCCTTATACCTAAGCCTTCGGGAAACTTTCTGAGATGGATCTTTCAGATAACTGATAATGTCACTTCTCCAGTCATCATTTATCTGATCAACATTGAAAGCACCTTCTTCTGCTGTATAGACTTCACGATTTTCCCGATATCCAGAGGCTGCTTGAGCTAATTTATTTGCTTCTCCATTGTGCTCTCTGGGTATGTGATGCAAAGTAACTACTGAAAAGCTTTTCAGAAGTTCCCTACATTGTTCATGGTACCCTTGCAGTACATCATTTTTGCATTCATATTGTCCTGTCAACTGATTGATTACTAATTCAAAGTCACCAAATACCTCAATAGCAATAGCCTTCACTTCTATCAATAGCCGAAGCCCTCTAAGCAAAGCTTCATACTCTGCTTGATTGTTAGTGATAGGATATTCAATTGAAAAAGCAAACTCAAATGTATTTCCACGTGGGGATATCAAAAGAATACCAGCACCACCACCTTTGTCACATGATGATCCATCAAAAAATAATGCCCATGGGGCAATGTTAATCATATCAACGAGATGAATCATGATGTTGAGTAATAAAATCGGCAATTGCTGTCCTTTCACCGCTTTTGCCGACTCATACTTTAAATTAAACTCGACGAGTGCCAATACCCATTTGCCGATTCTTCCATTTAAAATCGGCATTGACAACATGTGTTTAATTACATCAAAACTAGATATCACCACACATTTGGCATTTAACAAATAGTGCCGAAATTTGGTACATGAGTAATAAACACACAAACGAGCTTTTCTATAGCCGAATACCTTGTTTCGGGATCTAACGGTTTTCGCTAAGGTAAGCTATTACTCTCTCTTTTCCATCAAACTCTTGCATAAGGGCCGATCCTATTGTTAGGCTATCGGCCGCCACATACTGACTTGAAAGGCTTCTCAAGTTGTGGAGGTACCAACACTGGTGGTGCCTTCATATATTGCTTGATCTCATCAAAAGCCTTTTGTTGTATGTCACCCCGCACAAATTTCGATCCTTCTTGAGCTTCAACAATGGAGAGAAAGGCAATACTCTTTACGATAAATTGGATATGAATCTTCTCACAAAATTGATCTTGCCCGGCAATGACGCAACTCGTAAGATTAGTTGGGGGCACAACTTTGTCTATTGCTTCCATGCTCTTTTTCCCAACTTCTATCCCTCCTTTGTGGATCAAGAACCCCAAGAACTCACCAAGAGACTCCAAAAGCACATTTATTTGGATTCATCTTTAAGCCATGTCTCCTTGTGCACTCCAGAGTTTTCCTCAAATCGGCTAAATGTCCTTCATGGTCTCTGGATTTGACTACCACATCATCAATATAAATCTCTACAATTTTGCCGATCAACTCATGAAAGATATAGTTCATGGCTCTCTGATAAGTTGCACCAGCATTCTTCAGACCAAATGTCATCACTATCCACTCAAATAAACCAATGTGGCCAGGACATCTGAATGCAGTCTTTGCAATATCTTCGACTGCCATAAAAATCTAATTGTATCCAGCATTGCCATCCATAAAGCCGATGACTTCATACCCCGTGCTTGCATCCACTAATAAATCGGCAAGCGGCATTGGGTATCCATCCATGGGAGTAGCTTTGTTGAGATCTCGAAATCTATGCATACTCTCATCTTCCCATTCTTTTTGTAGACAGTACTATGTTTGAAATCCACTCTGCATACCTGCATGGCCGAATAAAGTTTGCTTCAATTAATCTCTCAACCTCTTTCTTTACATCGGCCAATACCTCCTCCTTATAAATCTTACGTGGAGGTTGTTTAAAAGGACGAAATCCAGGTTTTATGGGTAACTTATGCTCAACAATTGATCGATCCAATCCAGGCATCTCTGTGTAATCCCAAGCAAAACAATCTTTGAACTCCTTCAGCAACTCTATTAATTTTAATTTATACTCTGGGTCTAAATCTGCACTGATATACATCGGCCTTGACTTTGTGCTATCACCAACATTGATTTCTTCTAACTTGTCGGCCGACATGAAACCACGACCCAATTTGCCTTTGTTGCCATCGATTGGATTGCCCATTAGAAATTGCTGTCAGAGCCGACTGCTTGGATTGGCTGTCGATCTCTGTCGAACACATTGACAGGACCTTCTTTCCATATCTTACCCGAAAGGCAATCTAGTCCATCATACTCCCAATAAGCAGGCTCGGAAGTGGCAACACTCACTGAATCATCAGCTTGAACAACTTCTACATCATCTCCTATCCATTGAATAAGGATTTGATGCATAGTTGAGGGTACACAACAATTAGCATGGATCCAATCCCTTCCCAGAAGCATGCTATATGCCCCCTTGCCATCAATGACAAAGAAAGTAGTGATCAAAGTCTTGGATCCAATCATCAGCTCCACATGTACTGCTCCACGAGTATCGAAGCATTGCCACAAAATCTCTAAGGATCATGTCGATCACCAGTAGCAAATCTTCACTTGTCATACCAAGCTTTACGAAAGTAGCATAGGGCATAATATTAATAGCGACCCCTCCATCAACAAGCATCTTGGTTAAAGGTTTGCCATTGACATATCCCTTCAGGTATAATGGCTTCAGATGACGGTTTTTAACTGGCTTGTCAAAGATTGCTTGCCGAGTCAACACAAGTTGAGCCATCAGATCTCGGCATTCAGTCTCATCAAAGTCTGAATATACTTCATCCTGAACTTCTTGATTTTCAGGAGCTCTAAACTCCAATGGAATAAAGAACACCATGTTTAGCATCAGCCGAAGGACCCTGTTTATCATCCTTTTTCTTAGGATGCCACACTGGCTTCTTTTCGGCTAATTCCTGCTTCAGCTCTTGATTTCTCAAACGCTGAACTCTTCTCTTCTGGCTTTTCCGCAGACCAGGAGGGCACCATTGACCCTTTTGCCACCTGTAGGAGCTCTCTTCAGTATTATGGACACTGCTATAGGCCCAAGCTTGGTCTGCAAATCTTTTCCTTTGATATCCATCAAAACTGTTTATTTTTAGGCGCCGATCGTTCTCTAGAATTTTCATCCCAAGTCTATCATGAACGGGACGGCGGTTGACTCGAGATTGCCTGTACTTTGAATATTGATCACTGCATTCAGGGCAATTGTTTTTAGCAGGCAACTTCAAGCCTTCATTCCAACAGTGTCTGAAGAAGGAACAGTTCCAATGTGATTGCTCTTGCTTCCTCACATGTTCTTCCTGTTCTCTTCGGCGCATTTCTGCTTCATATCTTCGACGCTCTGCCATGAATCTGCGCTCCTCTTCAATGTACTGCTGTTCTTCATCATACTCCATCTTCTTTTCCCACTGCCACTTATTCAACAAATGTCGTGCTGTAACTCTGCGCTTTGGCTCAGCGTGTATTCGGCAATTTCCCTTAGCTTCATCTGAAGTCTGACCCTTCTCTGTTCGGCTATTTCTGAACTGCACTTGTTGCACTTCCTCTTTGGTAACTTGCTGATTAGGATCAACAGAACCACTCTCCTTGGCTCTTTCAGAGGTCAAGACTTTCATCTTTCCCTTTTCCTTAGTCTCACTGGCATCAACCATGCCTATAGAGAAAGAGACCATATTCTGAGGGAATGGGTTTTGTCTACTTTCATCTTGCCATCAAATCTTAAGTGTCCATCTTGAATAGCTTTCTGAATCTTCACTATGAACACTCGGCAATCATTGATATGATGAGAGCTTGTATCATGGAACCCGCAGTACTTCTTATCCTTTACCCCTTCAGGGCGCAGCATAGGATGTCCTTCTGGCAGCTTAATGCGTCCCTCTTGGACCAGATACAGAAAGAGCTTATCTGCTTTACTGACATCAAAATCATAAGATCCCTTCGCTTCTTCACCCATCGATGATGACCAAAGTAGGCTCTTTTGTCCAGTTCAATTCTGCAGCAGCTACTTCATCTTCATCTTCATATTCAGATGCTTCTTCTAGAAATCCCTGATACATGTCAACAGTTGCACTGTTCTTCTGAAAACGAGCATCTCTCCTAAACCCTTGGGCTTGATTGCTCATCGCTGTCAATTTTTGTGCAAGCTGTCCAAGGTCTTCAAACTCCATGCCAAACAACTTGTCTCTAATATGTGGAAGCATGCCTGCAATGACCAATTGTGCGAGTTGATCATCAGGAATAGTCAGAGAATAGCACATGTTCTTCGCTTCTCTGAATCTACGAAGATACTCCATTGGTGTCTCAGTAGTCTTCATCCTCATAGCCCACAGATCAACCATCTTCTTCTCATTGGTTCCTGTATAAAAGTATGAATGGAACTTTTGCTCCAATTCTGCCCATGTACCAATGGAATTGGCCGGCTGCGATGCAAACCATGTGAAAGCCGGCCCCGTCGAGGAGACATAGGAAAATATCTGATCCTCCAAGCTTCATCGGCGCTTCTCCAAGTTGCATCGGATATCTACCGACATGCTCAATGGTACTTGGTGTCATCTTGACCGAGAGAATTTGGTCAAATCCGTTGGTGGCTTAACTCTTGGTGGAAGAGCTACTCTATTGTACCATTACAGGAAAGGAGATTTGTATGCATATGTCGATGCTTTGGTTTCGAGGCCGAATTGATTACGCATCATATCGCCATTACGCAGGAGCTCATCATTTGCATCCTTCGCTCCTTGTCTTCTAGAAGGCATTCCTGATGCACTCCTGTACCCTGGATTCGGCAAAGCACTCAGAGCATTGTAATCAGTGAATTCAGTATACCCATCTCCATAGACACTCTTCTGCAATCTATTTGCCACTGGGGAGATCTTGTAAGCAGATGCAGGTATATCTGTTGTTGCACCAAAAGCTACCTGACCATGAGTTTGCTGCTCAGTCACAGGAGGCTTCTCTTTTTCATCATGAATAGCTCCATCCTTACTTGTACCGATTATTTCTTCTCCTCCAGTTGACTTCCCTGAAGATTGCTGAGTGTTGAAGTACACTGGCCCAGCAAGCTCTCCAAATCTTGCTTCAAATCGTTTGTCAACTGCCGGACCAAAAGTTTCAGCCATGATTTTGCGGAAGGTGCCCAGAAAAGCTGTGTTGTGATTCAACATAGTGTCTCCTACAGCTTTGTAGATGGCTCCAACTACCCTTTGCATCTCTTCCACGTCAGTAACATCAGACTGACCAGCGAGAAGAACTCGTGGCAATGCTTGTTTGATCATCACTCTGCCACTCTTGTTCTTGGAAAAAGACATCAGACATTTCTGCTGAAACTGTTCCATAGCTTGTTCTACCATCTGGCGTTGCTCTGGCGGCAGCTCGTCCAAGGTCACGTTCAGAACGTGACTGTTGTCAATTTCCGATCCCATCCTAGATTGAGAAGTGGTCCCACCGGGCGTGCCAAAAAGTGTGTTGATGCAAAATGTGATCACCCTGCGTCTCACACACAGCAAGCTGGAAAGCCTAGCTTCAATCGGGTGCCCGGGTGTCTGAATCCGGTGGCGTGCCAGTCGATTTGACCTGAAAATCGACAAGGGATAAAACGGTAAGATCATAACTGGAACGTGCTGGGTGAGACCAGACAGTTCCATCTTTACGGCCCTGAAGCCACTTACGACGACACATAGCTATGGAAGCTATCTGCCAACAGGATGCAGTTCATTCGGCTAAAGTAACATAACTGATGTAAGCAGAACAAATTAGCCGAATACGATAGATGAAGACATGTTTGAACAAGGTTAGATCACTAGAGCATATCAAACTATATCTTAAGTTTAAAGCATCATCAAGCACTAATAATTAAGGATAAGTAACTTATAAATATATATCCACTAAACAACACATGCATAGGCTACTCCAACTAGTCTGCCGCACGTCTAGCCTTCATAAAACCCGTCGAGCATAAACCCAAGCAAGCTAATCCACCGCATGATACCACTTGCTATGAATTTACACCACTCCTTACTACTAGATCAATCCACCGCATGATACAATCTAGCAACAAAGAGCTAAAAGCACATAATTATCCAACAGATCTATAGATACTCGCTACATGTGTGAATATAACCGTATCGGCAAGATTGCCGAATCGGGGTCCATGAAGAAGGAACAAACAAGTAATGTGTAAAAGGAGCCTATCAGATTAAACCGATCTCTAGTCCACCGGATGACTAGCTCTAGAGTAACCCAAAGACCTGCATCTACCGCACGGTACCCGGTCCTGTCAAGGCTTATCTACATATAACGTGAATGAACCCACAACATGTAACAATCTAGATCGATCTAATTCGGCTATATGAGCTTGACCTACTCGATATTGAATAAGCATGAGAGGAACGATCAACAAGCCGAAAAGAGTATCAATCTAGATTGGGCAAAAAGAGTGTTGCAAATAATTAAACATTAAATAAAGCAAGCAACACGTGATAACTTAATGAATCTATTAGATCATGCCAAATCTAAAAGAGCCGATAACTATCTTTACTCATGTCTTAATCCGCCGCACGATACAAGGCACAAGCAAAAACTTCTCATCATTAAGCTTAAATCCGCTGCACGATACTAAGCAAAACAGATGAGACTACTTGCATCACATCTAAATCCGCCGCACGATACTAGACATGATAACAAGGTTGCAGGGACTTACGGAGGTCGACGGATCGATTGGCCCTCTCGAAGAACTCGACGACACGACTAAAGGACTCGAAAGGGTGGCGCGTAGCCGGTTGTATTGATTTGGTTGTGAACCCTTATTACAATGGTCGAGGGTTTATATTTATACCCTGGACAAAACATGAGTCCTAAGCACTTACGAACTATCTAACCAAAATTGGAAAGACAAAAACATGCTAACTCTATCCATAATCGGAGTCCTTGACTATCACGACTCCTTCCCTTTCTGGTCAGCTTTATCTTTCCTTCTTTCGCCTTCAAATGAAGCCGTTACCGACCGCTTGACCATTTGCCGATCATATGGAAATTAGCCGACCGCATATGCATTTGCCGAATTGCTCTCTCTGCCGCCTGTGGGTCCACTTGTCATATTCCTGACCAAATTCTAGTGTTAACAGCCGTGCGGCAGCAAAGTCGTGTGTGCAAATATGGCAGTTCTGGAGCCGTGGAGCAGAGGTTAAGGGCCGTTCAGGCTCTCGAGCGACGGCAAACGCTATGGTAGAGAGGCCAGAGGTGTCAAAATGCCTTAACCATGGTGTACGGGCATGCTTGACTCGAGCCGGAGCCATAAAATGCGTTGGAACCGACCATGTGGCAGCATGGTCGAGTGTGCAAATATGGCGGTTTTGGAGCCGTGGAGGCATGGTTAAGGGCCCTTCGGGCTCTCGGGTGATGGAAAACTCTATGGTGGAGAGGTGAGAGGAATCAAAATGGCTTAACCATAGCGTACGGGCGTGCTTGACCTGGTGCCGAGAGCCATAGGATGCACGGGATCCGGCCGTGCGGCGGCACGTCGTGTGTGCAATTATGGATGTTCGGAGTCATGGAGCTATAGTTAAGGGCCGTTCGGGCTCTCGGGTGATGACAAACATTGTGGTGGTGAGGCCGGAGGCATCAAAATGCCTTAACCATGGCATACGGTCATGCTTGACCTAGTGTCGAGAGCTGTAGGACACGCACGAACCGGCGTGCGGTAGCATATTCGTGTGTTCAAATATGGCGGTTCTAGAGCGGTGGAGCCATGTTAAGGGCCATTCGGGTTCTTAGGCGGCAACAAATGCTGTGGTGGAGAGGCTAGAGGTGTCAAAATGCCTTAACCATGGCGTACGGGCATGCTTGACTCAATGCCGGGAGCCATAGGATGCGTTAGAACCGACCGTGTGGCGGCATGGTCGTGTGTGCAAATATGGCGGTTACGGAGCCGTGGAGCCAAGGTTAAGGGCCGTTCGGGCTCTCGAGCGATGGCAAACGCTATGGTAGAGAGGCCGAGGTGTTGAAATGCCTTAACCATGGCGTACGGGCATGCTTGACTCGGTGCGAGAGCCATAGGATGCGTTGGAACCGGCCGTGCGGCAGCATGGTCGTGTGTGCAAATATGGCGGTTTTGCGGCCGTGGAGGCATGGTTAAGGGCCCTTCGGGCTCTCGGGTGATGAAAAACTCTATGATGGAGAGGTGAGAGGCATCAAAATGGCTTAACCATGGTGTACGGGCGTGCTTGACCCGGTGCCGAGAGCCGTAGGATGCACAGGATCCGGTTGTGCGGCGGCACGGTCGTGTGTGCAATTATGGATGTTCGGAGTCGTGGAGCTATAGTTAAGGGCCGTTCGGGCTCTCGGGTGATGACAAATATTGTGGTGGTGAGGCCGAGGCGTCAAAACACCTTAACCATGGCATACGGTCGTGCTTGACATAGTGTCGAGAGCTATAGGACATGCGAACCTGGTTGTGCGGTAGCATAGTCGTGTGTGCAAATATGGCGGTTCTAGAGCCATAGGACGTGGAGCCATGGTTAAGGGCCATTCGGGTTCTCGGGTGGTAATAAACACCGTGGTGGAGAGGCCAAAGGTGTTAAAATGCCTTAACCATGGTGCATGGGCGTGCTTGACTTGGTGCGACGAGCCGTAGGACGCATAGGAACCGGCCGTGCGGCAAAGCAAAGTCGTGTGTGCAAATATGGCGGTTCGGAGCCGTGGAGCCGAGGTTAAGGGCCTTTCGGGCTCTCGAGCGACGACAAACGCTATGGTAGAGAGGCCGAGGTGTCAAAATGCCTTAACCATTGCGTAAGGCTTGCTTGACTCGGTCTTGGGAGCCATAGGACGCGTTGGAACCGACCATGCGGCAACATGGTCGTGTGTGCAAATGTGGCGGTTTTAGAGATGTGGAGCCATGGTTAAGGGCCCTTCGGGCTCTCGGGTGATGGAAAACTCTATGGTGGAGAGGTGAGAGGCATCAAAATGGCTTAACCATGGCGTACGGGTGTGCTTGAACCGGTGCCGAGAGCCGTAGGATGCACGGGATCCGGCCGTGCGCCGGCACGGTCGTGTGTGCAATTATGGATGTTACGGAGTCGTGGAGCTATAGTTAAGGGCCGTTCGGGCTCTCGGGTGATGACAAACATTGTGGTGGTGGGGCCGGAGGTGTCAAAATGCCTTAACCATGGCATACGGTCGTGCTTGACCTAGTGTCGAGAGCCATAGGGCACGTAGGAACCGGGCGTGCGGTAGCATAGTCGTGTGTGCAAATATGGCAGTTCTAGAGCGGTGGAGCCATGGTTAAGGGCCATTCGGGTTCTTGGGTGGCAACAAATGCTGTAGTCGAGAGGCCAGCGGTGTCAAAACGCCTTAACCATAGTGCATGGGCATGCTTGACTTGGTGCGAGGAGCCGTAGGATGCGCAGGAACCGGCTGTGCGGCAGCAAAGTCGTGTGTGCAAATATGGCAGTTTTGGAGCCGTGGAGCCGAGGTTAAGTGCCGTTCAGGCTCTCGAGTGACGGCAAACGCTATGGTAGAGAGGCCAGAGGTGTCAAAATGCCGTAACCATGGCGTACAGGCATGCTTGACTCAGAGCCAGGAGCCATAAAATGCGTTCGAACCGACCGTGCGGCAGCATGGTCGTGTGTGCAAATTATGGATGTTCTGGAGTCGTGGAGCTGTAGTTAAGGGCCGTTCAGGCTCTCGGGTGATGACAAACATTGTGGTGGTGTGGCCAGAGGCATCAAAATGCCTTAACCATGGCATACGGTCATGCTTGACCTAGTGTGAAGAGCTGTAGGACACGCACGAACCGGCTGTGCGGTAGTATATTCGTGTGTGCAAATATGGCAGTTCTAGAGCTGTGGAGCCATGGTTAAGGGCCATTCAGGTTCTCAGGCGGCAACAAACACTGTGGTGGAGAGGCTAGAGGTGTCAAAATGCCTTAACCATGGCGTACGGGCATGCTTGACTCAGTGCCAGGAGCCATAGGATGCGTTGGAACCGACCGTGCGGCAGCATGGTCGTGTGTGCAAATATGGCAGTTTTGCAGCCATGGAGCTGTGGTTAAGGGCCCTTCAGGCTCTTAGGTGATGAAAAACTCTATGGTGGAGAGGTGAGAGGCATCAAAATGGCTTAACCATGGCGTACGGGCGTGCTTGACCCGGTGCCGAGAGCCATAGGATGCACAGGATCCGACCGTGCGGCAGCACAGTCGTGTGTGCAATTATGGATGTTCTGGAGTCGTGGAGCTATAGTTAAGGTCCGTTCGGGCTCTCGGGTGATGACAAACATTGTGGTGGTGAGGCCAGAGGCATCAAAACGCCTTAACCATGGCATACGGTCATGCTTGATCTAGTGTCAAGAGCTGTAGGACACGCACGAACCGGGCTGTGCGGTAGCATATTCGTGTGTGCAAATATGGCGTTCTAGAGCCGTGGAGCCATGGTTAAGGGCCATTCGGGTTCTCGGGCGGCAACAAACACCGTGGTGGAGAGGCTAGAGGTGTCAAAATGCCTTAACCATGGCGTACGGGCATGCTTGACTCGGTGCCGGGAGCCATAGGATGCATTGGAACCGCCGTGCGGCGGCATGGTCGTGTGTGCAAATATGGCGGTTACGGAGCCGTGGAGCCAAGGTTAATGGCCGTTCGTCTCTTGAGCGATGGCAAACGCTATGGTAGAGAGGCCGAGGTGTCAAAATGCCTTAACCATGGCGTACGGGCATGCTTGACTCGGTGCCGAGAGCAATAGGATGCGTTGGAACCGACCGGGGCGGCGGCATGGTCGTGTGTGCAAATATGGCGGTTTTGCGGCCGTGGAGCTATGGTTAAGGGCCCTTCGGGCTCTCGGGTGATGAAAAACTCTATGGTGGAGAGGTGAGAGGCATCAAAATGGCTTAACCATGGCGTACGGGCGTGCTTGACCCGGTGCCGGAGCCGTAGGATGCACGGGATCCGGGCGTGCGGCAGCACGTCGTGTGTGCAATTATGGATGTTCTGGTCGTGGAGCTATAGTTAAGGTCCGTTCGGGCTCTCGGGTGATGACAAATATTGTGGTAGTGAGGCCGGGCGTCAAAACGCCTTAACCATGGCATACGGTCGTGCTTGACCTAGTGTCGAGAGCTATCGGACATGCGGGAACTGGCTGTGCGGTAGCATAGTCGTGTGTGCAAATATGGCAGTTCTAAAGCTGTGGAGCCATGGTTAAGGGCCATTCGGGTTCTCGGGCGGTAATAAACGCTGTGGTGGAGAGGCCAAAGGTGTTAAAATGCCTTAACCATGGTGCATGGGCGTGCTTGACTTGGTGCGAGGAGCCGTAGGACGCATAGGAACCGGCCGTGCGGCGGCAAAGTCGTGTGTGCAAATATGGCGGTTATGGAGCCGTGGAGCCGAGGTTAAGGGCCGTTCGGGCTCTCGGCGATGACAAACGCTATGGTAGAGAGGCCGGAGGTGTCAAAATGCCTTAACCATGGCGTACGGGCTTGCTTGACTCGGTCTTGGGAGCCATAGGGCGCGTTGGAACCGACCATGCGGCCGCATGGTCGTGTGTGCAAATGTGGCGGTTTTGCTTGCCGTGGAGCCATGGTTAAGGGCCCTTCGGGCTCTCGGGTGATGGAAAACTCTATGGTGGAGAGGTGAGAGGCATCAAAATGGCTTAACCATGGCGTACGGGTGTGCTTGAACCGGTGCCGAGAGCCGTAGGATGCACGGGATCCGGCCGTGCGCCGGCACGGTCGTGTGTGCAATTATGGATGTTCTGGAGTCGTGGAGCTATAGTTAAGGGCCGTTCGGGCTCTCGGGTGATGACAAACATTGTGATGGTGGGGCCAGAGGTGTCAAAATGCCTTAACCATGGCATACGGTCATGCTTGACCTAGTGTCGAGAGCTGTAGGACACGTAGGAACCGGCTATGCGGTAGCATAGTCGTGTGTGCAAATATGGCAGTTCTAGAGCTGTGGAGCCATGGTTAAGGGCCATTCAGGTTCTCAGGCGGCAACAAACACTGTGGTGGAGAGGCTAGAGGTGTCAAAATGCCTTAACCATGGCGTACGGGCATGCTTGACTCAGTGCCAGGAGCCATAGGATGCGTTGGAACTGACCGTGTGGCGCATGGTCGTGTGTGCAAATATGGCGGTTTGGGAGCCGTGGAGCCAAGGTTAAGGGCCGTTCGGGCTCTCGGCGATGGCAAACGCTATGGTAGAGAGGCTAGAGGTGTCAAAATGCCTTAACCATGGCGTACGGGCATGCTTGACTCGGTGCGAGAGCCATAGGATGCGTTGGAACCGGCCGTGCGGCGGCATGGTCGTGTGTGCAAATATGGCGGTTTTGCGGCCGTGGAGGCGTGGTTAAGGGCCCTTCGGGCTCTCGGGTGATGAAAAACTCTATGGTGGAGAGGTGAGAGGCATCAAAATGGCTTAACCATGGCGTACGGGCGTGCTTGACCCGATGCCGAGAATGCACGGGATCCGGGCGTGCGGCGGCACGTCGTGTGTGCAATTATGGATGTTCGGTCGTGGAGCTATAGTTAAGGGCCGTTCGGGCTCTCGGGTGATGACAAATATTGTGGTGGTGAGGCCGGAGGCGTCAAAACGCCTTAACCATGGCATACGGTCGTGCTTGACCTAGTGTCGAGAGCTATAGCACATGCGGGAACTGGGCGTGCGGTAGCATAGTCGTGTGTGCAAATATGGCGGTTCTAGAGCCGTGGAGCCATGGTTAAGGGCCATTCGGGTTCTCGGGCGTAATAAACGCTGTGGTGGAGAGGCCAAAGGTGTTAAAACGCCTTAACCATGGTGCATGGGCATGCTTGACTTGGTGCGAGGAGCCGTAGGACGCATAGGAACCGGCCGTGCGCGGCAAAGTCGTGTGTGCAAATATGGCGGTTCGGAGCCGTGGAGGCCGAGGTTAAGGGCCGTTCAGGCTCTCGAGCGATGACAAACGCTATGGTAGAGAGTCCAAAGGTGTCAAAATGCCTTAACCATGGCGTACGGGCTTGCTTGACACGGTCTTGCGGGAGCCATAGGACGCGTTGGAACCGACCATGCGGCGGCATGGTCGTGTGTGCAAATGTAGCGGTTTTACTTGCCGTGGAGCCATGGTTAAGGGCCCTTCGGGCTCTCGGGTGATGGAAAACTCTATGGTGGAGAGGTGAGAGGCATCAAAATGGCTTAACCATGGCGTACGGGTGTGCTTGAACCGGTGCCGAGAGCCGTAGGATGCACGGGATCCGGCCGTGCGCCGGCACGTCGTGTGTGCAATTATGGATGTTTTGGAGTGATGGAGCTATAGTTAAGGGCCGTTCGGGCTCTCGGGTGATGACAAACATTGTGGTGGTGGGGCCGGAGGTGTCAAAACACCTTAACCATGGCATACGGTCGTGCTTGACCTAGTGTCGAGAGCATGGACACGTAGGAACCGGGCGTGCTGTAGCATAGTCGTGTGTGCAAATATGGCAGTTCTAGAGCAGTGGAGCCATGGTTAAGGGCCATTCGGGTTCTTGGGCGGCAACAAATGCTGTGGTCGAGAGGCCAGCGGTATCAAAACACCTTAACCATAGTGCATGGGCGTGCTTGACTTGGTGCGAGGAGCCGTAGGATGCGCGGAACCGGCCGTGCGGCGGCAAAGTCGTGTGTGCAAATATGGCGGTTACGGAGCCGTGGAGCCGAGGTTAAGTGCCATTCGGGCTCTCGAGTGACGGCTAACGCTATGGTAGAGAGGCCCGGAGGTGTCAAAATGCCTTAACCATGGCGTACGGGCATGCTTGACTCGGAGCCGGGAGCCATAAAATGCGTTGGAACCGGCCGTGCGGCAGCATGGTCGAGTTTGCAAATATGGCGGTTTTGGAGCCGTGGAGGCATGGTTAAGGGCCCTTCGGGCTCTCGGGTGATGGAAAACTCTATGGTGGAGATGTGAGAGGCATCAAAATGGCTTAACCATGGCGTACGGGCGTGCTTGACCCGGTGCCGAGAGCCATAGGATGCACGGGGATCCGGCCGTGCGGCAGCACGGTCGTGTGTGCAATTATGGATGTTGCAGGTCGTGAAGGTGTAGTTAAGGGCCGTTCGGGCTCTCGGGTGATGACAAACATTGTGGTGGTGAGGCCGGAGGCATCAAAACACCTTAACCATGGCATACGGTCATGCTTGACCTAGTGTCAAGAGAGCTATAGGACACGCACGAACCGGGCTGTGCGGTAGCATATTCGTGTGTGCAAATATGGCGGTTCTAGAGCTGTGGAGCCATGGTTAAGGGCCATTCGGGTTCTCGAGGCGGCAACAAACGCTGTGGTGGAGAGGCTAGAGGTGTCAAAATGCCTTAACCATGGCGTACGGGCATGCTTGACTCGGTGCCGGGAGCCATAGGATGCGTTGGAACCGGCCGTGCGGCGGCATGGTCGTGTGTGCAAATATGGCGGTTACGGAGCCGTGGAGCCAAGGTTAAGGGCCGTTCGGGCTCTCGAGCGATGGCAAACGCTATGGTAGAGAGGCCGGAGGTGTCAAAATGCCTTAACCATGGCGTACGGGCATGCTTGACTCGGTCTTGAGAGCCATAGGATGCGTTGGAACCGACCGTGCGGCGGCATGGTTGTGTGTGCAAATATGGCGGTTTTGCGGCCGTGGAGCCGTGGTTAAGGGCCCTTCAGGCTCTCGGGTGATGAAAAACTCTATGGTGGAGAGGTGAGAGGCATCAAAATGGCTTAACCATGGCGTATAGGCGTGCTTGACCCGGTGCCGAGAGCCGTAGGATGCACAGGATCCGGCTATGCGGCGGCACGATCGTGTGCAATTATGGATGTTACGGTCGTGGAGCTATAGTTAAGGGCCGTTTGGGCTCTCGGGTGATGACAAATATTGTGGTGGTGAGGCCGGAGGCGTCAAAATGCCTTAACCATGGCATACGGTTGTGCTTGACCTAGTGTCGAGCTATAGGACATGCGGAACCGGCTGTGCGGCAGCACAGTCGTGTGTGCAAATATGGCTGTTCTAGAGTCGTGGAGCCATGGTTAAGGGCCATTCGGGTTCTCGGGCGGTAATAAATGCTGTGGTGGAGAGGCCAAAGGTGTTAAAACGCCTTAACCATGGTGCATGGGCGTGCTTGACTTGGTGCGAGGAGCCGTAGGACGCATAGGAACCGGCCGTGCGGCAGCAAAGTCGTGTGTGCAAATATGGCAGTTCTGGAGCCGTGGAGCCGAGGTTAAGGGCCGTTCAGGCTCTTGAGCAACGACAAACGCTATGGTAGAGAGGCCAGAGGTGTCAAAATGCCTTAACCATGGCGTACGGGCTTGCTTGACTCTGTGCCAGGAGCCATAGGACGCGTTGGAACCGACCATGCGGCAGCATGGTCGTGTGTGCAAATGTGGCGGTTTTGGCCGTGGAGCCATGGTTAAGGGCCCTTCGGGCTCTCGGGTGATGGAAAACTCTATGGTGGAGAGGTGAGAGGCATCAAAATGGCTTAACCATGGCGTACGGGTGTGCTTGAACCGGTGCCGAGAGCCGTAGGATGCACGGGGATCCGGCCTGCGCCGGCACGGTCGTGTGTGCAATTATGGATGTTCTAGAGTCGTGGAGCTATAGTTAAGGGCCGTTCGGGCTCTCGGGTGATGACAAACATTGTGGTGGTGGGGCCGGAGGTGTCAAAACGCCTTAACCATGGCATACGGTCGTGCTTGACCTAGTGTCGAGAGCTGTAGGACACGTAGGAACCGGGTGTGCGGTAGCATAGTCGTGTGTGCAAATATGGCAGTTCTAGAGCGGTGGAGCCATGGTTAAGGGCCATTCGGGTTCTTGGGCGGCAACAAATGCTGTGGTCGAGAGGCCAGCGGTGTCAAAATGCCTTAACCATAGTGCATGGGCATGCTTGACTTGGTGCGAGGAGCCATAGGATGCGCAGGAACCGGCCGTGCGGCAGCAAAGTCGTGTGTGCAAATATGGCAGTTTTGGAGCCGTGGAGCCGTGGTTAAGGGCCGTTCGGGCTCTCGGGTGATGGCAAATGCTATGGTAGAGAGGCCAGAGGTGTCAAAATGCCTTAACCATGGCGTACGGGCATGCTTGACTCGGAGCCGGGAGCCATAAAATGCGTTGGAACCGACCGTGCGGCGGCATGGTCGAGTGTGCAAATATGGCGGTTTTGGAGCCATGGAGGCATGGTTAAGGGCCCTTCGGGCTCTCGGGTGATGGAAAACTCTATGGTGGAGAGGTGAGAGGCATCAAAATGGCTTAACCATGGCGTACGGGCGTGCTTGACCCGGTGTCGAGAGCCATAGGATGCACGGGATCCGGCCGTGCGGCGGCACGACGTGTGTGCAATTATGGATGTTCAGTCGTGGAGCTGTAGTTAAGGGCCGTTCGGGCTCTCGGGTGATGACAAACATTGTGGTGGTGAGGCCGGAGGCATCAAAACACCTTAACCATGGCATACGGTCATGCTTGACCTAGTGTCAAGAGCTGTAGGACACGCACGAACCGGCTGTGCGGTAGCATATTCGTGTGTGCAAATATGGCGGTTCTAGAGCTGTGGAGCCATGGTTAAGGGCCATTCAAGTTCTCGAGGCGGCAACAAATGCTGTGGTGGAGAGGCTAGAGGTGTCAAAATGCCTTAACCATGGCCTACGGGCATGCTTGACTCGGTGCGGGAGCCATAGGATGCGTTGGAACCGGCCGTGCGGCGGCATGGTCGTGTGTGCAAATATGGCGGTTCTAGGAGCCGTGGAGCCAAGGTTAAGGGCCGTTCGGGCTCTCGAGCAATGGCAAACACTATGGTAGAGAGGCCGAGGGTGTCAAAATGCCTTAACCATGGCGTACGGGCATGCTTGACTCGGTGCCAGAGCCATAGGATGCGTTGGAACCGACCGTGCGGCGCATGGTCGTGTGTGCAAATATGGTAGTTTTGCGGCCGTGGAGCTGTGGTTAAGGGCCCTTCGGGCTCTCGGGTGATGAAAAACTCTATGGTGGAGAGGTGAGAGGCATCAAAATGGCTTAACCATGGCGTACGGGCGTGCTTGACCCGGTGCCGAGAGCCGTAGGATGCACGGGATCCGGCCGTGCGGCGGCACGGTCGTGTGTGCAATTATGGATGTTACGGAGTCGTGGAGCTATAGTTAAGGGCCGTTCGGGCTCTCGGGTGATGACAAATATTGTGGTGGTGAGGCCGAGGCATCAAAACGCCTTAACCATGGCATACGGTCGTGCTTGACCTAGTGTCGAGAGCTATAGGACATGCGGAACCGGGCGTGCGGTAGCATAGTCGTGTGTGCAAATATGGCAGTTCTAGAGCTGTGGAGCCATGGTTAAGGGCCATTCGGGTTCTCGGGCGGTAATAAACGCTGTGGTGGAGAGGCCAAAGGTGTTAAAATGCCTTAACCATGGTGCATGGGCGTGCTTGACTTGGTGCGAGGAGCCGTAGGATGCGCATGAACCGGCCGTGCGGCAGCAAAGTCGTGTGTGCAAATATGGCGGTTCGGAGCCGTGGAGCCGAGGTTAAGTGCCATTCGGGCTCTCGAGCGATGACAAATGCTATGGTAGAGAGGCCGGAGGTGTCAAAATGCCTTAACCATGGCGTACGGGCATGCTTGACTCGAGCCGGGAGCCATAGGACGCGTTGGAACCGACCATGCGGCGGCATGGTCGTGTGTGCAAATATGGCGGTTTTGGAGCCGTGGAGCCATGGTTAAGGGCCCTTCGGGCTCTCGGGTGATGGAAAACTCTATGGTGGAGAGGTGAGAGGCATCAAAATGGCTTAACCATGGCGTACGGGTGTGCTTGACCGGTGCCGAGAGCCATATGATGCACGGGGATCCGGCCTTGCACCAGGCACGGTCGTGTGTGCAATTATGGATGTTCAGGTCGTGGAGCTATAGTTAAGGGCCGTTCGGGCTCTCGAGTGATGACAAACATTGTGGTGGTGGGGCCGGAGGCATCAAAACACCATAACCATGGCATACGGTCATGCTTGACCTAGTGTCAAGAGTCAGGACACGTACGAACCGGGCGTGCGGTAGCATATTCGTGTATGCAAATATTCCGGTTCTAGAGTGGTGGAGCCATGGTTAAGGGCCATTCGGGTTCTTGGGCGGCAACAAATGCTGTGGTGGAGAGGCTAGAGGTGTCAAAATGCCTTAACCATGGCATGGGCATGCTTGACTTGGTGCGAGGAGCCATAGGATGCGTTGGAACCGGCCGTGCGGCGGCAAAGGTCGTGTGTGCAAATATGGCGGTTCGGAGCCGTGGAGCCAAGGTTAAGGCCGTTCGGGCTCTCGAGTGATGGCAAACGCTATGGTAGAGAGGCCGAGGTGTCAAAATGCCTTAACCATGGCGTACGGGCATGCTTGCCTCGAGCCGGGAGCCATAAATGCGTTGGAACCGACCGTGCGGCGGCATGGTCGTGTGTGCAAATATGGCGGTTTGCCCATGGAGCCAAGGTTAAGGGCCGTTCAGGCTCTCGAGTGATGGCAAACGCTATGGTAGAGAGGCCAGAGGTGTCAAAATGCCTTAACCATGGCGTACGGGCGTGCTTGACCCAGTGCCGAGAGCCATAGGATGCACAGGATCCGGCCGTGCGGCAGCACGGTCGTGTGTGCAATTATGGATGTTCTGGAGTCGTGGAGCTATAGTTAAGGGCCGTTCGGGCTCTCGGGTGATGACAAACATTGTGGTGGTGAGGCCAGAGGCGTCAAAACGCCTTAAACATGGCGTACGGTCATGCATGACCTAGTGTCGAGAGCTATAGGACATGCGCACGAACCGGGTGCGGTAGCATATTCGTGTGTGCAAATATGGCGTTCTAGAGCTGTGGAGCCATGGTTAAGGGCCATTCGGGTTCTCGGGCGGCAATAAACACCGTGGTGGAGAGGCCAAAGGTGTTAAAACACCTTAACCATGGTGCATGGGCATTGTGACTTGGTGCGAGGAGCCGTAGGACACATTGGAACCGGCCGTGCGGCAGCATGGTCATGTGTGCAAATATGGCGGTTCGGAGCCGTGGAGCCGAGGTTAAGGGCCGTTCGGGCTCCCGGCGATGACAAACGCTATGGTAGAGAGGCCGAGAGGTGTCAAAATGCCTTAACCATGGCGTATGGGCATGCTTGACTCAGTGCCGGGAGCCATAGGATGCGTTGGAACCGACCATGCGGCAGCATGGTCGTGTGTGCAAATGTGGCGGTTTTGCGCCGTGGAGCCATGGTTAAGGGCCCTTAAGGCTCTCGGGTGATGGAAAACTCTATGGTGGAGAGGTGAGAGGCATTAAAATGGCTTAACCATGGCGCACGGGTGTGCTTGAACCCGGTGCCGAGAGCCGTAGGATGCACGGGATCCGGCCGTGCGCCCGGCACGGTCGTGTGCAATTATGGATGTTACGAGTCGTGGAGCTATAGTTAAGGGCCGTTCGGGCTCTCGGGTGATGACAAACATTGTGGTGGTGAGGCCGGAGGTGTCAAAATGCCTTAACCATGGCATACGGTTGTGCTTGACCTAGTGTCGAGAGCTATAGGACATGTAGGAACCGGTCGTGCGGCAGCATAGTCGTGTGTGCAAATATGGCAGTTCTAGAGCGGTGGAGCCATGGTTAAGGGCCATTCGGGTTCTCGGGCGGCAACAAATGCTATGGTCGAGAGGCCAGAGGTGTCAAAACGCCTTAACCATAGTGCATGGGCGTGCTTGACTTGGTGCGAGGAGCCGTAGGATGCGCATAGGAACGGCCGTGCGGCAACAAAGTCGTGTGTGCAAATATGGCGGTTCGGAGCCGTGGAGCCGAGGTTAAGTGCCGTTCAGGCTCTCGAGTGACGACAAACGCTATGGTAGAGAGGCTAGAGGTGTCAAAATGCCTTAACCATGGCGTACGGGCATGCTTGACTCGGTGCCGGGAGCCATAAAATGCGTTGGAACCGACCATGCGGCGCATGGTCGTGTGTGCAAATGTGGCGGTTTTGGAGCCGTGGAGGCATGGTTAAGGGCCCTTCGGGCTCTCGGGTGATGGAAAACTCTATGGTGGAGAGGTGAGAGGCATCAAAATGGCTTAACCATGGCGTACGGGTGTGCTTGACCCGGTGCCGAGAGCCATAGGATGCACGGGATCCGGCCTTGCGCGGCGGCACGGTCGTGTGTGCAATTATGGATGTTCTGGAGTCGTGGAGCTATAGTTAAGGGCCGTTCGGGCTCTCGGGTGATGACAAACATTGTGGTGGTGAGGCTAGAGGCATCAAAATGCCTTAACCATTTCATACGGTCATGCTTGACCTAGTGTCAAGAGGCGTAGGACACGCAGGAACCGGCCAGTGCGGTAGCATATTCGTGTGTGCAAATATGGCGGTTCTAGAGTGGTGGAGCCATGGTTAAGGGCCATTCAGGTTCTCGGGCGGCAACAAATGCTGTGGTGGAGAGGCCAGAGGTGTCAAAATGCCTTAACCATGGCATGGGGCATGCTTGACTTGGTGCCGGAGCCATAGGATGCGTTGGGAACCGGCCGTGCGGCAGCATGGTCGTGTGTGCAAATATGGCAGTTCTGGAGCCGTGGAGCCAAGGTTAAGGGCCGTTCGGGCTCTCGAGTGATGGCAAATGCTATGGTAGAGAGGCCAGAGGTGTCAAAATGCCTTAACCATGGCGTACGGGCATGCTTGACTCGGGCCGGAGCCATAGGATGCGTTGGAACCGGCCGTGCGGCGGCATGGTCGTGTGTGCAAATATGGCAATTTTTCAGCCATGGAGGCATGGTTAAGGGCCCTTTCGGGCTCTCGGGTGATGAAAACTCTATGGTGGAGAGGTGAGAGGCATCAAAATGGCTTAACCATGGCGTACGGGCGTGCTTGACCCGGTGCCGAGAGCCATAGGATGCACGGGATCCGGCCGTGCGGCGGCACGGTCGTGTGTGCAATTATGGATGTTCGGAGTCGTGGAGCTATAGTTAAGGGCCGTTCGGGCTCTCGGGTGATGACAAATATTGTGGTGGTGAGGCCGGAGCGTCAAAACACCTTAACCATGGCATACGGTCGTGCTTGACCTAATGTCGAGAGCTATAGGACATGCAGAACCGGGCTGTGCGGTAGCATAGTCGTGTGTGCAAATATGGCGGTTCTAGAGCTGTGGAGCCATGGTTAAGGGCCATTCGGGTTCTCGGGCGGTAATAACAAATGCTGTAGTGGAGAGGCCAAAGGTGTTAAAATGCCTTAACCATGGTGCATGGGCATGCTTGACTTGGTGCGGGAGCCATAGGATGCGTTAGGAACCGGCCGTGCGGCGCAAAGGTCGTGTGTGCAAATATGGCAGTTCTAGAGCCGTGGAGCCGAGGTTAAGGGCCGTTCAGGCTCTCGAGCGATGACAAACGCTATGGTAGAGAGGCCAGAGGTGTTAAAATGCCTTAACCATGGCGTACGGGCATGCTTGACTCAGTGCCAGGAGCCATAGGATGCGTTGGAACCGACCATGCGGCAGCATGGTCGTGTGTGCAAATGTGGCAGTTTTACTGCCGTGGAGCCATGGTTAAGGGCCCTTCAGGCTCTCGGGTGATGGAAAACTCTATGATGGAGAGGTGAGAGGCATCAAAATGGCTTAACCATGGCGTACGGGTGTGCTTGAACCGGTGCCGAGAGCCGTAGGATGCACAGGATCCGGCCGTGCGCGGCACGGTCGTGTGTGCAATTATGGATGTTCAGGTCATGGAGCTATAGTTAAGGGCCGTTCGGGCTCTCGGGTGATTACAAACATTGTGGTGGTGGGGCCGGAGGTGTCAAAACGCCTTAACCATGGCATACGGTCGTGCTTGACCTAGTGTCGAGAGCTATAGGACACGTGCGAGGAACCGGCCGTGCGGTAGCATAGTCGTGTGTGCAAATATGGCGGTTCTAGAGCGGTGGAGCCATGGTTAAGGGCCATTCGGTTTCTTGGGCGGCAACAAATGCTGTGGTCGAGAGGCCAAAGGTGTCAAAATGCCTTAACCATAGTGCATGGGCGTGCTTGACTTGGTGCGAGGAGCCGTAGGATGCGCAGGAACCGGCCGTGCGGCGCAAAGTCGTGTGTGCAAATATGGCGGTTCGGAGCCGTGGAGCCGAGGTTAAGTGCCGTTCGGGCTCTCAAGTGATGGCAAATGCTATGGTAGAGAGGCCGAGGTGTCAAAATGCCTTAACCATGGCGTACGGGCTTGCTTGACTCGGTGCGGGAGCCATAAAATGCGTTGGAACCGACCATGTGGCAGCATGGTCGTGTGTGCAAATATGGCGTTTTGGAGCCGTGGAGGCATGGTTAAGGGCCCTTCGGGCTCTCGGGTGATGGAAAACTCTATGGTGGAGAGGTGAGAGGCATCAAAATGGCTTAACCATGGCGTACGGGCGTGCTTGACCCGGTGCCGAGAGCCATAGGATGCACGGAGGATCCGGCCGTGCGGCAGCACGGTCGTGTGTGCAATTATGGATGTTACGGAGTCGTGGAGCTGTAGTTAAGGGCCGTTCGGGCTCTCGGGTGATGAAAAACATTGTGGTGGTGAGGCCGGAGGCATCAAAATGCCTTAACCATGGCATACGGTCATGCTTGACCTAGTGTCAAGAGTCAGTAGGACACGCACGAACCGGGCCGGTGCGGTAGCATATTCGTGTGTGCAAATATGGCAGTTCTAGAGCTGTGGAGCCATGGTTAAGGGCCATTCGGGTTCTCGAGCGGCAACAAATGCTGTGGTGGAGAGGCTAGAGGTGTCAAAATGCATTAACCATGGTGTACGGGCATGCTTGACTCGGTGCGGGAGCCATAGGATGCGTTGGAACCGGCCGTGCGGCGGCATAGTCGTGTGTGCAAATATGGCAGTTCTAGAGCCGTGGAGCCAAGGTTAAGGGCCGTTCGGGCTCTCGAGTGATGGCAAACGCTATGGTAGAGAGGCCAGAGGTGTCAAAATGCCTTAACCATGGCGTACGGGCATGCTTGACTCAGTGCCGAGAGCCATAGGATGCGTTGGAACCGGCCGTGCGGCAGCATGGTCATGTGTGCAAATATGGCGGTTTGCGGCCGTGGAGCTGTGGTTAAGGGCCCTTCAGGCTCTCGGGTGATGAAAAACTCTATGGTGGAGAGGTGAGAGGCATCAAAATGGCTTAATTATGGCGTACGGGCGTGCTTGACCCGGTGCCGAGAGCCGTAGGATGCACGGGATCCGGGCGTGCGGCGGACAAAATCGTGTGTGCAATTATGGATGTTCGAGTCGTGGAGCTATAGTTAAGGGCCGTTCGGGCTCTCGGGTGATGACAAATATTGTGGTGGTGAGGCCGGAGGCGTCAAAATGCCTTAACCATGGCATACGGTCGTGCTTGACCTAGTGTCGAGAGCTATAGGACATGCGGAACCGGCAGTGCGGTAGCATAGTCGTGTGTGCAAATATGGCAGTTCTAGAGCGGTGGAGCCATGGTTAAGGGCCATTCGGGTTCTTGGGCGGTAATAAACGTTGTGGTGGAGAGGCCAAAGGTGTTAAAACGCCTTAACCAAGGTGCATGGGCGTGCTTGACTTGGTGCGAGGAGCCGTAGGATGCGTTGGAACCGGCCGTGCGGCGAGCAAATGACAAATGCTCGTGTGTGCAAATATGGCGGTTTTGCGGCGGCATGGTCGTGGGAGCCGGGTTAAGGGCCGTTCGGACTCTCGGGTGATGAAAAACTCTATGGTGGAGAGGTGAGAGGCAACAAAATGGCCTAACCATGGCGTACGGGTGTGCTTGACCCGGTGCCGAGAGCCGTAGGATGCACGGGATCCGGCCTTGCGGCGGCACGGTCGTGTGTGCAATTATGGATGTTACGGTCGTGGAGCTATAGTTAAGGGCCGTTCGGGCTCTCGGGTGATGACAAATATTGTGGTGGTGAGGCCGGAGGCGTCAAAACACCTTAACCATGGCATACGGTCGTGCTTGACCTAATGTCGAGAGCTATAGGACATGCGGGAACCGGGCGTGCGGTAGCATAGTCGTGTGTGCAAATATGGCGGTTCTAGAGTGTGGAGCCATGGTTAAGGGCCATTCGGGTTCTCGGGCGGTAATAAACGCTGTGGTGGAGAGTCCAAAGGTGTTAAAATGCCTTAACCATGGTGCATGGGCGTGCTTGACTTGGTGCGAGGAGCCGTAGGACGCATAGGAACCGGCCGTGCGGCAGCAAAGTCGTGTGTGCAAATATGGCAGTTCTAGAGCCGTGGAGCCATGGTTAAGGGCCATTCGGGCTCTCGAGCGACGACAAACGCTATGGTAGAGAGGCCAGAGGTGTTAAAATGCCTTAACCATGGCGTACGGGCGTGCTTGACTCGGTGCCGGGAGCCATAGGACGCGTTGGAACCGACCATGCGGCAGCATGGTCGTGTGTGCAAATGTGGCAGTTTTGGAGCCGTGGAGCCATGGTTAAGGGCCCTTCAGGCTCTCGGGTGATGGAAAACTCTATGATGGAGAGGTGAGAGGCATCAAAATGGCTTAACCATGGCGTACGGGTGTGCTTGAACCGGTGCCGAGAGCCGTAGGATGCACAGGATCCGGCCGTGCGCCAGCATAGTCGTGTGTGCAATTATGGATGTTCTGGAGTCATGGAGCTATAGTTAAGGGCTGTTCGGGCTCTCGGGTGATGACAAACATTGTGGTGGTGGGGCCAGAGGTGTCAAAACGCCTTAACCATGGCATACGGTCGTGCTTGACCTAGTGTCGAGAGCTGTAGGACACGTAGGAACCGGCTGTGCGGTAGCATAGTCGTGTGTGCAAATATGGCTATTCTAGAGCGGTGGAGCCATGGTTAAGGGCCATTCGGGTTCTTGGGCGGCAACAAATGCTGTGGTCGAGAGGCCAGCGGTGTCAAAATGCCTTAACCATAGTGCATGGGCGTGCTTGACTTGGTGCGAGGAGCCGTAGGATGCGCAGGAACCGGCCGTGCGGCGGCAAAAAGTCGTGTGTGCAAATATGGCGGTTACGGGAGCCGTGGAGCCGAGGTTAAGTGCCGTTCGGGCTCTCAAGTGATGGCAAACGCTATGGTAGAGAGGCCGAGGTGTCAAAATGCCTTAACCATGGCGTACGGGCACGCTTGACTCGAGCGGGAGCCATAAAATGCGTTGGAACCGACCGTGTGGCAGCATGGTCGAGTGTGCAAATATGGCGGTTTTGGAGCCGTGGAGGCATGGTTAAGGGCCCTTCGGGCTCTCGGGTGATGGAAAACTCTATGGTGGAGAGGTGAGAGGCATCAAAATGGCTTAACCATGGCGTACGGCGTGCTTGACCCGGTGCCGAGAGCCATAGGATGCACGGGGATCCGGCCGTGCGGCGGCACGGTCGTGTGTGCAATTATGGATGTTACGGAGTCGTGGAGCTGTAGTTAAGGGCCGTTCGGGCTCTCGGGTGATGAAAAACATTGTGGTGGTGCGGCCGAGGCATCAAAATGCCTTAACCATGGCATACGGTCATGCTTGACCTAGTGTCAAGAGCTATGTAGGACACGCACGAACCGGGCAGTGTGCGGTAGCATATTCGTGTGTGCAAATATGGCGGTTCTAGAGCTGTGGAGGCATGGTTAAGGGCCATTCGGGTTCTCGGGCGGCAACAAACGCTGTGGTGGAGAGGCTAGAGGTGTCAAAATGCCTTAACCATGGCGTACGGGCATGCTTGACCCGGTGCCGAGAGCCGTAGGATGCGTAGGAACCGGCCGTGCGGCGGCATGGTCGTGTGTGCAAATATGGCGGTTCGGGAGCCGTGGAGCCAAGGTTAAGGGCCGTTCGGGCTCTCGAGTGATGGCAAACGCTATGGTAGAGAGGCCAGAGGTGTCAAAATGCCTTAACCATGGCGTACGGGCATGCTTGACTCGGTCGAGAGCCATAGGATGCGTTGGAACCGACCGTGCGGCGGCATGGTCGTGTGTGCAAATATGGCGGTTTTGCGGCCGTGGAGCTGTGGTTAAGGGCCCTTCAGGCTCTCGGGTGATGAAAAACTCTATGGTGGAGAGGTGAGAGGCATCAAAATGGCTTAACCATGGCGTACGAGCGTGCTTGACCCGGTGCCGAGAGCCGTAGGATGCACAGGATCCGGCCGTGCGGCAGCACAGTCGTGTGTGCAATTATGGATATTTTGGAGTCGTGGAGCTATAGTTAAGGGCGTTCGGGCTCTCGGGTGATGACAAATATTGTGGTGGTGAGGCCGGGCGTCAAAATGCCTTAACCATGGCATACGGTCGTGCTTGACCTAGTGTCGAGAGCTATAGGACATGCAGGAACTGGCATGCGGTATCATAGTCGTGTGTGCAAATATGGCGGTTCTAGAGCGTGGAGCCATGGTTAAGGGCCATTCGGGTTCTCGGGGCGTAATTAACGCTGTGGTGCAGAGGCCAAAGGTATTAAAACGCCTTAACCATGGTGCATGGGCGTGCTTGACTTGGTGCGAAGAGCCGTAGGACGCATAGGAACCGGCCGTGCGGCGGCAAAGAAAAGTCGTGTGTGCAAATATGGCGGTTACGGAGCCGTGGAGCCGAGGTTAAGGGCCATTCGGGCTCTCGAGCAACGACAAACGCTATGGTAGAGAGGCCGAGAGGTGTCAAAATGCCTTAACCATGGCGTACGGGCTTGCTTGACTCGGTCGGGAGCCATAGGACGCGTTGGAACCGACCATGCGGCGGCATGGTCGTGTGTGCAAATGTGGCGGTTTTGCCGTGGAGCCATGGTTAAGGGCCCTTCGGGCTCTCGGGTGATGGAAAACTCTATGGTGGAGAGGTGAGAGGCATCAAAATGGCTTAACCATGGCGTACGGGTGTGCTTGAACCGGTGCCGAGAGCCGTAGGATGCACGGGGATCCGGCCGTGCGCCGGACAATCGTGTGTGCAATTATGGATGTTCTGGAGTCATGGAGCTATAGTTAATGGCCGTTCAGGCTCGGGTGATGACAAACATTGTGGTGGTGGGGCCAGAGGTGTCAAAATGCCTTAACCATGGCATACAGTCGTGCTTGACCTAATGTCGAGAGCTGTAGGACACGTAGGAACCGGCTGTGCGGTAGCATAGTCGTGTGTGCAAATATGGCTGTTCTAGAGCGGTGGAGCTTAAGGGCCATTCGGGTTCTTGGGCGGCAACAAATGCTGTGGTCGAGAGGCCAGTGGTGTCAAAATGCCTTAACCATAGTGCATGGGCGTGCTTGACTTGGTGCGAGGAGCCGTAGGATGCGCAGGAACCGGCCGTGCGGCGGCAAAGAAAAGTCGTGTGTGCAAATATGGCAGTTCTGGAGCCGTGGAGCCGAGGTTAAGTGCCGTTCGGGCTCTCGAGTGACGGCAAACGCTATGGTAGAGAGGCCGGAGGTGTCAAAATGCCTTAACCATGGCGTACGGGCATGCTTGACTCGAGCCGGGAGCCATAAAATGCGTTGGAACCGACCGTGCGGCAGCATGGTCGAGTGTGCAAATATGGCGGTTTTGGAGCCGTGGAGGCATGGTTAAGGGCCCTTCGGGCTCTCGGGTGATGGAAAACTCTATGGTGGAGAGGTGAGAGGCATCAAAATGGCTTAACCATGGCGTACGGGCGTGCTTGACCCGGTGCCGAGAGCCATAGGATGCACGGGATCCGGCCGTGCGGGGCAAAGCAGACGTGTGTGCAATTATGGATGTTACGGAGTCATGGAGCTGTAGTTAAGGGCCGTTCGGGCTCTCGGGTGATGACAAACATTGTGGTGATGAGGCCGGAGGCATCAAAATGCCTTAACCATGGCATACGGTCATGCTTGACCTAGTGTCAAGAGCTATCGGACACGCACGAGATCGGGCAGTGCGGTAGCATATTCGTGTGTGCAAATATGGCAGTTCTAGAGCTGTGGAGCCATGGTTAAGGGCATTCAGGTTCTCAGGCGGCAACAAACGCTGTGGTGGAGAGGGTAGAGGTGTCAAAATGCCTTAACCATGGCATACGGGCATGCTTGACTCAGTGCCAGGAGCCATAGGATGCGTTGGAACTGACCGTGCGGCAGCATGGTGGTGTGTGCAAATATGGCAGTTCTGGAGCCGTGGAGCCAAGGTTAAGGGCCGTTCAGGCTCTTCAGCGATGGAAAACGCTATGGTGGAGAGGCCAGAGGTGTCAAAATGCCTTAACCATGGCCTACGGGCATGCTGTAAGGTCACAATGGCTAGAGGGGGGGGTGAATAGCCTAATAAAATTCTAGCAATAAAACTAGACAACCCAATTAGATAGCAAGGCGGCAAATGTGCAACGCAGGTGCTTCGACTACTCTATGCAAGCTGTCCTACCATACAAGGCTACTCAAATTAATTGCACGCACAACAACGGTGATCAAGCTACACAATGTCGGTTCACCGAAACCAACCAAGCAATTCTACCCACGGGATTTAAGCTACACAAAGAGTGGTTCCCGACCGACCACAACAAGCAATTCTACTAAGGGTAAGTGAAGAGAGGAAGGAGGGTTATACCGCCGCGAAGAGTAGAAGATAGCCAATCACCTAGAGATGCTCAAGCACAATCACAATGGAGATCGAAGCCTCGGCAATCACAAATCAACACAATGATTTTTTACCGAGGTTCACTTGCTTCCCTAAGCAAGCTAGTCCTCGTTGTGGCGATGCACTTGCTTGGTGAGTTGCCCGCTCAATTGGCTCGGTGCCAAAGACCCCAATGGGGAGCCGCAATCTCCACACAAGTCAAGGATCCACAAGCCACGAGCAATCCACTAGAGTATCCTTTCGCGAACTCCCGCGGGGAAGGATCAAGAACCCCTCACAAGAACCCGGTGTGGCCTCGAACAATCACCAAGTCGAGCTCAACCACCACCCGCCGCTCCAAACCGTCTACGGTGACGGGAATCACCGAAGAGTAACAAGAATCCGCAGCTCACTCGATGAACAAGTGCCTCTAGATGCAACTCTCAATGCAAATCACTTGTTCTCACTCAAATCTCTCTCAAGATTAGCAAAGGAATCAAAGAGATGAGTGGGGGAGTGTCTCTCCTGCTCAAAGTATGCTCAAGTGAGTAGAAATGGCGAAGAGAGAGTCCCCAAGCCGGCCAACCCTCTATTTATAGACCCAAGGTCGAAATAGAGCCGTTGCCCTCGGCCGGCGTCTTTAACAAGCGCCGGACGCGTCCGGCGCTCGGCCGGCGGACGCGTCGTCGCCGCTCTCTCGCGGCCGCGCCACCCGACCGTTGGATTTCGAAGTGGCCACGTCATCACGGGTCGGACGCTCAACGGTGTTCGACGGCGTCCGCGCCCGCGTCCGAGGGCCGCGTCCGCCCGAGCCACCGCCGCGTGCCCGAGCGAAACTTTCGGTCGGCGTCCGCCACCGCCGGACGCGTCCGCCCCGCGTCCGGCGCACGCTGTGCCCACCCACTGCCGTGCACCGTCTTCGCACGCGCCGGACGCGTCCCGGCCCTCCGGCCTGCGTCCGCGCCCGCGTCGCGCCCGAAAACAAGATTTTCCAGCCCACCGCGAACGCCAATTCTTGCAACAATTTGTATCCGGCGCAATAGAAAATATGCCTCCAATTTTCCCGAAAGCGCCGAATCCCGCCTCGCAAGCTCGGCGGGAGGGAGAGAGGGACCCAAACCCAACTCTACCCTACAAACCAAAGCGCGATCAACGCCACCTCTTTGTTTGATCTTCGATGTCGCACCGTCGTCGATCCAATCTCCAAACCACTTGTCCAAGGTGCTAACTCCACAGAGTAGATCACTCTTTAAGCACCGGAGTTAGCGTATCTTCTCAAGAACACGTCGACAAGAGTTAGCTCTCTAGTTGGCCTCTCATGCATCATGCAAAGTCATAACTAGAGGCACTTAGGACCGCGAATGAACCGAGGAAACCCCTCTTGATAGTCGGTTATCGATCCTAAATGTGGTCACACTCGCTAAGTGTCTCGACCACTAAACCGGAAAGCCCTATCAAGTATACCTTCGCCTTGATCTCCATGGGCCTCCGTCGGAGCTCGATCACTTTACATCCTTCATGTTCATCACCGTGATCACCATGCTCCATCATCCACCGTCACGTTGCTATGTGTCTAACCACACTTAGAGCAAAGCATTAGCAACGTAGAGTGTCATTAATTACCAAAACCAAACCGGAGCTTTCAATCTCCCCCTTTTTGGTAATTGATGACAACCCCTCAACAAACTCACAAAGATATGGAAATTGAATTCAATATGAAATTGAATTGCTTGCCCAAGACATTTTGATCATGAATCTTGGATTGGACAAGCATTTCAATTCCGGTTTTGGTAGTGGTAGCTCCCCCTACATGTGTGCATCAAATGTTTGGTCGATTTTCAAGCACACATGCATAGATGAAACTTGTGTGAGAGTTACCACAACCAAAATGGTACTAAGGTTTATAGAATTGACCTTTGAAGCGTGATACCAATCGGAGTGCGATAATAAACCTTCCTTAGCACCATGGGAATCTAGACATCCATCAAAACTCAAGATACCTCATGAGATCACATTATAAGCAAGGTATTTGGACAAGAGAAACTCTATGTCTAGAGACCACCTAAGCATGCTAGTACTTCATTTCATCAATCGGGTTCTATACTAGCAATACACCAAACAAGCATGAATATTGAATTTAGCTTGCAATGCTCCATATCATCATGTATGCACACACAATATGCAACAAATAGTCTATGAGCTTGCTCCCCCTATTTGCGTGCTCATGGTTGGGTCATATCATAAAAATTGATCCCCTTCCATTGCTCTTTGTGACTTATTTCTCCCCCCTAGGTGTAAACTATCTTCTCCCCCTTTGTCATCAATGACCAAGAAGGGTGCATAAGATGAGAGAAACAAGTCAATCAACTATGGCCAAATCTAAACCACATGCCTAGAAAATGTATCTCGGTTTGAACCAAGGGCAAGCTTCTTCACACCTCATAAGAATAAGGGTTATCTTGACCATGTTGAGATACACATCATGAGCAAGTGCTAAAGATTCAACACTAGGTTTACAAGCTCACAAACAAGTCATATGCCACCACTAGATCAAATCAAGCATAGAAACAATAGTGGTGCCAAATATCCTTCAAATTCATTTGATTTGCAATGAATGAGCCTAGCAAGATGCACATGTATACATGTCTACACAACTAGCAAAGGATGCATGAAATGCAACACCCAACTTTACCTTGCTATGTTGGAGGAGAGGCATGTCATATATGGGGGTGCATCAATCCATGTTGGAGAAGCTAAGTATGTTCAACTCATTCCTCAACTTGCAATATCTCTTCTCATCAAGAGGCTTGGTGAATATGTCGGCTAGTTGATCTTCGGTGCCAATGCTTTCAATGCTAATATCACCCTTTTGTTGATGATCTCTAATGAAGTGGTGCCTCACATCAATGTGCTTGGTTCTTGAATGTTGAACCGGATTGTTTGTCATCTTGATTGCACTTTCATTGTCACAAAACAAAGGCACATGCTTGAACTTGATCCCATAGTCCTTCAAGGTGGCTTTCATCCATAGCAATTGTGCACAACAATTCCCCGCACTAATATATTCGGCTTCGGCGGTGGAAAGTGCCACACTATTTTGCTTCTTTGAAGACCATGACACAAGAGATCTTCCTAGCACTTGGCATGTTCCACTTGTGCTCTTCCTATCAATCTTGCAACCGGCATAGTCGGAGTCGGAGTATCCAATCAACTCAAAGCTTGACCCCTTGGGATACCATAGACCAACATCTTGAGTACCCTTCAAGTATCTCAACACCCTCTTGGTTGCCGTCAAGTGACTCTCTCTTGGAGAAGCTTGAAACCTTGCACACATGCACACACTAAACATGACATCCGGCCTTGAAGCGGTCACATATAGCAAGCTTCCAATCATTGATCTATATAGCTTTTGCTCAATCATCTTGCCACTATCATCAATGTCCAAGCCACCATTGGTTCCCATAGGTGTACTAATGGCCTTAGCATCTTGCAACCCAAACTTCTTGATCATGTCCTTAATGTACTTGCCTTGACTCACAAAGGTGCCATTCTTCATTTGCTTGATTTGAAGACCAAGGAAGTAGCTCAACTCTCCAAGCATTGACATCTCAAACTCACTAGCCATCATATTTGCAAACTCTTCACAAAAGAATTGATTTGTTGATCCAAAGATGATATCATCCACATAGATTTGCAACACAAACAAATCATCTTCTATCTTCTTGGTGAAGAGAGTAGTGTCAACTTTTCCCATCTTGAAGCCTTTGGATATGAGAAAGTCCCTCAATCTTTCATACCATGCCCTTGGAGCTTGCTTCAATCCATACAAAGCCTTCTTGAGCTTGTAGACATGGTTGGGCTTCTTGTCATCTTCAAAACCGGGAGGTTGTGCAACATACACTTCCTCATTGATGAAGCCATTGAGAAATGCACTCTTCACATCCATTTGATAGAGCTTGATGTTGTGAGCACAAGCATAGGCTAATAAGATTCTAATTGCCTCCAATCTTGCCACCGGTGCATAAGTTTCTCCAAAGTCAAGACCCTCAACTTGTGTGTAACCTTGAGCCACTAGTCTTGCTTTGTTCCTCACCACTAAGCCATCTTGATCTTGCTTGTTCTTGAAGACCCACTTGGTGCCAATCACATTGTGTTTCTTTGGCCTCTCAACAAGCTCCCAAACTTCATTCCTAGTGAAGTTGTTCAATTCCTCATGCATGGCATTTATCCAATCCGGATCCTTCAATGCCTCATCAATCTTAGTTGGCTCAATGAATGACACAAAGGAATAATGCTCACATATGCTAGCCAATCTTGATCTTGTTTGTACGCCTCTTTGAATGTCACCAATGATATGATCTAGAGGATGATCTCTTGCAATGTTTGAAGGTTGAAGAACTAGCTCATTTGCATTGCTTGCTTGACCTTGATCTTGATCTTCATGTTGAGTACCACTTGTGCTTGCCTCATTGGAATCATCAATCACTACTTGAGTTGGCACTTGCACTTCATCACCATCATCCACTTGTCTAGGCCTAATGTCACCAATGTCCATGTGTCTCATTTCGTTGCTCAATTGATCTCCACCCACATCTTCTTGAATTTGATCTCCAACTTGAGAGTCTTGGGTTTCATCAAATTCAACATCATGAACCTCTTCAACTAGTCCACTAGCCAAGTTCCACACTCTATAAGCCTTGCTAGAAGTAGAGTAGCCAAGAAGAAATCCCTCATCACATCTCTTGTCAAACTTTCCAAGTCTTTGCCCCTTCTTGAGAATGTAGCACTTGCAACCAAAGACCCGGAAGTAGGAAATGTTGGGCTTCCTTCCATTCAAGATTTCATATGGAGTCTTCTCTAACTTCCCATGGCAATAGAGACGGTTGCTATAGTAGCAAGCCGTGTTGATAGCATCACTCCAAAACTTCTCACTCACATTGTACTCAAGTAACATGGTTCTTGCCATCTCAATCAAGGTCCTATTCTTCCTTTCAACTACACCATTGGATTGAGGAGTGTAGGTTGGTGAGAATTGATGCACAATTCCAAGCTCATCACACAACTCTTCAACTCTTGTGTTCTTGAATTCACTCCCATTGTCACTTCTTATCTTCTTGATGGTAGTGTCAAACTCATTTTGCACCCTCTTGACAAATGACTTGAATAGATCATAGACTTCACTTTTGTCATAGAGGAAGAACACCCAAGTGTATCTTGTGTAATCATCCACAATCACAAAACCATACTTGTTGCCCCCAATTGATGTGTAGTGAGTTGGGCCAAACAAGTCCATGTGCAACAACTCAAATGCTCTAGATGTTGACATTTCATTCTTCTTGGGATGTGAGTTCCCATGTTGCTTGCCGGCTTGACATGCACTACAAGGTCTATCCTTCTCAAATGTGACATCATTCAAGCCTCTCACTAGATCATGCTTCACCAACTTGTTCAATTGCTTCATGCCAACATGACCTAGGCGCCTATGCCATAGCCATCCCTTGCTTGACTTGCCAATCAAACATGATGAAAGTTGAGCTTCACTAGCATTGAAATCTACCAAGTACAAGCTTCCATGCCTAAACCCCTTGAAGATGATATTTGCTTGATCCTTGCTCACTACCTCAACATGCTTGTCATCAAATATGCACTTGTAGCCAAGATCACACAATTGTGCCACCGACAAAAGATTGAAGTTCAAAGTATCAACTAGCAACACATTGGAGAGATCCTTGTCGTTGGAGATTGCAACCTTTCCAAGCCCCATGACATCACCCTTGCTATTGTCACCAAATGTGATGGAGTTGAATCCACCATTGTCATTCTTGTCAAGTGACTTGAACATACTATCTTCACCGGTCATATGATTTGATGCACCACTATCAAGCACCCAATGCCTCCCTCCGGCTTTGTAATTTACCTACAAGAAGACATCAAGCTTTAGGTACCCATTTTTGCTTGGGTCCTTGAAGGTTAGTCACTAGAGTCTTTGGCACCCAAATAGCTTTCTTCTTTGAGCTCATCCATGGTGTACCAATGAATCTAGCACTCACACCACTCTCACTCTTAACAAGCATATAAGAAGCATTCAACTTGTAAGAGGAGGCACTAGTGTTCTTGTTCTTGCATGCATGCTCTAGATGACCAACTTGCTTGCAACTCTTGCAATAGCTACCATTGTTCTTCACAAAACTAGTCTTGTGAGGAGCAAAAGCGGCCTTGCCTTTCTTGGGGGTATAGCCCAATCCCTCTTTGTAGAGAGAGGCTCTTTGGCTACCCAAGCACATAAGCAAGCGGTCCTCACCACCAAAAGCCTTAGCCAAGGTGTGGTTGAGCTCCTTGACTTCCTTCTTAAGAGACTCATTCTCAACTACTAGTGTAGAATCACATGCATAACCAACACTACTAGATGAAGTAGAGGCATAAGAGCATGAACGGCCAAGTGATGCAATAACAATTGAATCATCAAGTGAATCACATGATGTAGACACATCTTTCTTCTCTATGATCACCACTTGTGATTGCACTTTCTCTTGCTTCTCAAATAGAGAAGAATGAGCTTTTTCAAGCTTGGAGTGAGCAATCTCTAGCTTCTTATGGTCTACCTTTAGACTCTCATAAGAAGCCCTCAACTCCATAAGTTCTTGCTCAAGATTTTGTTTATCCTTGCGCAAGCCCCTACATTCTTTCCTAGAGTCATTGAAAGCACCTTTGCAATCCTCAAGCATAACCCATAGTTCTTCTTTTGTGGTGTCATCATCATCATCACTCTCATCATCACTATCGGGTGGAGGTTTTACCTTAGTGGCCTTGGCCATGAAGCAAGACGATGGAGCACCAAATAGAGAAAGCTTCTCTTGAATGGCAATGCTTGCGTGCCCCTTCTTCTTCTTCTTCTTCTTGGAATCATCATCATCATCATCACTTGAGGAAGATGAATCACTCTCCCAAGTTGCCACATGAGATTCACCCTTCTTCTTGTGATGGGAGGAGTCTTTTTCCTCCTTCTTCTTCTCTTGCTTCTTCCTCTCCTTCCTCATGGCATCTTCATCATCACTCGCATAAGGACACTTGGCAATAAGATGATCCTTGCTATTGCACCGGAAGCACTTCATGGGACGGTCACTTGACTTGGATGAGCCTCTCTTGCTCTTGGACCGGTACCCCTTCTTCATGAGCTTTCCCATTCTCTTCACAAGGAGTGCCATTTGTTCACTCACTTCTTCTTCTTGCCCACTTGAGCTAGAGCATGGTTCATCTTCACTTGATGACTCTTCTTTCTTCTTCTTGCCCTTGCTCTTGGATGATGTGGCCTTGAATCCCACGCTCTTCTTGTCATCATCCTTTTTCTCATTCTCCTTCTTCTTCTTCTTCACCAACTCTTCCTTCTCATGATCTTCTCTAAACTCATCATCGGCCATTATCTCTTGAAGGACTTGGTTGGGAGTTGGCTTCTCCTTCATTGTTGTCTTCACCATGACGGTCTTCAACATATCAAATCTCTTGGGAAGACACCTCATGAACTTGGTGGAGAATTGAGAGTCCTTGATCTCTTCCCCAAGTCCCTTGAGCTCATTGACAATGACTTGGAGCCTATGGAACATCTCCGGCACACTCTCATCCTCCTTCATTGAGAAGCTTGCAAACTTCTCTTGCAACATGTAGGCTCTTGCGGTCTTGACACTTTCGGTGCCCTCATAAGCTTCTTCTAGCTTCTTCCAAATGTCATGAGCCACCTCAAGGTTCTTGATGAGCTCAAAAGCTTTATCATCAAGTGCCTCATGAAAAGCACTCACGGCAATGTCATTTGCTTGTTGCTTCTTCTCTTCGGCCGGTGTTGGCACCGCACCCTCAACAAGCTCAAACTTTGTCTCCACCACTTTCCACACCTCAAGGTTGATTGACTTGAGATGACTCCTCATCTTGAGCTTCCATTTTGCATAGTCCTCACCTCGAAATGATGGTGCCTTCTTGGTGTTGTTGATATGCATAACCAATGCCATTGCTTCACCGTAGGATGTTAATCCAACTTAAACAAACGGTGCCCGGCTCCGATACCACGTGTAAGGTCACAATGGCTAGAGGGGGGGGTGAATAGCCTAATAAAATTCTAGCAATAAAACTAGACAACCCAATTAGATAGCAAGGCGGCAAATGTGCAACGCAGGTGCTTCGACTACTCTATGCAAGCTGTCCTACCATACAAGGCTACTCAAATTAATTGCACGCACAACAACGGTGATCAAGCTACACAATGTCGGTTCACCGAAACCAACCAAGCAATTCTACCCACGGGATTTAAGCTACACAAAGAGTGGTTCCCGACCGACCACAACAAGCAATTCTACTAAGGGTAAGTGAAGAGAGGAAGGAGGGTTATACCGCCGCGAAGAGTAGAAGATAGCCAATCACCTAGAGATGCTCAAGCACAATCACAATGGAGATCGAAGCCTCGGCAATCACAAATCAACACAATGATTTTTTACCGAGGTTCACTTGCTTCCCGGCAAGCTAGTCCTCGTTGTGGCGATGCACTTGCTTGGTGAGTTGCCCGCTCAATTGGCTCGGTGCCAAAGACCCCAATGGGGAGCCGCAATCTCCACACAAGTCAAGGATCCACAAGCCACGAGCAATCCACTAGAGTATCCTTTCGCGAACTCCCGCGGGGAAGGATCAAGAACCCTCACAAGAACCCGGTGTGGCCTCGAACAATCACCAAGTCGAGCTCAACCACCACCCGCTGCTCCAAACCGTCTACGGTGACGGGAATCACCGAAGAGTAACAAGAATCCGCAGCTCACTCGATGAACAAGTGCCTCTAGATGCAACTCTCAATGCAAATCACTTGTTCTCACTCAAATCTCTCAAGATTAGCAAAGGAATCAAAGAGATGAGTGGGGGAGTGTCTCTCCTGCTCAAAGTATGCTCAAGTGAGTAGAAATGGCGAAGAGAGAGTCCCCAAGCCGGCCAACCCTCTATTTATAGACCCAAGGTCGAAATAGAGCCGTTGCCCTCGGGCTGGCGTCTTTAACAAGCGCCGGACGCGTCCGGCGCTCGGCCGGCGGACGCGTCCGCCGCTCTCTGCCGCGCTGCGCCACCCGACCGTTGGATTTCGAAGTGGCCACGTCATCACGGGTCGGACGCTCAACAGTGTTCTGACGGCGTCCGGCGCCCGCGTCCGAGGGCCGCGTCCGCCCGAGCCACCGCCAGCGTGCCCGAGCCAGAAACTTTCTGGTCGGCGTCCGGCCACCGCCGGACGCGTCCGCCGCCGCGTCCGGCGCACGCTGTGCCCAGCCACCTGCCGTGCACCGTCTTCAGTACGCGCCGGACGCGTCCGGCCCTCTGGCCCTGCGTCCGGCGCCCGCGTCTGGCGCCCAGAAAACAAGATTTTCCAGCCCACCGCGAACGCCAATTCTTGCAACAATTTGTATCCGGCGCAATAGAAAATATGCCTCCAATTTTCCCGAAAGCGCCGAATCCCGCCTCGCAAGCTCGGCGGGAGGGAGAGAGGGACCCAAACCCAACTCTACCCTACAAACCAAAGCGCGATCAACGCCACCTCTTTGTTTGATCTTCGATGTCGCACCGTCGTCGATCCAATCTCCAAACCACTTGTCCAAGGTGCTAACTCCACAGAGTAGATCACTCTTTAAGCACCGGAGTTAGCGTATCTTCTCAAGAACACGTCGACAAGAGTTAGCTCTCTAGTTGGCCTCTCATGCATCATGCAAAGTCATAACTAGAGGCACTTAGGACCGCGAATGAACCGAGGAAACCCCTCTTGATAGTCGGTTATCGATCCTAAATGTGGTCACACTCGCTAAGTGTCTCGACCACTAAACCGGAAAGCCCTATCAAGTATACCTTCGCCTTGATCTCCATGGGCCTCCGTCGGAGCTCGATCACTTTACATCCTTCATGTTCATCACCGTGATCACCATGCTCCATCATCCACCGTCACGTTGCTATGTGTCTAACCACACTTAGAGCAAAGCATTAGCAACGTAGAGTGTCATTAATTACCAAAACCAAACCGGAGCTTTCACATGCTTGACTCAGTGCCGAGAGCCATAGGATGCGTTGGAACCGACCGTGCGGCAGCATGGTCGTGTGTGCAAATATGGCAGTTTTGCAGCCGTGGAGCTGTGGTTAAGGGCCCTTCAGGCTCTCGGGTGATGAAAAACTCTATGGTGGAGACGTGAGAGGCATCAAAATGGCTTAACCATGGCGTACGGGCGTGCTTGACCCGGTGCCGAGAGCCGTAGGATGCACAGGATCCGGCTGTGCGGTAGCACAGTCGTGTGTGCAATTATGGATGTTCTGGAGAGCTATAGTTAAGGGCCGTTCGGGCTCTCGGGTGATGACAAATATTGTGGTGGTGAGGCCAGAGGCGTCAAAATGCCTTAACCATGGCATACGGTCGTGCTTGACCTAGTGTCGAGAGCTATAGGACATGCAGGAACTGGCTGTGCGGTATCATAGTCGTGTGTGCAAATATGGCAGTTCTAGAGCTGTGGAGCCATGGTTAAGGGCCATTCGGGTTCTCGGGCGGTAATTAACGCTGTGGTGCAGAGGCCAAAGGTATTAAAACGCCTTAACCATGGTGCATGGGCGTGCTTGACTTGGTGCGAAGAGCCGTAGGACGCGTAGGAACCGGCTGTGCGGCGGCAGAAGTCGTGTGTGCAAATATGGCGGTTCGGAGCCGTGGAGCCGAGGTTAAGGGCCATTCGGGCTCTCGAGCAACGACAAACGCTATGGTAGAGAGGCCGAGGTGTCAAAATGCCTTAACCATGGCGTACGGGCTTGCTTGACTCGGTCGGAGCCACGGGACGCGTTGGAACCGACCATGCGGCGGCATGGTCGTGTGTGCAAATGTGGCGGTTTTACCGCCGTGGAGCCATGGTTAAGGGCCCTTCGGGCTCTCGGGTGATGGAAAACTCTATGGTGGAGAGGTGAGAGGCATCAAAATGGCTTAACCATGGCGTACGGGTGTGCTTGAACCGGTGCCGAGAGGCGTAGGATGCACGGGATCCGGCCGTGCGCCGGCACGTCGTGTGTGCAATTATGGATGTTCGGAGTCGTGGAGCTATAGTTAAGGGCCGTTCGGGCTCTCGGGTGATGACAAACATTGTGGTGGTGGGGCCGAGGTGTCAAAACGCCTTAACCATGGCATACGGTCGTGCTTGACCTAGTGTCGAGAGCCGTAGGACACGTAGGAACCGGGCGTGCGGTAGCATAGTCGTGTGTGCAAATATGGCGGTTCTAGAGCGGTGGAGCCATGGTTAAGGGCCATTCGGGTTCTTGGGCGGCAACAAATGCTGTGGTCGAGAGGCCGAGCGGTGTCAAAATGCCTTAACCATAGTGCATGGGCGTGCTTGACTTGGTGCGAGGAGCCGTAGGATGCGCAGGAACCGGCCGTGCGGCGGCAAAGAAAAGTCGTGTGTGCAAATATGGCGGTTACGGAGCCGTGGAGCCGAGGTTAAGTGCCATTCGGGCTCTCGAGTGACGGCAAACGCTATGGTAGAGAGGCCGAGGTGTCAAAATGCCTTAACCATGGCGTACGGGCATGCTTGACTCGAGCCGGAGCCATAAAATGCGTTGGAACCGACCGTGCGGCAGCATGGTTGAGTGTACAAATATGGCAGTTTTGTTGCCGTGGAGGCAAGGTTAAGGGCCCTTCAGGCTCTCAGGTGATGGAAAACTCTATGGTGGAGAGGTAAGAGGCATCAAAATGGCTTAACCATGGCGTACAGGCGTGCTTGACCCGGTGCCGAGAGCCATAGGATGCACGGGATCCGACCTTGCGGCGGCACGGTCGTGTGTGCAATTATGGATGTTCGGAGTCATGGAGCTATAGTTAAGGGCCGTTCGGGCTCTCGGGTGATGACAAACATTGTGGTGGTGAGGCCGAGGCATCAAAATGCCTTAACCATGGCATACGGTCATGCTTGACCTAGTGTCAAGAGGCTGTAGGACACGCACGAACCGGGCCGTGCGGTAGCATATTCGTGTGTGCAAATATGGCGGTTCTAGAGCCGTGGAGCCATGGTTAAGGGCCATTCAGTTCTCGAGGTGGCAACAAACACTGTGGTGGTGAGGCTAGAGGTGTCAAAATGCCTTAACCATGGCGTACGGGCATGCTTGACTCGGTGCCGGGAGCCATAGGAAGCGTTGGAACGGCCGTGCGGCGGCATGGTCGTGTGTGCAAATATGGCGGTTCGGAGTCGTGGAGCCAAGGTTAAGGGCCGTTCGGGCTCTCGAGCGATGGCAAACGCTATGGTAGAGAGGCCGGAGGTGTCAAAATGCCTTAACCATGGCGTACGGGCATGCTTGACTCGGTCGAGAGCCATAGGATGCGTTGGAACCGGCCGTGCGGCGGCATGGTCGTGTGTGCAAATATGGCGTTTTGCGGCCGTGGAGCTATGGTTAAGGGCCCTTCGGGCTCTCGGGTGATGAAAAACTCTATGGTGGAGAGGTGAGAGGCATCAAAATGGCTTAACCATGGCGTACGGGCGTGCTTGACCCGGTGCCGAGAGCCGTAGGATGCACGGATCCGGCTGTGCGGCAAAGCACGGTCGTGTGTGCAATTATGGATGTTCTAGAGTCGTGGAGCTATAGTTAAGGGCCGTTCGGGCTCTCGGGTGATGACAAATATTGTGGTGGTGAGGCCGGGCGCCAAAACGCCTTAACCATGGCATACGGTCGTGCTTGACCTAGTGTCGAGAGCTATAGGACATGCGAAACGGGCCGTGCGGTAGCATAGTCGTGTGTGCAAATATGGCGGTTCTAGAGCCGTGGAGCCATGGTTAAGGGCCATTCGGGTTCTCGGGCGGTAACAAACGCTGTGGTGGAGAGGCCAAAGGTGTTAAAATGCCTTAACCATGGTGCATGGGCGTGCTTGACTTGGTGCGAGGAGCCTAGGACGCATAGGAACCGGCCATGCGGCAAAAAAGTCGTGTGTGCAAATATGGCGGTTCGGAGCCGTGGAGCCGAGGTTAAGGGCCGTTCGGGTTCTCGAGCGACGACAAACGCTATGGTAGAGAGGCTAGAGGTGTCAAAATGCCTTAACCATGGCGTACGGGCTTGCTTGACTCGGTCGGGAGCCACAGACGCGTTGGAACCGACCATGCGGCAAAGATGGTCGTGTGTGCAAATGTGGCAGTTTTACTACCGTGGAGCCATGGTTAAGGGCCCTTCGGGCTCTCGGTGATGGAAAACTCTATGGTGGAGAGGTGAGAGGCATCAAAATGGCTTAACCATGGCGTACGGGTGTGCTTGAACCGGTGCCGAGAGGCGTAGGATGCACGGATCCGGCCGTGCGCCGGCACAGTCGTGTGTGCAATTATGGATGTTCGGAGTCGTGGAGCTATAGTTAAGGGCCGTTCGGGCTCTTGGGTGATGACAAACATTGTGGTGGTGGGGCCCGAGGAGTCAAAATGCCTTAACCATGGCATACGGTCGTGCTTGACCTAGTGTCGAGAGCTGTAGGACACGTAGGAACCGGCTGTGCGGTAGCATAGTCGTGTGTGCAAATATGGCAGTTCTAGAGCGTGGAGCCATGGTTAAGGGCCATTCGGGTTCTTGAGCGGCAACAAATGCTGTGGTCGAGAGGCCAGCGGTGTCAAAACGCCTTAACCATAGTGCATGGGCGTGCTTGACTTGGTGCGAGGAGCCGTAGGATGCGCAGGAACCGGCCGTGCGGCAGCAAAGTCGTGTGTGCAAATATGGCAGTTCTGGAGCCGTGGAGCCGAAAGGCTCTCGAGTGACGGCAAACGCTATGGTAGAGAGCCGGCGGTGTCAAAATGCCTTAACCATGGTGTACGGGCATGCTTGACTCGGCCGGGAGCCATAAAATGCGTTGGAACCGACCGTGCGGCGGCATGGTCGAGTGTGCAAATATGGCGTTTTGGAGCCGTGGAGGCATGGTTAAGGGCCCTTCAGGCTCTTAGGTGATGGAAAACTCTATGGTGGAGAGGTGAGAGGCATCAAAATGGCTTAACCATGGCGTACGGGTGTGCTTGAACCGGTGCCGAGAGCCGTAGGATGCACGGGATCCGGCCGTGCGCCGGACGGTCGTGTGTGCAATTATGGATGTTAGAGTCGTGGAGCTATAGTTAAGGGCCGTTCGGGCTCTCGGGTGATGACAAACATTGTGGTGGTGGGGCCGGAGGTGTCAAAACGCCTTAACCATGGCATACGGTCGTGCTTGACCTAGTGTCGAGAGCTGTAGGACACGTAGGAACCGGCTGTGCGGTAGCATAGTCGTGTGTGCAAATATGGCAGTTCTAGAGCGGTGGAGCCATGGTTAAGGGCCATTCGGGTTCTTGGGCGGCAACAAATGCTGTGATCGAGAGGCCAGCGGTGTCAAAACACCTTAACCATAGTGCATGGGTGTGCTTGACTTGGTGCGAGGAGCCGTAGGATGCGCAGGAACCGGCCGTGCGGCAGCAAAGTCGTGTGTGCAAATATGGCAGTTCTGGAGCCGTGGAGCCGAGGTTAAGTGCCGTTTAGGCTCTCGAGTGACGGCAAACGCTATGGTAGAGAGGCCAGATGTGTCAAAATGCCTTAACCATGGCGTACGGGCATGCTTGACTCGGAGCCGGGAGCCATAAAATGCGTTGGAACCGACCGTGCGGCGGCATGGTCGAGTGTGCAAATATGGCAGTTTTGGAGCCGTGGAGGCATGGTTAAGGGCCCTTCGGGCTCTCGGTGATGGAAAACTCTATGGTGGAGAGGTGAGAGGCATCAAAATGGCTTAACCATGGCGTACGGGCGTGCTTGACCCGGTGCCGAGAGCCATAGGATGCACAGGGATCCGACCGTGCGGCAAAGACGCACGTGTGCGCAATTATGGATGTTCTGGAGTTGTGGAGCTGTAGTTAAGTGCCGTTCAGGCTCTCAGGTGATGACAAATATTGTGGTGGTCAGGCCAGAGGCATCAAAATGCCTTAACCATGGCATACGGTCATGCTTGACCTAGTGTCAAGAGCTGTAGGACATGCACGAACCGGCTGTGCGGTAGCATATTCGTGTGTGCAAATATGGCAGTTCTGGAGCCGTGGAGCCATGGTTAAGGGCCGTTCAGGCTCTCGAGCGACGACAAACGCTATGGTAGAGAGGCCAGAGGTGTCAAAATGCCTTAACCATGGCGTACGGGCTTGCTTGACTCAGTGCCGGGAGCCATAGGATGCGTTGGAACCGACCGTGCGGCATGGTCGTGTGTGCAAATATGGCGCTTCCGGAGCCGTGGAGCCAAGGTTAAGGGCCGTTCGGGCTCTCGAGCGATGGCAAACGCTATGGTAGAGAGGCCGAGGTGTCAAAATGCCTTAACCATTGCGTACGGGCATGCTTGACTCGGTCCGAGAGCCATAGGATGCGTTGGAACCGACCGTGCGGCAAAGATGGTCGTGTGTGCAAATATGGCGGTTTTGCGGCCGTGGAGCTATGGTTAAGGGCCCTTCGGGATCTCGGGTGATGAAAAACTCTATGGTGGAGAGGTGAGAGGCATCAAAATGGCTTAACCATGGCGTACGGGCGTGCTTGACCCGGTGCCGAGAGCCGTAGGATGCACGGGATCCGGGCGTGCGGCGGCAAAGACATGTGTGCAATTATGGATGTTCTAGAGTCGTGGAGCTATAGTTAAGGGCCGTTCGGGCTCTCGGGTGATGACAAATATTGTGGTGGTGAGGCCGGGCGCTAAAACACCTTAACCATGGCATACGGTCGTGCTTGACCTAGTGTCGAGAGCTATAGGACATGCAGAACCGGGCCGTGCGGCAGCATAGTCGTGTGTGCAAATATGGCAGTTCTAGAGCCGTGGAGCCATGGTTAAGGGCCATTTGGGTTCTTGGGCGATAACAAACGCTGTGGTGGAGAGGCCAAAGGTGTTAAAACGCCTTAACCATGGTGCATGGGCGTGCTTGACTTGGTGCGAGGAGCCGTAGGACGGATAGGAACCGGCCATGCGACAGCAAAGTCGTGTGTGCAAATACGGCAGTTCTGGAGCCGTGGAGCCGAGGTTAAGGGCCGTTCAGGCTCTCGAGCGATGACAAACACTATGGTAGAGAGGCCAGAGGTGTCAAAATGCCTTAACCATGGCGTACGGGCTTGCTTGACTCAGTGCCGGGAGCCATAGGACGCGTTGGAACCGACCATGCGGCAGCATGGTCGTGTGTGCAAATGTGGCGGTTTACTTGCCCGTGGAGCCATGGTTAAGGGCCCTTCAGGCTCTTGGGTGATGGAAAACTCTATGGTGGAGAGGTGAGAGGCATCAAAATGGCTTAACCATGGCGTACGGGTGTGCTTGAATCGGTGCCGAGAGCCGTAGGATGCACAGGATCCGGCCGTGCGCCGGACAATCATGTGTGCAATTATGGATGTTACGAGTCGTGAAGCTATAGTTAAGGGCCATTCGGGCTCTCGGGTGATGACAAACATTGTGGTGGCGGGGCCGGAGGTGTCAAAACGCCTTAACCATGGCATACGGTCGTGCTTGACCTAGTGTCGAGAGCCGTAGGACACGTAGGAACCGGGCCGTGCGGTAGCATAGTCGTGTGTGCAAATATGGTAGTTCTAGAGCGGTGGAGCCATGGTTAAGGGCCATTCGGGTTCTTGGGCGACAACAAATGCTGTGGTCGAGAGGCCGGCGGTGTCAAAACGCCTTAACCATAGTGCATGGGCGTGCTTGACTTGGTGCGAGGAGCCATAGGATGCGCAGGGAACCGGCCGTGCGCGGCAAAGAAAGTCGTGTGTGCAAATATGGCGGTTCGGAGCCGTGGAGCCGAAAGGCTCTCGAGTGATGGCAAACGCTATGGTAGAGAGCCAAAGGTGTCAAAATTCCTTAACCATGGCGTACGAGACATGCTTGACTCGGCCGGGAGCCATAAAATGCGTTGGAACCGACCTAGCGGCAGCATGGTCGAGTGTGCAAATATGGCGGTTTTGGAGCCGTGGAGGCATGGTTAAGGGCCCTTCGGGCTCTCGGGTGATGGAAAACTCTATGGTGGAGAGGTGAGAGGCATCAAAATGACTTAACCATGGTGTACGGCGTGCTTGACCCGGTGCCGAGAGCCATAGGATGCACGGGATCCGGCCGTGCGCGGCAAAGGCACGTCGTGTGTGCAATTATGGATGTTCTCGAGTCGTGGAGCTATAGTTAAGGGCCGTTCGGGGTCTCGGGTGATGACAAACATTGTGGTGGTGGGGCCGGAGGTGTCAAAACGCCTTAACCATGGCATACGGTCGTGCTTGACCTAGTGTCGAGAGCCGTAGGACACGTTGGAACCGGGCCGTGCGGTAGCATAGTCGTGTGTGCAAATATGGCAGTTCTAGAGCTGTGGAGCCATGGTTAAGGGCCATTCGGGTTCTTGGGCGGCAACAAATGCTGTGATCGAGAGGCCAGCTGTTGACGCAAAATGTGACCGCCCTGCGTCTCACACACAGCAAGCCGGAAAGCCTAGCTTCAATTGGGTGCCCGGGCGTTTGAATCCGATGGCGTGCCAGTCGATTTGACCTGAAAATCGACAAGGGATAAAACGATAAGATCATAACTGGAACGTGCTGGGTGAGACCAGACAGTTCCATCTTTATGGCCCTGAAGCCACTTACGACGACACATAGCTATAGAAGCTATCTCGCCAACAAGTTTGCAATTCATTCGGCTAATATGATATGACCGACATGAATAAAGCTGAACTGCCGAATGCGTGTAAACGAAGACATGTTTGAACAAGATTAAATCATCAAAGCATATCAAACTAAATCTCAGGTTTAAAGCATCATCAAGCACCAATAATTAAGGATAAGTAACTTATAAATATAAATCTACTAAATAACACATGCATAGGCTACTCCAACTAGTCTCGCGCACGTCTAGCCTTCATAAACCCGTCAAGCGTAAACCCAAGCAAGCTAATCCACCGCATGATACCACTCACTATGAATTTACACCACTCCTTACTACTAGATCAATCCACCGCATGATACAATCTAACAATAAAGAGCTAAAAGCACGTAATTACCTAACAGATCTATAAATACTCGCTACATGTATAAGCATAACCGTATCGGCAAGATTGCCGAATCGGGGTCCATGAAGAAGGAACAAACAAGTAACATGTAAAAGAAACCTATCGATTAAACCGATCTCTAGTCCACCGGATGACTAGCTCTAGAGTAACCCAAAGACTGCATCCGCCGCACGGTACCCGGTCCTGTCAAGGCTTATCTACATCTAACGTGAATGAACCCACAACATGTGACAATCTAGATCGATCTAATTCGGCTATATGAGCTTGATCTACTTGAATATCGAATAAGCATGAAAGGAACGATCAACAAGCCGAAAGAGTATCAATCTAGATTGGGCAAAAGAGTGTTGCAAATAATTAAACATTAAATAAAGCAAGCAACACGTGATAACTTAATGAATCTATTAGATCTTGCCAAATCTAAGAGAGCCGATAACTATCTTTACTCATGTCTTAATCCGCCGCACGATACAAGGCACAAGCAAAAACTTCCCATCATTAAGCTTAAATCCGCCGCACGATACTAAGCAAAACGGATGAGACTACTTCCATCACATCTAAATCCGCCGCACGATACTAGACATGATAGCAAGGTTGCCGGGACTTACGGAGGTCGACGGATCGATTGGCCCTCTCGAAGAACTCGACGACACGACTAAAAGGACTCGAAGGGTGGCACGTAGCCGGTTGTATTGAATTGGTTGTGAACCCTTATTACAATGGTCGAGGGTTTATATTTATACCCTGGACAAAACACGAATCCTAAGCACTTACGAGCTATCTAAACAAAATTGGAAAGACAAAGACACGCTAACTCTATCCATAATCGGAGTCCTTGACCATCACGACTCCTTCCCTTTTTGATCGCTTCCCTTTCCATTTTCAGCCTTCAAACGAAACGGTTGCCGACCGCTTAACCATTTGCCGAACACACGGAAATTAGCCGACAAAGATATGCATTTGCCGAATCTCTCTCTCTCGCGCCGCTGCGGGTCCACATCATATCCTCGACCAAATTCTCGGTGTTAACACATGCCCCCTCAATTTCGAGATAAAAGGAGTTTTATTTCGAAATTGACTATCAGCCTTTCATCTAGGTCGGCAACACCAACACCCGCAGCGCCACTTGAGATCTGCGCGCTTGTTGACTTCAATGGCGACAGAGACTTCAACCAGCTCCATCATGGCGACGGAACTCAAGAGGAGTTTCTAGAGGTAACCCTACTTGCTTTACCCATTCGGCAATTCTCTCGAACCAGTTTCTAGATGCACTTTTTGATTCATTCGCCTCAATTTCTTCTCAAAGGAAATGAAGAATGAGATCTTGATCTCCAACCTTACGTGTCTGGATCATTCTTTCTTGGCCCGATGGGAGACCCTAATCCGAGGGATTTTATTGAAAAGGAAACTTTGAGGATTCCCTTTAAGTCTAGGATCTCCCCCCCCAAACAGATGGCCGAACACCTTCAAAACTTGGCCTCTTCCTTCAATCACAGGATGGCGCGATTGGTACTGCAGGGATGCGATCCGGGAGCGATGATTTTTTGGGAATCTCAAGACATTCAAAGACCTTGTTTGGAGCCGTCTTTAGCTGAAATGCCTAGAAACGACTCCCTTCGATAGCCGCTTCCCATTTACGGTCTCGATGCCATCAACGCTTTTATCTTTGGTCATGGCCCAATGTCGATCACTCTATCGACATCTTTATGATGACTGGTCTAAATATCTCCAAACTAACCTACCCCTTCAAATACAAAAGTACTAGCTCACGTATGCGCGAGTCAAATCGGGAGGAGGTTGGGCCAAGTATGTTCGACTTACGCTTCAACCGGCTCGTGTCCGACAAAGAGTATAGGGCCTTCATGAACATGTGGTTATGCAGATTTATTTTCTGTGGCAAGTCCAATGAGCCTACCCTGAACCACATAGTGATGGCTGAAGAATTGGCCGAGCAAGCCGATTCCTTTGGGCAAATATCTCGTGGGAGCTTTCTACCATATGATGCATCGATCACCGTTCGGATGAGGAATCGGGTGAAATCTCCCGTGTCAATGGACCATGGTGGCTTCTTCGATGTGGTTGCAACTATATATGCATCGATTGTCTCTGTTGATCTTCACAACCCGAACTTTCCTTCAATCAACTATCTTGAAGGTGAAGATCCTGGTACAAGTCTTGTCGACATATGGAGAGGCTGCATCTTCAATCATTATTGACTTGGATCTGGGCCATCTTTTCAAGATCTTCTACAAGGGATTCAACCACTTGATCTGGTTCCCATACGAAGAAAATGAAAATTTAACTCTTCCCCGCAGATTCGGCTATGAATTGGGATGCATAGATGATGATTCCGGGGACATTTTTAATTCTTTCATCAAGCCCCGTGCTCTACCAAAGAATTTCAGCATGGTCGGGCGATAAGATCAACTTATGAATTTTACAATCCAAATATGGTTGCCGTGCAGCTTGGACTTGGTCAATTGCCCCCAAGGCCATACTTCTCAAGCATAATTAGACCCAGGAGTCACCGATGAATGCAATCGAGGCCAATAAAGTTTTCAATCTTGGATGCAAGCTTCCAATATATGAACCCAACCCTCTGGTGATAATTGAAGCTACTCATCCTTCATTCAACCTCTGGTGGCAAGAATGGCATTCTCACATATTCAGAGCACAAGTCCACCCTTTATGCCAAGTTTTAATGCCTTCATTCTCTTCTGATGATGAGGTACATGCTTATGGCTACTTTTTACTTTATGTCTCTGCTCTGTTTCTAAACATCTCTTCTGAATAGGACATTGCTCCTCCAAGTCCTCCAGAGGTTCAATACTGGCAGCCCGGCCTTGTTGCTTTGCTCTAGGGTATGATGCTCCAAATCGACGGCATTCAACAAAATACCCGCGATGACACAGTGCTCCTGAAGGACCTCAAAAGAAAAACTCCTTCTTCCCCCATCAAGGACACTGCAATTCCCAAGAAAACAAGATCCAAGAAAGCTAAGCCACTCCTTCAGGTATGAATGTTTTTAATCTTTTATTTTCCATCTGCAAATGTGTTTTGCACTTATCACTTTCTTTCAACAGGTGCAGGCCAACCCTCAAAGTCCTGATAGGGTAGTGATCTTGGACAACTCTCCTGGAGCCTCCACTGGTCAAGCAAACAATGAGCTCACCAGTGATCTTGATATGCATCGAGCGAGACGATCAAGTAGGTGAACAAGGAGAGATAGCAGAAGAAATTCCCTCTCATCGGGTTGATGAACAAACAGGTGATCGGGAGAAGTAGCGAGAGAAAAATCCCCCTCACCGGATCACGAGATTCAACTCCTTCGGCAATCCAAGATGCATCAACAAGCCATGACACTGCTATCCCGAAGTGGCAACCGCATTAATCACTCAGTTCCCGATACTACCCGGGATGCTATTGATCGGGCCTTTGCCGAAGAGGTATTATCTTTACTCTTACTCGGTTATTTTTTCACTTCAAACCGAATCATTCGGCTAAACTACCTTCCTTGTTCATCGACGGGATCTTTGTTCATCCCCAAGCCGCTTTTTCCCTTATCGCCGAAGAGTATCTTTGGGGATAAAGATGACGAAATTTCTTCCAACCAGCGTTATCATCGAGAGAGTCAAGCCAAGTGAAGGATATAATCTTATTTCGAAAAAGGATATTGTTGCTTTGGCCCAAGATTCGGACAAAATAAGGAAATAGCGAGCTTATTGATCAAGAGCTTCCCTCTAATCTCAAGGCCGCCATAGACGCTTTATCACACCTTGATGATCACTTTGCCGCTATCAAGAGAGCACACAAGAATATGTCCACCAAAGTTGATCTGGAGAAAAGAAAAATGGCCAAGGAACAAAGTGAGGCCAAGGAGCTCTATTCTAGCATCAAGTCAACTGAGCACCTCTTGAGCACCTTAGAACCGTAGCCGCAGGTCATGAGAGAAGAAAAAGCCAAACTTGAAGCTCAATTGGCTCAACCGAATGCCAATATTCAGTCTCATGAAACTAAGCTCGCAAATCTGCCATCTCTTGATTCGGCTAAATCCAAAATACAATCGGTCATCAAGGAGACGTGGCAAATCAAAAGCAAACTGTCCAATATCCAAGATTCTGAAGAAGAGGACCAAAAAGCTCTTGATGAGGCCAACCGAATCAAGATTGATGCTCTTGCTATTATCAATTCTTTCTTAAATGTATAGATGCTTGGCTTGTACTTGAAGATGTAGACACTTAGGCTTGGCCCTGTCATACTTGAAAACAATTTCTCTTCTCTTGAAAAGTAGATAATCTTCATCATTTTTTTTTCTTTCTTCTCTACTTCTGTTACCATTCGGCTCTTCCAATCACAACTGCACTCATAGACGCGTATATCAGCCGAACGTAACTGTTGCTGCTTCAAGCGTTCACTTTAGCCGAATAGCTCTCATCAGCTATTTAGCCGACCGAGCGTATGGTAACTGAATCGCCAGTAGTGAATGGCTCGGCCCAACTTAACATCGGCCCATAAACGTGGAAACCCTATTCCGTCGCTTGGCTTTCCCGCAGTCTCCACGGCTCCCACGTTCATAAATAGGACCAGTCGGCTCCCACCATTATCACATCAAATACAAGCAGTTGCTATCTTCTTCAATTTCTTCCACTTCCTCCTTGCCTTCAAGCCCAAAAAACCCCCACCATCACCAATGGCGAGCGGCGGAGATCGCAATAAGCGTCCTGCCCAGGACGAGGCGGAGGGCAGCAGCAACCGGCGCCGGCGGTGAGATCTCCAATCCCTTGAGTTGTGCTACTCGATAGCTTTTACCCGATCTGAATCTCTCCCCCCTTTGCGGTTGCTTATCTTCTTGATCCGTTCCAGGGCTACTGGGAACACCGGCGACTACATCGCCAATGTCCGGAGGTGGGTCGCCCGGGCCGGCACCCACGCTCCCTCTTCCGCTTCCGCTCCTGCTCCTGTGGTGGACGCGGCGGAGGGAAGCAGCCGTGGTGGTCGCCGTCTGCAGTAAGAAATAATCTCCCCATCTTGTCTGTGGTTTTTCTAAATTAGCCGATCTTGACGGTACCTCGTTTGTAGGACGGCGAGGATCGGCACCGGCCAATGGCGTTTCCACCGCACCGGCTGCGGGCGTTCGACGCGCCTCTGCCCCCGCCGGCTCCCGCTCCGGCCCGGCTCCTGCTCCGCTCCGTGCCGGCTTCCGCTTCGGCCTCATCGGGGTCGGCCGTACGTTCCCATATGGGAGAGGAACGACGAGGAGATCCCGCCGTACAGCCGTTACGACGCCGCCGCGTACCGCCGCGAGCGGGATGAGGCGATGGAGCTTCTTGGTGAAGAAACCAAGAAGTTTGGGATCGCCCAGCTGGAGTTGGAGGACAACTGCCGGCAGATGAGCGAGGCCATCACCAGTATTTGCTCTTCGCCAATTGCCTTCAACCCATGTTCTTTCCGATTCATCTGCTCACTGATCCATCCTACTCTTTCTTTGCAGACCTCACCGCGGAGCTGGACCGCTTGAAGGTGGCGGCGACGGCGGCGGCCAACCACGTGAACGCCCAAGGGACGACGCTGGTGGAGCGCCTCGAGCGGTACTGGTCGGGTCGACCGGTCGCCCTCCATGGCGTGCGCCTCGGCCTTGCGCTCGGCTCGGCGGGGATGTCGTCTGGACCGGGAGCGACTACGCTCGATGCCGACCGGCTTCCGTGATGGGCTCCCTCACGAGGTCGACGGCATCGAGGGCATCCCGACGGGGTACGACGCCCACGGCGATGCTATGGCCAACGCCACCAACCCGAGTCCGTCCTCAACAAGCTCTTCGCCGAGGAAGAGGAGTAGTTTGTAAATAGGATTGGCACGGGTTGTAAATAAAAAATGTTAATGAAGAATGTTGGCCTCCTCCCCTGTTCTTGCTTGTCTCGTGACGACGTTCATCCGTCACAATTGCCTTTTTGCAAATTTTTCCTTAGCTATAACTTGCTTGCAACATTCTTCCCGAACGAAAATCTTCCGAACGCACAACGTTGCCTTAGCCGATTAGATCTCGGTCTGTTCCACGACTTGATGTTTTGTAGCGTAGCTCTTCAATTCTCTTTATCTTCTCCCGATAAACCTACCAGCTGAGAGATAAAATCAGACTGTTCACTTATACTTTAAAAATCTGACTAAAGGCGATACAACTGTATCGGCTATTTTTGTTCTGAAGACGATACACATGATATCGGCTATTTTGTACTAGAGGCGATATAAAAATATCGGCTATCTTTCTCCAACTTCTTTCCTTTGCTCTGAAGGCAATTTTATTCAATCGGCTATGCCACATTCACGTCAGAATCAAAGTTAAGATCCAACTTCGATACTTGGATAAAACTTCTTAAGATATCGCCATTGATGGCTCTAGTAAGTTCTTCTCCAAACAATGTTTTCAATATATACGCATTACCGTGCACAACCGACAACCCGAAAAGGTCCTTCCCAATTCGGAGACCACTTGCCGAATATTCGTCCTTGGTACCAATCGGTAATATCGTCTTCCAAACCAAATCTCCCTCTCGCAAATTGTTTAACTTTAACTTTCTTGTTGTAGTATTTGGCAACACGCATCTTATTCTTTTCAATGTTCTCTAAAGCTTTAAGACGAATCAAATGCAAATCTTCCAATTCATCCATCATCAAATCCTTATAATCTTTTTTAAATCGAGTCCTTTTGTAACTCAACTCTCCTTGATCCCGATTGCAACTCCCAAGGCATTATAGCATTATGTCCATAAACCAACTCATATGGAGATGCTTGTGTGGATCCATGGCAAGCCATTCGGTAAGCCCACAATGCTTCATTAAGGACCAAGTGCCATCTCCTTGGCTTCTCATCGATCTTCTTCGGATAATCTTGATCATGATCTTATTTGATGCTTACCTTGGCCATTAGCTTGCGCATAATAAGGAGAAGAATTATATAATCTTATCCCCATGCTTTCGGCAAAGTCACAAAACTGCGAAGAAGTGAACCGAGTCCCCGATCGATTGTAATGGTCTCGTGGAATCCCAAACCTATGAATTATATGCTCTTTGACAAAACTAATCATATTTTCGATGTGACCTTCTTCAAAGGGATAGCTTCAACCCACTTGGTGAAATAATCTTGCCAACAACACAAATTTGTGTCCTTTGCTAGATGGAGGATTGATCTGTCCAATTAAATCTATACCCCATCCTCTGAACGGCCAAGGTTTAATTATTGGATTCAGAGCAGATGCAGGTGCTCTTTGAATATTACCAAATATCTGACAATCTCGACACCCTTTGTAATATTCAAAGCAATCCTCCAACATGGTCGGCCAAAAGTACCCTGTCCTTCTTATTATCCACTTCATTCGGTAAGCCGACTGATGTGAACCACAAGCCCCTTCATGGACTTCAAACATAATCTTCTTAGCTTCTTCTTGGTTCAAGCATTTGAGCAACACTCCATCTATAGACTTGTGGTACAATTGATCATCAAGAAGCACAAATTTAAGTGCCTTATACCTGAGCCTTCGGGAAACTTTCTGAGATGGATCTTTCAGATAACTGATAATGTCTCTTCTCCAATCATCTTTTATCTGATCACTATTGAAAGCACTTTCCTCTGCTGCATAAACTTCATGATTTTCCCGATATCCAGAAGCAGCTTGAGCTAATCTGTTTGCTTTTCCATTGTGCTCTCTGGGTATATGTTGCAAAGTAACTACTGAAAAGCTTTTTAGAAGTTCCCTACATCGTTCATGGTACCCTTGTAGTACATCATTTTTGCATTCATATTGTCTGTCAACCGATTGATTACCAACTCGGAATCACCAAATACCTCGACAAAGAACGACCTTTACTTCTATCAATAGCGGAGCCCTCTAAGCAAAGCCTCATACTCGCTTGATTGTTAGTGACGGGATATTCAATTGAAAAAGCAAACTCAAATGTCCTTCCACGTGGGGATATCAAAAGAATACCAGCACCACCACCTTTGTCACATGATGATCCATCAAAAAATAACGCCCATGGGGCAATGTTAATCATATCAACGAGATAAATCACGATGTTGAGTAATAAAATCGGCAATTGCTTGTCCTTTCACTTTGCTTTTGCCGACTCATACTTTAAATTAAACTCGACGGTGCTAATACCCATTTGCCGATTCTGCCACTTAAAATCGGCATTGATAACATGTGTTTAATTACATCAAAACTAGATATCACCACACATTCGGCATTTAACAAATAGTGCCGAAATTTGGTGCATGAGTAATAAACACACAAACGAGCTTTTCTATAGCCGAATACCTTGTTTCGGGATCTAGCAATTTTCGGCTAATGTAAGCTATTACTCTCTCTTTTCCATCAAACTCTTGCATAAGGGCCGATCCTATTGTTAGGTTATCGGCCGCCACATCTGACTTGAAAGGCTTCTCAAGTTGTGGAGGTACCAACTGCGGCGGTGCCTTCATATATTGCTTGATCTCATCAAAAGCCTTTTCTTTGTATGTCACCCCGAACAAATTTTGATCCTTCTTGAGCTTCAACAATGGAGAGAAAGGCAATACTCTTTCGATAAATTGGATATGAATCTCCTCACGAAATTAATCTTGCCCACAATGATTGCAACTCGTAAGGTTAGTTGGGGGCACAACTTTGTCTATTGCTTCCATGCTCTTTTTCCCAACTTCTATCCCTCCTTTGTGTATCAAGAACCCCAAGAACTCACCAAATGAGACTCCAAAAGCACACTTATTTGGATTCATCTTTAAGCCATGTCTCCTTGTGCACTCCAGAGTCTTCCTCAAATCGGCTAAATGTCCTTCATGGTCTCTGGATTTGACTACCACATCATCAATATAAATTTCCACAATTTTGCCGATCAACTCATGAAAGATATAATTCATGGCTCTCTGATAAGTTGCACCAGCATTCTTCAATCCAAATGTCATTACTATCCATTCAAACAACCCAATGTGGCCAGGACATCGAATGCGTCTTTGCAATATCTTCAACTCGCCATGAAAATCTGATTATAGCCGCATTACCATCCATAAAGTTGATGACTTCATACCCTGCTTTTGCCGCATCCACTAGTAAATCGGCAAGCGGCATTGGATAACTATCCATGGGAGTAGCTTTGTTGAGATCTCTCGAAATCTATGCATACTCTCATCTTCCCATTCTTTTTGTAGACAGTACTATGTTTGAAATCCACTCGCATACCGCATGGCCGAATAAAGTTTGCTTCAATCAGTCTTTCAACTTCTTTCTTTACATCGGCCAATACCTCCTCTTTATATATCTTACGCGGAGGTTGTTTGAAAGGACGAAACCCAGGTTTTATAGGCAACTTATGTTCAACAATTGATCGATCCAATCCAGGCATCTCTGTATAATCCCAAGCAAAACAATCTTTGAACTCCTTCAGCAACTCAATCAATTTTAATTTATATTCTGGGTCTAAATCTGCACTGATAAACATCGGCCTTGACTTTGTGTTATCACCAACATCGATTTCTTCTAACTTGTCGGCCGACATAAAACCACGACCCGGTTGCCCTTGTTGCCATCGATTGGATTGACCATTAAAAGTTCTTGTCGAGCCGATTTGCTTGGATCGGGCATTGATCTCTGTCGAACACATTGACAGGACCTTCCTTCCATACCTTTCCCGAAAGGCGATCTAGTCCATCATATTCCCAATAAGCGAGGCTCGGAGGTAGCAACACTCACTAAATCATCGGCTTGAACAACCTCTACATCATCTCCTACCCACTTGAATGAGAATTTGATGCATAGTTGAGGGTATACGCAATTAGCATGGATCCAATCCCTTCCAAGAAGCATGCTATATGCCCCCTTGCCATCAATGACAAAGAAAGTAGTGATCAAAGTTTTGGATCCAATCATTAGTTCAACATGTCTTGCTCCACGAGTATCGAAGCATTGCCACAAAATCTCTAAGGATCATGTCGGTTTGCAACAAATCCTCACTTGTCATACCAAGCTTTAAAAGTAGCATAGGGCATAATATTGATAGCAGCCCCTCCATCAACAAGCATCTTGGTTAAAGGCTTGCCATTGACATATCCTTTCGGGTATAATGGTTTCGGATGACGATTTTTAAGCTGGTTTGTCAAAGATTGCTTGCCGAGTCAATACAAGTTGAGCCATCGAGATCTCGGCATTCGGTTTCATCAAAGTCGAGTACACTTCATCTTGAACTTCTTGACCTTGAGGAGCTTTGAACTCCAATGGAATAAAGAATACCATGTTAGTATCAGCCGAAGGACCCTGTCCATCATCCTTTTTCTTAGGACACCACACTGGCTTCTTTTCGGCTAATTCTTGCTTTAGCTCTTGATTCCTCAAACGCTGAACTCTTCTCTTCTGGCTTTTCCGCAGACCAGGAGGGCACCATTGACCTCTCTGCCACTTGTAGGAGCTCTCTTCTGCATTATGAGCACCTGCTTTGTGAGCCCAAGCTTGGTCTCGCAAATCTTTTCCTCGATATTCATCAAAGCTGTTTATTTTTAGGCGCCGATCGTTCTGCGGAACTCTCATTCCAAGTCTATCATGAACGGGACGGTTGACTCGAGATTGCTGTACTCGAATATTGATCACCGCATTCGGGGCAATTATTCTGGCGAGCAACTTCAAGCCTTCATTCCAACGATTGTGAAGAAGGAACAATTCCAATGAGATTGCTCTTGCTCTCTCCTGTACTCTTCTTGTTCTCTTTGGCGCACCTCGCCTCATATCTCCGACGTTACGCCATGAACTGCGCTCCTCTTCAATGTACTGCTTGTTCCTCATCATATTCCATCTTCTTTTCCCACTTTGCCACTTATTTAACAAGTGTCGTCTTTGTAACTTTGCGCTTCGGATCGCGTGTATTCGGCAATTTCCCTTAGCTGCATCTGAAGTCTGACCCTTCTCTGTTCGGCTATTTCTGAACCGTACTTGTTGCACTTCTTCCTTGGTAACTTGCCGATCAGGGTCAACAGCACCACTCTCCTTGGCTCTTTCAGAGGTTAATACCTTCATCTTTCCCTTTTCCTTGGATTCACTGGCCTCAACCATGCCTATAAAGAAAGAGACCATATTCTGAGGGAATGGGTTTTTATCTACTTTCATCTTGCCATCAAACCTCAAGTGTCCATCTTGAATAGCTTTACGAATCTTTACTCGAACACTCGGCAATCATTGATATGATGAGAACTGTATCATGGAACCCAGTACTTCTTATCCTTTACCCCTTCAGGGCGCAAAGCATAGGATGTCCTTACGCGGCTTGATGCGTCCTTCTTGAACTAGAAACAAAAAGAGCTTATCTCGCTTTATTGACATCAAAATCATAAGATCCCTTTTCTTTGCTTCACCCATCGATGACTGACCAAAGTAGGCTCTTTAGTCCGAGTTCGGCTCTGCGCAGCGGACTACTTCATCTTCATCTTCATATTCGAGATGCTTCTTCTAGAAATCCACGATACATGTCAACGGTTACACTTGTTCTTCCGAAAACGAGCATCTCTCCTGAACCCTTGGGCTTGATTGCTCATTCTTTGTCAATTTTTGTGCAAGCTGTCCAAGGTCTTCAAACTCCATGCCGAATAGCTTGTCTCGATATGTGGCGGCATGCCCGCAATGACCAATTGTGCAAGTTGATCATCGGGAATAGTCGAGAGAATAGCACATGTTCTTCGCTTCTCTGAATCTACGAAGATACTCCATTGGTGTCTCAGTAGTCTTCATCCTCATAGCCCATAGATCAACCATCTTCTTCTCATTGGTCCCTGTATAAAAGTATGAATGAAACTTTTGCTCCAATTCTGCCCATGTACCAATGGAATTGGCCGGCTGCGAAGCAAACCACGTGAAAGCCGGCCCTGTCAGTGACATAGGAAAATATCTGATCTTCCAAGCTTCATCAGCAGCTGCTTCTCCAAGTTGCATCAGATATCTGCTGACATGCTCAATGGTACTGGTGTCATCTTGACCAGAGAATTTGGTCAAATCCGTTGGTGGCTTAACTCTTGGTGGAAGAGCTACCCTGTTGTACCATTCTGGGAAAGGAGATTTGTATGCATATGTCTGATGCTTTGGTTTCAGGCCGAATTGATTCTGCATCATATCAGCCATTCTGCTTAGGAGCTCATCATTTGCATCTTTCGCTCCCTGTCTTCTAGAAGGTACTCCTGATGCACTCTTGTATCCCGGATTTGGCAAAGCACTCAGAGCACTGTAATCAGTGAATTCAGTGTACCCATCTCCATAGACACTCTTCTGCAATCTATTTGCCACTGGGGAGATCTTGTAAGCAGATTCAGGTATATCTGTTGTTGCACCAAAAGCTACTTGGCCATAAGTTTGCTGTTCGGTCACAGGAGGCTTTTCTTTTTCATTACAAATAGCCCCATCCTTGCTTGTACCGATTATCTCTTCTCCTCCATTTGACTTTCCTGAAGATTGCTGAGTGTTGAAGTACACTGGTCCAGCAAGCTCTCCAAATCTTGCTTCAAATCGTTTGTCAACTGCTGGACCAAAAGTTTCAGCCATGATCTTGCGAAAAGTGCCCAGAAAAGCTGTGTTGTGATTCAACATAGTGTCTCCTACAGCTTTGTAGATGGCTCCAACTACCCTCTGCATCTCCTCTTCATCAGTAACATCAGACTGACCAGCGAGAAGAACTCGTGGCAGTGCTTGTTTGATCATCACTCTGCCACTCTTGTTCTTGGAAAAAGACATCAGACATTTCTGCTGAAACTGTTCCATAGCTTGCTCCACCATCTGGCGTTGTTCTGGTGGCAGCTCGTCCAAGGTCACATTCAGAACGTGACTGTTGTCAATTTCCGATCCCATCCTAAATTGAGAAGTGGTCCCACCGGGCGTGCCAAAAAGTGTGTTGACGCAAAATGTGACCGCCCTGCGTCTCACACACAGCAAGCCGGAAAGCCTAGCTTCAATTGGGTGCCCGGGCGTTTGAATCCGATGGCGTGCCAGTCGATTTGACCTGAAAATCGACAAGGGATAAAACGATAAGATCATAACCGGAACGTCTTTGGGTGAGACCAGGCAGTTCCATCTTTACGGCCCTGAAGCCACTTACGACGACACATAGCTATAGAAGCTATCTGCCAACAAGTTTGCAATTCATTCGGCTAATATGATATGACTGACATGAATAAAGCTGAACTGCCGAATGCGTGTAAACGAAGACATGTTTGAACAAGATTAAATCATCAAAGCATATCAAACTAAATCTCAGGTTTAAAGCATCATCAAGCACCAATAATTAAGGATAAGTAACTTATAAATATAAATCTACTAAATAACACATGCATAGGCTACTCCAACTAGTCTCGCCGCACGTCTAGCCTTCATAAACCCGTCAAGCGTAAACCCAAGCAAGCTAATCCACCGCATGATACCACTCACTATGAATTTACACCACTCCTTACTACTAGATCAATCCACCGCATGATACAATCTAACAATAAAGAGCTAAAAGCACGTAATTACCTAACAGATCTATAAATACTCGCTACATGTATAAGCATAACCGTATCGGCAAGATTGCCGAATCGGGGTCCATGAAGAAGGAACAAACAAGTAACATGTAAAAGAAACCTATCGATTAAACCGATCTCTAGTCCACCGGATGACTAGCTCTAGAGTAACCCAAAGACTGCATCTCGCCGCACGGTACCCGGTCTGTCAAGGCTTATCTACATCTAACGTGAATGAACCCACAACATGTGACAATCTAGATCGATCTAATTCGGCTATATGAGCTTGATCTACTTGAATATCGAATAAGCATGAAAGGAACGATCAACAAGCCGAAAGAGTATCAATCTAGATTGGGCAAAAGAGTGTTGCAAATAATTAAACATTAAATAAAGCAAGCAACACGTGATAACTTAATGAATCTATTAGATCTTGCCAAATCTAAGAGAGCCGATAACTATCTTTACTCATGTCTTAATCCGCCGCACGATACAAGGCACAAGCAAAAACTTCCCATCATTAAGCTTAAATCCGCCGCACGATACTAAGCAAAACGGATGAGACTACTTGCATCACATCTAAATCCGCCGCACGATACTAGACATGATAGCAAGGTTGCCGGGACTTACGGAGGTCGACGGATCGATTGGCCCTCTCGAAGAACTCGACGACACGACTAAAAGGACTCGAAGGGTGGCACGTAGCCGGTTGTATTGAATTGGTTGTGAACCCTTATTACAATGGTCGAGGGTTTATATTTATACCCTGGACAGAACACGAATCCTAAGCACTTACGAGCTATCTAAACAAAATTGGAAAGACAAAGACACGCTAACTCTATCCATAATCGGAGTCCTTGACCATCACGACTCCTTCCCTTTTCGATCAGCTTCCCTTTCCATTTTCAGCCTTCAAACGAAACGGTTGCCGACCGCTTAACCATTTGCCGAACACACGGAAATTAGCCGACCGCATATGCATTTGCCGAATCTCTCTCTCTGCCGCCTGCGGGTCCACCTGTCATATCCCTGACCAAATTCTGGTGTTAACACCAGCGGTGTCAAAACGCCTTAACCATAGTGCATGGGCGTGCTTGACTTGGTGCGAGGAGCCGTAGGATGCGCAGGAACCGGCCGTGCGGCAAAGAAAAGTCGTGTGTGCAAATATGGCGGTTCTGGAGCCGTGGAGCCGAGGTTAAGTGCCGTTCGGGCTCTCGAGTGACGGCAAACGCTATGGTAGAGAGGCCGGAGGTGTCAAAATGCCTTAACCATGGCGTACGGGCATGCTTGACTCGGAGCGGGAGCCATAAAATGCGTTGGAACCGACCGTGCGGCGGCATGGTCGAGTGTGCAAATATGGCAGTTTTGGAGCCGTGGAGGCATGGTTAAGGGCCCTTCGGGCTCTCGGGTGATGGAAAACTCTATGGTGGAGAGGTGAGAGGCATCAAAATGGCTTAACCATGGCGTACGGGCGTGCTTGACCCGGTGCCGAGAGCCATAGGATGCACGGGGATCCGGCCGTGCGGCGGCACGGTCGTGTGTGCAATTATGGATGTTACGGGTTGTGGAGCTGTAGTTAAGGGCCGTTCAGGCTCTCGGGTGATGACAAACATTGTGGTGGTAAGGCCAGAGGCATCAAAATGCCTTAACCATGGCATACGGTCATGCTTGACCTAGTGTCAAGAGCTGTACGACACGCACGAACCGGCTATGCGGTAGCATATTCGTGTGTGCAAATATGGCAGTTCTAGAGCTGTGGAGCCATGGTTAAGGGCCATTCAGGTTCTCAGGCAGCAACAAACGCTGTGGTGGAGAGGCTAGAGGTGTCAAAATGCCTTAACCATGGCATACGGGCATGCTTGACTCAGTGCCAGGAGCCATAGGATGCGTTGGAACTGACCGTGCGGCAGCATGGTCGTGTGTGCAAATATGGCAGTTATGGAGCCGTGGAGCCAAGGTTAAGGGCCGTTCAGGCTCTTGAGCGATGGCAAACACTATGGTAGAGAGGCCAGAGGTGTCAAAATGCCTTAACCATGGCGTACGGGCATGCTTGACTCGGTCTTGAGAGCCATAGGATGCGTTGGAACCGACCGTGCGGCGGGATGGTCGTGTGTGCAAATATGGCGTTTTGCGGCCGTGGAGCTGTGGTTATGGGCCCTTCGGGCTCTCGGGTGATGAAAAACTCTATGGTGGAGAGGTGAGAGGCATCAAAATGGCTTAGCCATGGCGTACGGGCGTGCTTGACCCGGTGCCGAGAGCCGTAGGAAGCACGGGATCCGGGCGTGCGGCGGCACGGTCGTGTGTGCAATTATGGATGTTCGGGTCGTGGAGCTATAGTTAAGGGCCGTTCGGGCTCTCGGGTGATGACAAATATTGTGGTGGTGAGGCCGGAGGCGTCAAAATGCCTTAACCATGGCATACGGTCGTGCTTGACCTAGTGTCGAGAGCTATAGGACATGCGAGGAACCGGGCGTGCGGTAGCATAGTCGTGTGTGCAAATATGGCAGTTCTAGAGCTGTGGAGCCATGGTTAAGGGCCATTCAGGTTCTCGGGCGGCAATAAACGCTGTGGTGGAGAGGCGAAAGGTGTTAAAATGCCTTAACCATGGTGCATGGGCGTGCTTGACTTGGTGCGAGGAGCCGTAGGACGCATAGGAACCGGCCGTGCGACAGCAAAGTCGTGTGTGCAAATATGGCAGTTCTGGAGCCGTGGAGCCGAGGTTAAGGGCCGTTCAGGCTCTCGAGCAACGACAAACGCTATGGTAGAGAGGCCAGAGGTGTCAAAATGCCTTAACCATGGCGTACGGGCTTGCTTGACTCAGTCTTGGGAGCCATAGGACGCGTTGGAGCCGACCATGCGGCACCATGGTCGTGTGTGCAAATGTGGCGGTTTACTTGCCGTGGAGCCATGGTTAAGGGCCCTTTAGGCCCTCGGGTGATGGAAAACTCTATGGTGGAGAGGTGAGAGGCATCAAAATGGCTTAACCATGGCGTACGGGTGTGCTTGAACCGGTGCCGAGAGCCGTAGGATGCACAGGATCCGACCGTGCGCTAGCACGATCGTGTGTGCAATTATGGATGTTACGGAGTCGTGGAGCTATAGTTAAGGGTCATTCGGGCTCTCGGGTGATGACAAACATTGTGGTGGTGGGGCCGAGGTGTCAAAATGCCTTAACCATGGCATACGTCGTGCTTGACCTAGTGTCGAGAGCTGTAGGACACGTAGGAACCGGCTGTGCGGTAGCTGTTGGGTATTTTAAACGCACACAGAAAAATCCGCAAGCGTACGGATACCGATGTAGCTTTCACCCGGGAGTATTCCAGAGTATCGATTTCCACGGGGAATGTGAAGTGTACTAGAGAAACAAGGCCGTCCAAGGATAAAGATAAGAAAAGAAAGATATATATTTTTGGTGGGTAGAGAGGAACCTTCTAGAGTTTTCTAAGTTGATTGGATGATCAAAATCAGGCTTACTATACTATACTTACTATGGAGCAGCAGGTCCTTTCCAACTCTCGAAAAGACTGGGAAGATAGTAGTTGGGAGAAGGCTGCCTAGAGCTCTATGAAACACCAACCCGAACATGGTGGAATACAAAGGCCTGACAGAGCTGTCACCTCTGGGGCTACCACAACTATCCGTGGGATTGGGCGCAAACTCAGGTAAACTATAGCTTAGACACCACGTCTACACTAGCGTTTACTACTCTAATTATCTAGAATAACTAGAGCACTCAATATGAGCGAGATCAAGTAAATAAAATAAAGTAATAATTAAATAAAGAACTGAACTTAGAAATAATGATTAAAGAACCCGGAGAGTAGCTGGAAGACGAACTAGATGCTTTTACAACTTTACAATGTTGAGGAAGATCCGACAGATCCGGCTCCTCCTCGCTCTCCTCCTCTCTCTCTCCCTATTTTCTAGATACAACTAGACGAACTAGAACTAGAACTAGATGAATTAGAGCTAGAACTAGATGAACTAGAGGGACCCTCTTCTACTAGGATGGAGGATGAAACCCTAGCTTTTGATCTGTAGAAGAATAATGATGGCCACCCTAGGGGGGCGCCCTCCTTATATAGCCCTGGGTGGAGTCGCCATGTCATCGATCCGCGTGAAGCGCCATGTCATCGATCCGCGTGAGGTGCCATGTCATCGATCCGCGTGAGGTGCCATGTCATTAATCCAGGAGACTGTCTCCTATTGGCTAGAGGAGGGGGCACCACCTTAGCCTCTATGACAGGTGGACCCTCTTGCTTTGTCTCTATGTAAACATGACAGGTGGGCCATCCTCCTTTGTCTCTATGTAAACATGACATGTGGGCCCTCCTCCTTTGTCTCTATGTAAACATGACATGTGGGCCCTTTTTGGCTCTTTTCAGATAACCCCCTACAGAAATAGACATTCACCAAAACTCGTGGAAATTTGTCAGTTAAACCCCTAAGTCTATGGTGATATTACAATTATGCCCTTTTTAGCTATTTGTTGACGATTAAAAATAGGGGTTAACAACCGTCAACAAACTCCCCCAAGCTTAACCTTTGCTCGTCCCTGAGCAAAGCTAAACTCAGCAAAGGATCAGGAGTTGCTACAGTGCTTTTATGCCTCAAAAATACACATGCGTTCAAACAGGAACTCTCTTCCGGATTAGAGTGGACTATTCTGACTTCAAACTTTCCCGTATTACCTTCCACCATGGGTCTTGTAGCCTTCACTTGGGTCTTGAGCAATTGAAAGACAGAACGCTCAAGTCAAGCACTATGTCTCTAGCTCTTTGATCTACCTTCATTCTCGAGTTTTGCAAGATTTTCAAATAAAACTCGAGAGATTCCTTTGTATGATCCTCTCAAGTCTCTCATATGTGGTATTTCTGGATACTTACTAAGGCATTGATGTTGTATGCCTTCTCTCTTCTCTTGAGATATGTGGTATTTTTGGCATAAGGCATAGTACAGTGTGCCTTCACTATCTCACCCTACCTCTAATAAGCTTATGTGGAGTTTGTAGGTGGGAGCTTATACATGTGTTGCATAGTCAAACCATGGATCCGAAGAAACTGGACATACAATCAAATCAAGATGTGCATGTGTGTGGTCCTATATATGGGTTAAGTGGATATATGGTGGTAGTGGAAAATGGTGATGATGGATATAAGAAGAAACGAAGGGGTAGAGGGATGATAATGGTGAACACCTGATTCTACTTTAGCTCCTTGAAGAAATTCATACCTCCCTTGAACTATGAAGAATTTGGGAGAACTTGGACAGCTGAAAATCTCTCTATGATGGGACATTCCTTCTTGCTCTTCTCTTCTCTTTCTTCTTTCTTTTTTTTTTCTTCTTCTTTTTTTTTATCTCTTTTTTTTTCTTTTTTTTCTGATGAAGCACCGTGGTCTCTTCTTTGAAAACATTGACGGAGTAGCAGCAACGGATACTTGGAGCTTTATTGGATAACAGAAGGGGCTAGCAATGGATGAAGGGATATTTTTTATGCTCACTCCCAGTGTAGGAGTAGAACAATTTTAGGATGTGTCTAAATGGATGAATATGGTGGCGCATACTTCCAGGGTAGAAGTAGCGAGGGGTGCATGGTGTACGTGTGTGTGATCTTGACTTTAACTGTATGACGAGTTTCTAAGGGTCAACACAATCGACCACACTCAAAGCATAAGTAAGTATAAGTGGACTTCCTAGTCTAGCAAGCATGTATATATGGCATGTGGTAGGAATTCAAACTCTCATCATACGGGAACTCATCATGCGGCGGTTTAAATTTTCAAAAGATAAATTCTCTAGAACTCTAGTATCACTTAGAACAAGATAAACAACGCTCGAGACCTTCCCATATCATACCCGTCAACCACCTAGACTTAGATCAAGCATTCGCTACCCACAAGTTTCGGTTCGAGCAAATCTTAGATCAAAACAAAGTGTGTCCAAAACTTGGGAGAGTTCTAGGTTGAAAACAGTACTTGGAAGGAATTACGGCGAGCAACTATTCATCATATCCAAAAGAATTTATTCTAGGGACTTATTTGAGCATGCAAAAACTCATACACCCTCCTTTTATTTAAGAAACTAAAAATTATACGAACTAAATATATATAGCAAGCGAAGTGGAATAAATAAGAAGGTAACGAGAAACACTTATCTAGATACACGGGGTGCTCTCCCCCAAGCTAAATGTTGACGTAGTCTCTTACTCTTATGGTTCGCTTTGTCCGACTTCTAAATCCCGCACACTCAAATAGACAACAAAACTTGTGGAACCGATTAAGCATTAGGCCTTAGTTGTCTAGAGCATGTACGACGAGGTTTCTATCTTGGATCTTCAAATTGCAAGAATTCAATCACATCGATTTCTTCTATGTTTTCAGGTTCAAGAAAAACTTTCAAATGTTGACCATTTACCTTGAATATGTTACCTGAATCATCCTGAAGTGTGATAGCGCCATGAGATGCAACTTCAATCACCTTGAATGGTCCTTCCCATTTGCTTCTAAGTTTTCCATGACCGAAGAGCTTTACTCTTGAGTTGAATAATAGAACTTTGTCTCCAGGCTTGAACTCCTTGTGCTTGATTCTCTTGTCATGCCACCTTTTGGTTCTTTCATTGTAAATCTTGGAGCTATGGTAAGCCTTTTCTCTCCACTCTTCCAGCTCGGATATTTGCATCGACGATTCTTGCCGGCTAGATGAAGATCCATGTTCCATTTCTTGATTGCCCAATGAGCTCTGAATTCTAATTCAACAGGCAAATGGCATGTCTTCCCATATACTAGCTGATAAGGTGACATGCCTATGGGTGTTTTGTATGCAGTCCGGTATGCCCATAGTGCATCATGAAGCTTGTACTTCCACTTCTTTCCCATTTCGTCCACGGTCTTCTCGCGGATGTTCTTGATTTGCTTATTTGATGTTTCGCTTGACCGCTTGTTTGGGGATGGTATGGAGTTGCAACATTATGCTTAACTCCATATTCTGTCAGGAATTGTTTGAAGCTCTTGTCAATGAAATGTGATCCTCCATCACTTATGACCATTCTAGGCGTGCCAAATCTTGGGAATATCACTTCATGGAACATCTTCCTGGCGTTCTTGGAATCAGCAGCTCGACATGGTATTGCTTCTACCCACTTGGACACATAGTCAACTGCCATTAAGATGTATTCAGCATCTCCAGATTTTTGGAATGGTCCCATATAGTCGATTCCCCAAACATCAAACAACTCTACTTGTAGGTTGTTCTGGAGAGGCATTGCATTCCGAGCATTGATGTTTCCATGTTTTTGACATCTGGCACATCTTCTAACAAACTCCTTTGTATCTTGATACATCGTGGGCCAGAAAAATCCACTTTGCCAAATCTTCGCATGCGTACGGAATGCTCCATAATGTCCTCCATAGGGTGATGCATGACATCTCTCTATAATTTTCATCGCTTCATCCATCGGGACACATTTCCGTAATAATCCATCAGAACAGAGTCGATAGAGATATGGGTCATCCCATAAGTGGCACCGAGCATCATATTTGAGCTTTCTCTTATCTCCTCCCGGTGGGACATAACCTGCAACCATATAATTCACAATATCCGCGTACCAAGGGTTGGAGTGCGAAACCACGAGGAGTGTGTCGTCCCTTAGATAATCATTGATGGGCAACTCATGTGTTTCCTTATCTTTGGAGCCTAGACAAGTGATCGGCTACCGAATTCTCTACTCCTTTCTTATCCCTTATCTCTATGTCAAATTCTTGGAGTAAAAGAATCCAGGCGGATCAACCGAGGTTTAGCATCTTTCTTAGTGAGCGGGTATTTAAGTGCGGCATGATCGAATAAATGGTTACCTTTGCTCCAACTAAGTAAGATCTAAACTTGTCTATTGCAAAGACAACTCGCCAACAACTCTTTTTCAATGGTGGCATAATTGAGTTGTGGCCCAATCAAGGTTTTGCTAGCATAGGATATAGCATAGTGCTTTTTATCCTTTGTTTGGCCGAGAACGGCACCAACAAAAAAGTCGCTAGCATCACACATGATCTCGAAAGGCGGCGTCAATTAGGTGGCTGGATGATTGGAGCTGAAATGAGTGCTTGTTTGAGAGTTTGGAAAGATTCATAGCACTCATTGTCAAAGATGAAAGGTGCATCCTTAGCTAATAGTCTAGTGAGGGGTCTAGTGATTTGACAAAAGTTTTTGATAAAACGCTGTAGAACCCCGCATGGCCTAGAAAGCTTCGGATTCCTTTCACATTTGTGGGAGGTGGAAGTTGTTCAATAACTTCGATCTTTGCTTTATCCACTTCTATCCCACGTTCGGACACCTTGTGTCCTAGCACTATTCCTTCCCGAACCATAAAATGGCATTTTTCCCAGTTCAGTACTAAGTGCTTTTCTTCACATCGTTGTAAGACTTTGTCTAGATTCTCCAGACAATCATCAAAGGTTGTGCCATAGATAGTAAAGTCATCCATGAACACCTCCATGATTTTTTCGATCATGTCAAAGAAAATAGACATCATGCACCGTTGGAAAGAAGCTGGAGCATTACACAATCCAAACGACATTCGTCGGTATGCGAAAGTTCCATACGGGCATGTGAAAGTAGTCTTATTTTGGTCATCAGGGTGGATCAGGATTTGGTGATATCCAGAATACCCATCAAGAAAACAAAAGAAAGAGTGCTTTGCAAGCCGTTCCAACATCTCATCGATGAAGGGTAATGGGAAGTGGTCTTTCTTTGTAGCCTTGTTAAGTTTCCGGTAGTCTATGCACATTCGCCACCCTGTGACAGTGCGCTGAGGAATGAGTTCATTCTTCTCATTTCTAACAACCGTCATTCCTCCTTTCTTTGGCACAACTTGGACAGGGCTAACCCACTCACTATGAGGGACGGGATAAATAATCCCAAATGCAAAAGCTTAAGGACCTCTTTCGAACAACCTCTCGCATAGCATTATTAAGCCTGCGTTGGTGTTCTCTTGTTGGTGAGATGTCGGGATCCGTAGGGATACGATGAGTACAAAGAGCGGGACTAATCCCCTTGAGGTCATGGAGTGAGTAGCCTATGGCCGATTTATGTCTTTCTAGGACAAAGTGACAAGTCTCGTTGGTTTCTTCTTGGGAAAGCTTGTCACTTATGATAACAGTGTGTTTCGGGTTGTTATTGAGAAAGACATATTTCAAGCCAAGAGGAAGAGGTTTTAGCTCTATTGGGGGTCGTGGTGGCAACTCGAAGGGGTCTAACTCTATAGGTTCCGCTAGCTCTTCCTCTTCTTCAATGAAGTGTTCGATATCAAACGAGGTTGAGCTAAGTCTTCTAGAGATGCCATTAAGACTTCCTCAATAGGGTCTTCTTCGGGCTTGGGTTCTACTATCGCATTATGTGAGCGCGCAAGTGAGACATCTATAGTAGAGTTCCCTAGCTTTAAATTTAAGAGAGTTTGTTTTGGTCGCTCTTGAAAGAGTGTCCCCAAAGGTACACCAATCAAGAGGGATGTGTTTGAGATGTCATAGATATGAAAATCTAGAAAATACTCAAAGCCTCTTATGCGTAACATAATAGTCTTGATGACCCCATAACTTTCAAGAGTAACTCCAGAAGGAATTCTTAGAAGCTTATGAGATGGGATCAATGACTCATTGGGGCAAAGTTGTTCGGCCACAGCCTTTGACATAATGTTCATCCCAACGGTAGAGCTATAATAAGCCTCTATGGTGGTCCCCTTAAGGTTGCAACAAAAAGTCTCTAAGGGGGCAATGATTCGGGCTACCTCTGTGGATAATTCCGTTTCTGCCAACCACTCACGACTCATGATGGCTGAAAGTCCTTTAATGTGTTCCATTAAGAAAGGATCATTAGGTGGACCATCGTTATCCTCGATGGTGCGAGTGCACTTTGGAGGCTTTACTTGCATTGGAAAGTTTGAGGCATTCCTAAAATCTTCAAAAAGATCTACCTCGATTTCTGAGAGAAACGTGGTAGGATGGGGCTCCTCGACTTCCAATGTGGGTTGTGTTCCCATAGTGAGAGATTCTTTAGTAACCGAATCATTAGAAGGATCTAAAGGATTTTGAGATTCGGTTGCATTTATCTCCTTTTGTTGGTCAGAGATTGACTCGACTTCTTTTTCTTCTTTAGGAAACTCATCATATATGCCAGTGTAGGGGGTGTTTTCAAGTATTTTCTCTAGGATAGCTTCCCCCTCACTAAAGGACATGTGTATGAAGGAGCCTCCGAAGATGTGTCTAGGAAGAGAGCGGCTTCTTCACTAAGACCATGATAGAAATGACTTAGAAAGACATGGCCAGCAAAGAGAGGTCTAGGCCGGTGTTTTTAAGACTTGTGAACCTAGCCCAGCTGCTCCTAGAGTCTCCTTCTCCTTCATTCAAATTTAAGAATTTCTATTCGAAGGGCATTAACAAGTTTAGATGGGAAGAAAGCGAGACCAAATTTGTCTCGAAGTTCATCCCAATCTCCCTTTACTCCTCCCGCATAATGAGTGTATCAATGTTTATTTGTCCCTTCAAGGGAGAATGGAAACAGATTTCCATTTAATGGTCTCTTGTGCCATGCCGGCAATGGTTAGGCAGGAACACAAGTGCTCAAATTCCCTAAGGTGGATATAAGGATTTTCATCCTTTATCCCAAAGAAGGGTTTCGCCTGCACCATGGCTATAAAGCCAGGTTTGAATTTAAAGCTAGAAGCTGTGATTGGCTTTGATGATTGTGGTGGCTCTAGGAACTCAGCCTTTGGTGCAGAGAATTTACGAATAGGAGTGGAATCCATATGGTTGGTGGTGGTTGATGTTTGTGGTGAGGTGAGAATGGTGGTGAAAGAATGAAAAAAGGATACACGGGCTAACTTGGTTCTAAACTAGCACAGCTACCGTTCCCCGGCAACGGCGCCAGAAAGCTTGTTGGGTATTTTAAACGCACATAGAAAATCCGCAAGCGTACGGATACCGATGTAGCTTTCACCCGGAGTATTCCGTATCGATTTCCACGGGGAACGTGAAGTGTACTAGAGAAACAAGGCCGTCCAAGGATAAAGATAAGAAAAGAAAGATATATATATTTTTGGTGGGTAGAGAGGAACCTTCTAGAGTTTTCTAAGTTGATTGGATGATCAAAATCAGGCTTACTATACTATACTTACTATGGAGCAAAGCGGGTCCTTTCCAACTCTCAAAAGACTGGGAAGATAGTAGTTGGGAGAAGGCTGCCTAGAGCTCTACGAAACACCAACCCGAATGTGGTGGAATACAAAGGCCCGACGTAGTCACCTCTGGGGCTACCACAACTATCCGTGGGATTGGGCGCAAACTCAGGTAAACTATAGCTTAGACACCACGTCTACACTAGCGTTTACTACTCTAATTATCTAGAATAACTAGAGCACTCAATACGAGCAGAGATCAAGTAAATAAAATAAAGTAATAATTAAATAAAGAACTGAACTTAGAAATAATGATTAAAGAACCCGGAGAGTAGCCGGAAGACGAACTAGATGCTGCAACTTTACAATGTTGAGGAAGATCGACGGATCCGGCTCCTCCTCGCCTCTCTCCTCCTCTCTCTCTCTCCCTATTTTCTAGATACAACTAGACGAACTAGAACTAGAACTAGATGAATTAGAGCTAGAACTAGATGAACTAGAGGGACCCTCTTCTACTAGGATGGAGGATGAAACCCTAGCTTTTGATCTGTAGAAGAATAATGATGGCCACCCTAGGGGGGCGCCCTCCTTATATAGCCCTGGGTGGAGTCGCCACGTCATCGATCCGCGTGAAGCGCCATGTCATCGATCCGCGTGAGGTGCCATGTCATCGATCCGCGTGAGGTGCCATGTCATTAATCCAGGAGACTGTCTCCTATTGGCTAGAGGAGGGGGCACCACCTTAGCCTCTATGACAGGTGGACCCTCTTGCTTTGTCTCTATGTAAACATGACAGTGGGCCATCCTCCTTTGTCTCTATGTAAACATGACATGTGGGCCCTCCTCCTTTGTCTCTATGTAAACATGACATGTGGGCCCTTTTTGGCTCTTTTCGGATAACCCCTACGAAATAGACATTCACCAAAACTCGTGGAAATTTGTCAGTTAAACCCCTAAGTCTATGGTGATATTACAATTATGCCCTTTTTAGCTATTTGTTGACGATTAAAAATAGGGGTTAACAACCGTCAACAGTAGCATAGTCGTGTTTGCAAATATGGCAGTTCTAGAGCGGTGGAGCCATGGTTAAGGGCCATTCGGCTTCTTGGGCGGCAACAAATGCTGTGGTCGAGAGGCCAGCGGTGTCAAAATGCCTTAACCATAGTGCATGGGCGTGCTTGACTTGGTGCGAGTAGCCGTAGGATGTGCAGGAACCGGCCGTGCGGCAGCAAAGTCGTGTGTGCAAATATGGCAGTTCCGGAGCCGTGGAGCCGAGGTTAAGTGCCGTTCAGGCTCTCGAGTGACGGCAAACGCTATGGTAGAGAGGCCAGAGGTGTTAAAATGCCTTAACCATGGTGTACAGGCATGCTTGACTCAAAGCCGGAGCCATAAAATGCGTTGGAACCGACCGTGTGGCGCATGGTCGAGTGTGCAAATATGGCGTTTTGGAGCCGTGGAGGCATGGTTAAGGGCCCTTCGGGCTCTCGGGTGATGGAAAACTCTATGGTGGAGAGGTGAGAGGCATCAAAATGGCTTAACCATGGCGTACGGGCGTGCTTGACCCGGTGCCGAGAGCCATAGGATGCACGGGATCCGGCCGTGCGGCAGCACGGTCGTGTGTGCAATTATGGATGTTCGAGTCGTGGAGCTGTAGTTAAGGGCCGTTCGGGCTCTCGGGTGATGACAAACATTGTGGTGATGAGGCCGGAGGCATCAAAACGCCTTAACCATGGCATACGGTCATGCTTGACCTAGTGTCAAGAGTGTAGGATTCGCACGAACCGGGTGCGGTAGCATATTCGTGTGTGCAAATATGGCGGTTCTAGAGCCGTGGAGCCATGGTTAAGGGCCATTCGGGTTCTCGGTGGCAACAAACGCTGTGGTGGAGAGGCTAGAGGTGTCAAAATGCCTTAACCATGGCGTATGGGCATGCTTGACTCGGTGCCGGGAGCCATAGGATGCGTTGGAACCGGCCGTGCGGCGGCATGGTCGTGTGTGCAAATATGGCGGTTCGGAGCCGTGGAGCCAAGGTTAAGGGCCGTTCGGGCTCTCGAGCAATGGCAAATGCTATGGTAGAGAGGCCGAGGTGTCAAATTGCCTTAACCATGGCGTACGGGCATGCTTGACTCGGTCTTAGAGCCATAGGATGCGTTGGAACCGACCGTGCGGCGGCATGGTCGTGTGTGCAAATATGGCGGTTTTGCGGTCGTGGAGCCGTGGTTAAGGGCCCTTCGGGCTCTCGGGTGATGAAAAACTCTATGGTGGAGAGGTGAGAGGCATCAAAATGGCTTAACCATGGCGTACGGGCGTGCTTGACCCGGTGCGAGAGCCGTAGGATGCACGGATCCGGGCCGTGCGGCGGCACGGTTGTGTGTGCAATTATGGATGTTCAGAGTCGTGGAGCTATAGTTAAGGGCCGTTCGGGCTCTCGGGTGATGACAAATATTGTGGTGGTGAGGCCGGGGCGTCAAAATGCCTTAACCATGGCATACGGTCGTGCTTGACCTAGTGTCGAGAGCTATAGGACATGCAGGAACCGGCCGTGCGGCAGCAAAGTCGTGTGTGCAAATATGGCAGTTCTAGAGCTGTGGAGCCATGGTTAAGGGCCATTCGGGTTCTCGGGCGGTAATAAACGCTGTGGTGGGGAGGCCAAAGGTGTTAAAACGCCTTAACCATGGTGCATGGGCGTGCTTGACTTGGTGCGAGGAACCGTAGGACGCATAGGAACCGGCCGTGCGGCAGCAAAGTCGTGTGTGCAAATATGGCAGTTCTGGAGCCGTGGAGCCGAGGTTAAGGGCCGTTCAGGCTCTCGAGCGATGACAAACGCTATGGTAGAGAGTCCAGAGGTGTCAAAATGCCTTAACCATGGCGTACGGGCTTGCTTGACTCGGTCGGGAGCCATAGGACGCGTTGGAACCGACCATGCGGCAAAGGCATGGTCGTGTGTGCAAATGTGGCAGTTTTACCGCCGTGGAGCCATGGTTAAGGGCCCTTCAGGCTCTTGGGTGATGGAAAACTCTATGGTGGAGAGGTGAGAGGCATCAAAATGGCTTAACCATGGCGTACGGGTGTGCTTGAACCGGTGCCGAGAGCCGCAGGATGCACAAGATCCGGCCGTGCGCCAGCACAGTCGTGTGTGCAATTATGGATGTTCTGGAGTCGTGGAGCTATAGTTAAGGGCCGTTCGGGCTCTCGGGTGATGACAAACATTGTGGTGGTGGGGCCAGAGGTGTCAAAACGCCTTAACCATGGCATACGGTCGTGCTTGACCTAGTGTCGAGAGCCGTAGGACACGTAGGAACCGGGCCGTGCGGTAGCATAGTCGTGTGTGCAAATATGGCAGTTCTAGAGCGGTGGAGCCATGGTTAAGGGCCATTCGGTTTCTTGGGCGGCAACAAATGCTGTGGTCGGGAGGCCAGCGATGTCAAAACGCCTTAACCATAGTGCATGGGCGTGCTTGACTTGGTGCGAGGAGCCGTAGGATGCGCAGGAACCGGCCGTGCGGCAGCAAAGTCGTGTGTGCAAATATGGCAGTTCTGGAGCTGTGGAGCCGAGGTTAAGTGCCATTCATGCTCTCGAGTGACGGCAAACGCTATGGTAGAGAGGCCAGAGGTGTCAAAATGCCTTAACCATGGCGTACAGGCATGCTTGACTCGAGCCGGGAGCCATAAAATGCGTTGGAACCGGCCGTGCGGCAAAGATGGTCGAGTGTGCAACTATGGCAGTTTTGGAGCCGTGGAGGCATGGTTAAGGGCCCTTCAGGCTCTCAGGTGATAGAAAACTCTATGGTGGAGAGGTGAGAGGCATCAAAATGGCTTAACCATGGCATACAGGCGTGCTTGACCCGGTGCCGAGAGCCATAGGATGCACAGGATCCGACCGTGCAGCAGCACAGTCGTGTGTGCAATTATGGATGTTCTAGAGTCGTGGAGCTATAGTTAAGGGCCGTTCAGGCTTTCGGGTGATGACAAACATTGTGGTGGTGAGGCCAGAGGCATCAAAATGCCTTAACCATGGCATACGGTCATGCTTGACCTAGTGTCAAGAGCTGTAGGACACGCACGAACCGGCTGTGTGGTAGCATATTCGTGTGTGCAAATATGGCAGTTCTAGAGCTGTGGAGCCATGGTTAAGGGCCATTCAGATTCTTAGGCGGCAACAAACGCTATGGTGGAGAGGCTAGAGGTGTCAAAATGCCTTAACCATGGTGTACGGGCATGCTTGACTTAGTGCCAGGAGCCATAGGATGCGTTGGAACTGACCGTGCGGCAGCATGGTCGTGTGTGCAAATATGGCAGTTCTGGAGCCGTGGAGCCAAGGTTAAGGGCCGTTCAGGCTCTCGAGCGATGGCAAATGCTATGGTAGAGAGGCCAGAGGTGTCAAAATGCCTTAACCATGGCGTACGGGCATGCTTGACTCGGTCCGAGAGCCATAGGATGCGTTGGAACCGACCGTGCGGCAAAGCATGGTTGTGTGTGCAAATATGGCGTTTTGCGGCCGTGGAGCTGTGGTTAAGGGCCCTTCGGGCTCTCGGGTGATGAAAAACTCTATGGTGGAGAGGTGAGAGGCATCAAAATGGCTTAACCATGGCGTACGGGCGTGCTTGACCCGGTGCCGAGAGCCGTAGGATGCACGGGATCCGGCGTGCGGCAAAGCACAGTTGTGTGTGCAATTATGGATGTTCTGGAGTCGTGGAGCTATAGTTAAGGGCCGTTCGGGCTCTCGGGTGATGACAAATATTGTGGTGGAGAGGCCAGAGGCGTCAAAACGCCTTAACCATGGCATACGGTCGTGCTTGACCTAGTGTCGAGAGCTATAGGACATGCAGGAACTGGCTGTGCGGTAGCATAGTCGTGTGTGCAAATATGGCAGTTCTAGAACTATGGAGCCATGGTTAAGGGCCATTCGGGTTCTTGAGCGGTAATAAACGCTGTGGTGGAGAGTCCAAAGGTGTTAAAATGCCTTAACCATGGTGCATGGGCGTGCTTGACTTGGTGCGAGGAGCCGTAGGACGCATAGGAACCGGCCGTGCGGCAGCAAAGTCGTGTGTGCAAATATGGCAGTTCTGGAGCCGTGGAGCCGAGGTTAAGGGCCGTTCAGGCTCTCGAGCGACGACAAATGCTATGGTAGAGAGGCCAGAGGTGTCAAAAGGCCTTAACCATATCGTACGGGCTTGCTTGACTCAGTGCCGGGAGCCATAGGACGCGTTGGAACCGACCATGCGGCTGCATGGTCGTGTGTGCAAATGTGGCAGTTTTACTGCCGTGGAGCCATGGTTAAGGGCCCTTCAGGCTCTCGGGTGATGGAAAACTCTATGGTGGAGAGGTGAGAGGCATCAAAATGGCTTAACCATATCGTACGGGTGTGCTTGAACCGGTGCCGAGAGCCGTAGGATGCACAGGATCCGGCCGTGCGCCAGCACAGTCGTGTGTGCAATTATGGATGTTCTGGAGTCATGGAGCTATAGTTAAGGGCCGTTCGGGCTCTCGGGTGATGACAAACATTGTGGTGGTGGGGCCAGAGGTGTCAAAATGCCTTAACCATGGCATACGGTCGTGCTTGACCTAGTGTCGAGAGCCGTAGGACACGTAGAAACCGGGCCGTGCGGTAGCATAGTCGTGTGTGCAAATATGGCGGTTCTAGAGCGGTGGAGCCATGGTTAAGGGCCATTCGGGTTCTTGGGCGGCAACAAATGCCGTGGTCGAGAGGCCGCGGTATCAAAATGCCTTAACCATAGTGCATGGGCGTGCTTGACTTGGTGCGAGGAGCCGTAGGATGCGCAGGAACCGGCCGTGCGGCGGCAAAGTCGTGCGTGCAAATATGGCGGTTCGGAGCCGTGGAGCCGAGGTTAAGTGCCATTCGGGCTCTCGAGTGACGGCAAACGCTATGGTAGAGAGGCCGAGGTGTCAAAATGCCTTAACCATGGCATACGGGCATGCTTGACTCAGAGCCGGGAGCCATAAAATGCGTTGGAACCGACCGTGCGGCAGCATGGTCGAGTGTGCAAATATGGCTGTTTTGGAGCCGTGGAGGCATGGTTAAGGGCCCTTCAGGCTCTCAGGTGATGGAAAACTCTATGGTGGAGAGGTGAGAGGCATCAAAATGGCTTAACCATGGCGTACAGGCGTGCTTGACCCGGTGCCGAGAGCCATAGGATGCATAGGATCCGACCATGCGGCAGCACAGTCGTGTGTGCAATTATGGATGTTCTAGAGTCGTGGAGCTGTAGTTAAGGGCCGTTCAGGCTTTCGGGTGATGACAAACATTGTGGTGGTGAGGCCAGAGGCATCAAAATGCCTTAACCATGGCATACGGTCATGCTTGACCTAGTGTCAAGAGCTGTAGGACACGCACGAACCGGCTGTGCGGTAGCATATTCGTGTGTGCAAATATGGCAGTTCTAGAGCTGTGGAGCCATGGTTAAGGGCCATTCGGGTCCTCGAGCCGCAATAAATGCTGTGGTGGAGAGGCTAGAGGTGTCAAAATGCCTTAACCATGGCGTACGGGCATGCTTGACTCAGTGCCAGGAGCCATAGGATGCGTTGGAACCGACCGTGCGGCAGCATGGTCGTGTGTGCAAATATGGCAGTTCTGGAGCCGTGGAGCCAAGGTTAAGGGCCGTTCAGGCTCTCGAGCGATGGCAAACGCTATGGTAGAGAGGCCGGAGGTGTCAAAATGCCTTAACCATGGCGTACGGGCATGCTTGACTCGGTCCGAGAGCCATAGGATGCGTTGGAACCGGCCGTGCGGCGGCATGGTCGTGTGTGCAAATATGGCGGTTTTGCGGCCGTGGAGCGTGGTTAAGGGCCCTTCGGGCTCTCGGGTGATGGAAAACTCTATGGTGGAGAGGTGAGAGGCATCAAAATGGCTTAACCATGGCGTACGGGTGTGCTTGAACCGGTGCCGAGAGCCGTAGGATGCACGGGATCCGGCTATGCGGCGGCACGGTCGTGTGTGCAATTATGGATGTTCGAGTCGTGGAGCTATAGTTAAGGGCCGTTCGAGCTCTCGGGTGATGACAAATATTGTGGTGGTGAGGCCGAGGCGTCAAAATGCCTTAACCATGGCATACGGTCGTGCTTGACCTAATGTCGAGAGCTATAGGACATGCGGAACCGGGCCGTGTGGTAGCATAGTCGTGTGTGCAAATATGGCGGTTCTAGAGCCGTGGAGCCATGGTTAAGGGCCATTCGGGTTCTCGGGCGGTAATAAACACCGTGGTGGAGAGGCCAAAGGTGTTAAAACACCTTAACCATGGTGCATGGGCGTGCTTGACTTGGTGCGAGGAGCCGTAGGACGCATAGGAACCGGCCGTGTGGCGGCAAAAGTCGTGTGTGCAAATATGGCGCTTCGGAGCCGTGGAGCCGAGGTTAAGGGCCGTTCGGGCTCTCGAGTGACGACAAACACTATGGTAGAGAGGCCGGAGGTGTCAAAATGCCTTAACCATGGTGTACGGGCTTGCTTGACTCGGTCGGGAGCCATAGGACGCGTTGGAACCGACCATGCGGCGGCATGGTCGTGTGTGCAAATGTGGCGTTTTACCGCCGTGGAGCCATGGTTAAGGGCCCTTCGGGCTCTCGGGTGATGGAAAACTCTATGGTGGAGAGGTGAGAGGCATCAAAATGGCTTAACCATGGCGTACGGGTGTGCTTGAACCGGTGCCGAGAGCCGTAGGATGCACGGGATCCGGCCGTGCGCCGGACACGGTCGTGTGTGCAATTATGGATGTTCTGGAGTCGTGGAGCTATAGTTAAGGGCCGTTCGGGCTCTCGGGTGATGACAAACATTGTGGTGGTGGGGCTAGAGGCGTCAAAACACCTTAACCATGGCATACGGTCGTGCTTGACCTTGTGTCGAGAGCTGTAGGACACGTAGGAACCGGCTGTGCGGTAGCATAGTCGTGTGTGCAAATATGGCAGTCCTAGAGCGGTGGAGCCATGGTTAAGGGCCATTCGGGTTCTTGGGTAGCAACAAATGCTGAGGTCGAGAGGCCAGCGGTGTCAAAACGCCTTAACCATAGTGCATGGGCGTGCTTGACTTGGTGCGAGGAGCCGTAGGATGCGCAGGAACCGGCCGTGCGGCAGCAAAGTCGTGTGTGCAAATGTGGCAGTTTTGGAGCCGTGGAGCCGAGGTTAAGTGCCGTTCAGGCTCTCGAGTGACGGCAAACGCTATGGTAGAGAGGCCAGAGATGTCAAAATGCCTTAACCATGGCGTACAGGCATGCTTGACTCAGAGCCGGGAGCCATAAAATGCGTTGGAACCGACCGTGCGGCAGCATGGTCGAGTGTGCAAATATGGCAGTTTTAAAGCCGTGGAGGCATGGTTAAGGGCCCTTCAGGCTCTCAGGTGATGGAAAACTCTATGGTGGAGAGGTGAGAGGCATCAAAATGGCTTAACCATGGCGTACAGGCATGCTTGACCCGGTGCCGAGAGCCATAGGATGCACAGGATCCGACCGTGCGGCAGCACAGTCATGTGTGCAATTATGGATATTCTGGAGTCGTGGAGCTGTAGTCAAGGGCTGTTCAGGCTCTCGGGTGATGACAAACATTGTGGTGGTGAGGCCAGAGGCATCAAAACACCTTAAACATGTCATACGGTCATGCTTGACCTACTGTCAAGAGCTGTAGGACACGCACGAACCGGCTGTGCGGTAGCATATTCGTGTGTGCAAATATGGCAGTTCTAGAGCTGTGGAGCCATGGTTAAGGGCCATTCAGGTTCTCAGGCGGCAACAAACACTGTGGTGGAGAGGCTAGAGGTGTCAAAATGCCTTAACCATGGCGTACGGGCATGCTTGACTAGGTGCCAGGAGCCATAGGATGCGTTGGAACTAACCATGCGGTAGCATGGTCGTGTGTGCAAATATGGCGTTCGGAGCCATGGAGCCAAGGTTAAGGGCCGTTCGGGCTCTCGAGCGATGGCAAACGCTATGGTAGAGAGGCCGAGAGGTGTCAAAATGCCTTAACCATGGCGTACGGGCATGCTTGACTCGGTCGAGAGCCATAGGATGCGTTGGAACCGACCGTGCGGCAAAGATGGTCGTGTGTGCAAATATGGCGCTTTGCGGCCGTGGAGCATGGTTAAGGGCCCTTCAGGCTCTCGGGTGATGAAAAACTGTATGGTGGAGAGGTGAGAGGCATCAAAATGGCTTAACCATGGCGTACGGGCGTGCTTGACCCGGTGCCGAGAGCCGTAGGATGCACAGGATCCGGCTGTGTGGCAGCACAGTCGTGTGTGCAATTATGGATGTTCTGGAGTCGTGGAGCTATAGTTAAGGGCCGTTCGAGCTCTCGGATGATGACAAATATTGTGGTGGTGAGGCCAGAGGCGTCAAAACGCCTTAACCATGGCATAAGGTCGTGCTTGACCTAGTGTCGAGAGCTATAGGACATGCAGGAACTGGCTGTGCGGTAGCATAGTCGTGTGTGCAAATATGGCAGTTCTAGAGCTGTGGAGCCATGGTTAAGGGCCATTCGGGTTCTCGGGCGGTAATAAACACTGTGGTGGAGAGGCCAAAGGTGTTAAAATGCCTTAACCATGGTGCATGGGCGTGCTTGACTTAATGCGAGGAGCCGTAGGACGCATAGGAACCGCCGTGCGGCGGCAAAGAAAGTCGTGTGTGCAAATATGGCGGTTCGGAGCCGTGGAGCCGAGGTTAAGGGCCGTTCGGGCTCTAGAGCGATGACAAACGCTATGGTAGAGAGGCCGAGGTGTCAAAATGCCTTAACCATGGCGTACGGGCTTGCTTGACTCGGTCGGGAGCCATAGGATGCGTTGGAACCGACCATGCGGCGGCATGGTCGTGTGTGCAAATGTGGCGGTTTATCGCCGTGGAGCCATGGTTAAGGGCCCTTCGGGCTCTCGGGTGATGGAAAACTCTATGGTGGAGAGGTGAGAGGCATCAAAATGGCTTAACCATGGCGTACGGGTGTGCTTGAACCGGTGCCGAGAGCCGTAGGATGCACAGGATCCGGCCGTGCGCCGCACGACAAGTCGTGTGTGCAATTATGGATGTTCGGAGTCGTGGAGCTATAGTTAAGGGCCGTTCGGGCTCTCGGGTGATGACAAACATTGTGGTGGTGGGGCCGGAGGTGTCAAAATGCCTTAACCATGGCATACGGTGGTGCTTGACCTAGTGTCGAGAGCTGTAGGACACGTAGGAACCGGGCCGTGCGGTAGCATAGTCGTGTGTGCAAATATGGCGGTTCTAGAGCGGTGGAGCCATGGTTAAGGGCCATTCGGGTTCTTGGGCGGCAACAAATGCTGTGGTCGAGAGGCCGGTGTCAAAATGCCTTAACCATAGTGCATGGGCGTGCTTGACTTGGTGCGAGGAGCCATAGGATGCGCGGGAACCGGCCGTGTGGCGGCAAAGTCGTGTGTGCAAATGTGGCGAAGACGGGAGCCGTGGAGCCGAGGTTAAGGGCCGTTCGGGCTCTCGAGCGACGACAAACGCTATGGTAGAGAGGCCGGAGGTGTCAACATGCCTTAACCATGGCGTACGGGCTTGCTTGACTCGGTCTTAGGGAGCCATAGGACGCGTTGGAACCGACCACGCGGCAGCATGGTCGTGTGTGCAAATGTGGCAGTTTTACTGCCGTGGAGCCATGGTTAAGGGCCCTTCAGGCTCTCGGGTGATGGAAAACTCTATGGTGGAGAGGTGAGAGGCATCAAAATGGCTTAACCATGGCGTACGGGTGTGCTTGAATCGGTGCCGAGAGCCGTAGGATGCACAGGATCCGGCCGTGCGCCAGCACAGTCGTGTGTGCAATTATGGATGTTCTGGAGTCGTGGAGCTATAGTTAAGGGCCGTTCAGGCTCTCGGGTGATGACAAACATTGTGGTGGTGGGGCCAAAGGTGTCAAAACACCTTAACCATGGCATACGGTCGTGCTTGACCTAGTGTCGAGAGCTGTAGAACACGTAGGAACCGGCTGTGCGGTAGCATAGTCGTGTGTGCAAATATGGCAGTTGTAGAGCGGTGGAGCCATGGTTAAGGGCCATTCGGGTTCTTGGGTGGCAACAAATGCTATGGTCGAGAGGCCAGCGGTGTCAAAACGCCTTAACCATAGTGCATGGGCGTGCTTGACTTGGTGCGAGGAGCCGTAGGATGCGCAGGAACCGGCCGTGCGGCAGCAAAGTCGTGTGTGCAAATATGGCAGTTCTGGAGCCGTGGAGCCGAGGTTAAGTGCCGTTTAGGCTCTCGAGTGACGGCAAACGCTATGGTAGAGAGGCCAGAGGTGTCAAAATGAACCATGGCGTACAGGCATGCTTGACTCGGAGCGGGAGCCATAAAATGCGTTGGAACCGACCACGCGGCAGCATGGTCGAGTGTGCAAATATGGCAGTTTTGGAACCGTGGAGGCATGGTTAAGGGCCCTTCAGGCTCTCGGGTGATGGAAAACTCTATGGTGGAGAGGTGAGAGGCATCAAAATGGCTTAACCATGGCGTACGGGCGTGCTTGACCCGGTGCCGAGAGCCATAGGATGCACAGGATCCGACCGTGCGGCAGCACAGTCATGTGTGCAATTATGGATGTTTTGGAGTCGTGGAGCTGTAGTTAAGGGCCGTTCAGGCTCTCAGATGATGACAAACATTGTGGTGGTGAGGCCAGAGGCATCAAAACGCCTTAACCATGGCATACGATCATGCTTGACCTAGTGTCAAGAGCTGTAGGACACGCACGAACCGGCTGTGCGGTAGCATATTCGTGTGTGCAAATATGGCAGTTCTAGAGCGGTGGAGCCATGGTTAAGGGCCATTCGGGTTCTCGGGTGGCAACAAATGCTATGGTGGAGAGGCTAGAGGTGTCAAAATGCCTTAACCATGGCGTATGGGCATGCTTGACTCAGTGCTAGGAGCCATAGGATGCGTTGGAACCGACCGTGCGGCAGCATGGTCGAGTGTGCAAATATGGCGGTTACGGAGCCGTGGAGCCAAGGTTAAGGGCCGTTCGGGCTCTTGAGCGATGGCAAACGCTATGGTAGAGAGGCCGAGGTGTCAAAATGCCTTAACCATGGCGTACGGGCATGCTTGACTCGGTGCCGGAGCCATAGGATGCATTGGAACCGACCGTGCGGCGGCATGGTCGTGTGTGCAAATATGGCGCTTTTGTAGCCGTGGAGGCATGGTTAAGGGCCCTTCGGGCTCTCGGGTGATGAAAAACTCTATGGTGGAGAGGTGAGAGGCAACAAAATGGCTTAACCATGGCGTACGGGCGTGCTTGACCCGGTGCCGAGAGCCGTAGGATGCACGGGATCCGGCCGTGCGGCGGCACGACAATGTGTGCAATTATGGATGTTTTGGAGTCGTGGAGCTATAGTTAAGGGCCGTTCGGGCTCTCGGGTGATGACAAATATTGTGGTGGTGAGGCCGAGGCGTCAAAATGCCTTAACCATGGCATACGGTCATGCTTGACCTAGTGTCGAGGGCTATAGGACATGCACGAACCGGCCGTGCGGTAGCATAGTCGTGTGTGCAAATATGGCGCTTCTAGAGCCGTGGAGCCATGGTTAAGGGCCATTCGGGTTCTCGGTGGCAATAAACGCTGTGGTGGAGAGGCCAAAGGTGTTAAAACGCCTTAACCATGGTGCATGGGCATGCTTGACTTGGTGCGAGGAGCCATAGGATGCGTAGGAACCGGCCGTGCGGGCGGCATGGTCGTGTGTGCAAATATGGCGGTTCCGGAGCCGTGGAGCCAAGGTTAAGGGCCGTTCGTGCTCGAGAGCGATGGCAAATGCTATGGTAGAGAGGCCGAGAGGTGTCAAAATGCCTTAACCATGGCGTACGGGCATGCTTGACTCGGTGCCGGAGCCATAGGATGCATTGGAACCGACCATGCGGCAAAGCATGGTCGTGTGTGCAAATGTGGCGTTTTGTAGCCGTGGAGCCATGGTTAAGGGCCCTTCGGGCTCTCGGGTGATGAAAAACTCTATGGTGGAGAGGTGAGAGGCAACAAAATGGCTTAACCATGGCATACGGGCGTGCTTGACCCGGTGCCGAGAGCCGTAGGATGCACGGGATCCGGCCGTGCGGCGGCACGGTCGTGTGTGCAATTATGGATGTTCGGAGTCGTGGAGCTATAGTTAAGGACCGTTCGGGCTCTCGGGTGATGACAAACATTGTGGTGGTGGTGCCACGGGCGTCAAAACACCTTAACCATGGCATACGGTCGTGCTTGACCTAGTGTCGAGGGCTATAGGACACGTAGGAACCGGGCGTGCGGTAGCATAGTCGTGTGTGCAAATATGGCGGTTGTAGAGCGGTGGAGCCATGGTTAAGGGCCATTCGGGTTCTCGGGGCGGCAACAAATGCCGTGGTGGAGAGGCCAAAGGTGTTAAAACGCCTTAACCATGGTGCATGGGCATGCTTGACTTGGTGCGAGGAGCCGTAGGATGCGCATAGGAACCGGCCGTGCGGCAAAGAAAGTCGTGTGTGCAAATATGGCGGTTCGGAGCCGTGGAGCCGAGGTTAAGTGCCGTTTAGGCTCTCGAGTGACGGCAAATGCTATGGTAGAGAGGCCGAGGTGTCAAAATGAACCATGGCGTACGGGCTTGCTTGACTCGGTGCCGGGAGCCATAGTAATGCGTTGGAACCGACCATGCGGCAGCATGGTCGTGTGTGCAAATGTGGCGTTTTGGTACCGTGGAGCCATGGTTAAGGGCCCTTTAGGCTCTCACGTGATGGAAAACTCTATGGTGGAGAGGTGAGAGGCATCAAAATGGCTTAACCATGGCATACGGGTGTGCTTGAACCGGTGCCGAGAGCCGTAGGATGCACAGGATCCGGCCGTGCGCCAGCACAATCGTGTGTGCAATTATGGATGTTCGAGTCGTGGAGCTATAGTTAAGGACCGTTCAGGCTCTCGGGTGATGACAAACATTGTGGTGGTGGTGCCACAGGTGTCAAAACACCTTAACCATGGCATACGGTCATGCTTGACCTAGTGTCGAGAGCAGTAGGACACGTAGGAACCAGGGCGTGCGGTAGCATATTCGTGTGTGCAAATATGGCGCTTGTAGAACTATGGAGCCATGGTTAAGGGCCATTCGGGTTCTTGGGCGGCAACAAATGCTATGGTGGAGAGGCTAGAGGTGTCAAAACGCCTTAACCATAGTGCATGGGCGTGCTTGACTTGGTGCGAGGAGCCGTAGGATGCGTTGAACCGACCGTGCGGCAAAGCAAAGTCGTGTGTGCAAATATGGCGCTTCGGGAGCCGTGGAGCCGAGGTTAAGGGCCGTTTAGGCTCTCGAGCAATGGCAAACGCTATGGTAGAGAGGCTAGAGGTGTCAAAATGAACCATGGCATACAGGCATGCTTGACTCAGAGCCGGGAGCCATAAAATGCGTTGGAACCGACTGTGCGGCAGCATGGTCGAGTGTGCAAATATGGCAGTTTTGGTACCGTGGAGGCATGGTTAAGGACCCTTTAGGCTCTCACGTGATGGAAAACTCTATGGTGGAGAGGTGAGAGGCATCAAAATGGCTTAACCATGGCGTACAGGCGTGCTTGACCCGGTGCCGAGAGCCATAGGATGCACAGGATCCGACCGTGCGGCAGCACAGTCATGTGTGCAATTATGGATGTTCTGGAGTCGTGGAGCTGTAGTTAAGGGCCGTTCAGGCTCTCGGGTGATGACAAACATTGTGGTGGTGAGGCCAGAGGCATCAAAACGCCTTAACCATGGCATACGATCATGCTTGACCTAGTGTCAAGAGCTGTAGGACACGCACGAACCGGCTGTGCGGTAGCATATTCGTGTGTGCAAATATGGCAGTTCTAGAACTATGGAGCCATGGTTAAGGGCCATTCGGTTCTCGTGTGGCAACAAACGCTATGGTGGAGAGGCTAGAGGTGTCAAAATGCCTTAACCATGGCGTACGGGCATGCTTGACTCGGTGCCGGAGCCATAGGATGCGTTGGAACCGACCGTGCGGCAAAGATGGTCGTGTGTGCAAATATGGCGCTTCGGAGCCGTGGAGCCAAGGTTAAGGGCCGTTCAGGCTCTCGAGCAATGGCAAACGCTATGGTAGAGAGGCTAGAGGTGTCAAAATGCCTTAACCATGGCGTACGGGCGTGCTTGACTCAGTGCCGAGAGCCATAGGATGCATTGGAACCGACCGTGCGGCAGCATGGTCGTGTGTGCAAATATGGCAGTTTTGTAGCCGTGGAGCTGTGTAACAACTCCAGTTTTTAGGCTTAACAAATCTTGCATCTCATGAGCATAATCATCTCATAAGCATCATATGTGCATTTTGTGGTAGCAATTGGTTGAGTGCTTGTATTAAAATGCAAATGGGGTTTTCAAAGTTGTTGCTAGAAGTTATATTTGGGTTGCTTTTCTCAAAATGGAGCTTTAACAAAGTTTATGCAGAAAATTATTTCAAGAAAACTTTGTTTTGACACCGAGTCATGAAAATGCTTTTTAGCCCTTCAAAATGGCCAAAAACAGTGTCTAAATAATATTTAATATTATTTTTATAATTCAAATTTGGGCCAAATTCACATTTTCAAATCTAAGCCGAATTAGCAAAAACTTCCAACATGAAAAGTATTCTACTCACCAAATGGAGAAACTTTCATGTTTTGAGTTTTTCCAAATTCGCATTATTTTTGGAGTTATTCTTGGTCAAACGTTTCATGTCAAGACAAAACAGTGGGACCCACCCGGCCCCACCTGTCATCATCCTTCCCTCCCCTTTCTCCTCTGCTTCGCGCAGCAGACCAGCAGCGCCGCAGCACGGCCAGCACGCACGCGCGCGCCTCGCCCGCCGCTGACCGCCTGCCGACGACGTCTGCCCGCTGTGTCGCCCCTCCTAGCCGACAATCAGCGCCTCTGCCTTGTCCTGCCACCCGCCGCTGCCACTGTCGTCCGCCGCGTTCACCGTCGCCTCGGCTGCACGCCGCGCGCCGACAAACGAGAGCGCCAAGCGCTACGCGACGTCGCCATCGAGCACGCGGACGAGCACTCGAGCACGCCGTCCTCGTCTGCGCGCCCTGCCCGGTCCGCTGAGCTCGCTGCGTCGAGCGCCGTTGCCGTCGTCGTGTTTTCCCCCGCCGCTCGCCCGTGACCCGGTCTCGTGCCACCGGTCCAAATTGGAGGGCGCCAGGTCGTCCTTATCTACCCTCGCACCACCACTCGCCATCCCCTGCTCCATCTTCGCCGCCAGCTTGCTGCTCGCGCTGTGGGACGAAAACGGCCAATCGACCGAAATCGCCGCCGGCGCCTGCAGCCAAGCCGCCACCGCAAACCTCATCCCCCGAGCCTCCTCGCCGTGATTCGACTGCGCCATTGCGTTCCCCAGCTCACGCTGCCCACTCGCCGCCTTTTCCCCACCGCCGCGAGCCGCCGTAGCCGCGCCGCCGTCCGCCCGCCCCCGTGCCGTGGCCGACGGCCGGCGCGGCCAGGCCGCCGCGCACCGTCGCGGGCCCAGCCGTGGGCACGTGCGGGTGCGCGGGCCTCGCGCGGTGGTCCGCCGCCTCTCCCTGCGGCCAGCGCACTGCCGGTTCGCCGGAAATCGGCCGACCGTCGACCTCCGCTCCGTCCCGTACGAGCGTCGAGAGGTAGAAGAAGGGTAGGAACGCTCGTGCAATTTGATTACACTTTGTGGATCTAAATGCAAAGTGCCTAGACTCATTGGTTCGCAGATCTGGGCCCGAGAAATTTGATGAAAGTCTAGGGGGTTCGAGGCAAAAGTGTTGTCCTTTTCTGATTTCCGTAATTATAAGAAAATAGATTTCCAGAAATTGTTTACAAGCTTGTAAAATCCATAACTTGCTCATTTTAGCTCCGATTTGAGTGATTCAACTTGCGTTATTTTTCTTGTGATGTGAACTATGCAGTAAAAATATCATATGCCATGTTTGTAACACTTTTCTGTGTAGCTTTATTTAATTATTGATCTACATACAATCTTTAGAAAATGCATAATAAATATAATATTGCTCGTAAAAATATGGTTTTGGTCTTGTTGGTCTTGTTTTGAGGTGCTCTGTCTATGAAAAAGATATCACTTGCATGTTTAGTGTAATTTTATAGAGTTGCAGTTCATGTGCCTATTATTGCTATGCTTCTTTTAAATTCATTAATAGAGTCCTTATATATAGTTAAGGGTTAATTCTTTTTGTGGACTGTTTATATGTCAGTAGGAAGTCATTTATGTGATTAACACATGAGTTTGCCATACTTCGTAATGCAAACTATTTATAGGTCCAATTAATTGTGTTGTCTTGTGAATTATGCATAGGGCAGTAGGTTTATCCAAATGGGATGACATTTGGTTGGTAGACTAGTATTGCCATGTTATGTCTACTGTAATTTTTGTAGGATTTTAGGAGTAGCCAATCATGGTGCTCCTGTTCAACTCTGGGATGTTCAAATTAGGGGTTAAGTCCATTGATGCTAGGCTAATCCAATTATAAGTTGGGTTTCTGGTTAACTTGTCTAAAGAGGATAGTTAGTGTGTTAGCTTGACCATCTACTGTTAAAGTTTCATGGTCATTGCATGAATGGTTTAGGAGTTATGGGTGTGACAAGATGGTCACCAGGGCTGTTTTAGTGGCTGTTTTGCCAGAATCAGTCCTGATGTTCTGTGTTTTAGGTGTAGTTAACCTGGGAATCAGTTTGTGATGTCTTCATATGTTTGATGGAGAATTTCATAAGCTTTCCAGAATGTCTTCATTCATATCCATAGGGTCTATGGTTATTTATTTATGATTTATTTACTGATCTGTTAGTTATATGGTTAGGACCAAGTATTGATGCTTGAATAAGTGATGCTTGTGTGCTAGGCTTATTGTCAAGTGTTTAAGGTGATTAGTGGTATGATGGGTGGTTAAGTAGAGTACTAGGATGAGTAGATCATGATGAATTGGTTAGGATGATTATGCTTGAGTGTAGTCTCTTTGGCTTTACTGACTTGTTAGCTGGTGATAATAGAAAGGGATGTCGTACTAGGATTACATTGTTGTAGTAGAAAACGTAGTAGATGACATGTGCTTATGGTACACATTCTTGGATGATGTTGACTACCTTGTAGAAAGAATAAGCAAAGCACGCATTCGCATGATCATACCATGTGTATTCTTAGTATTCATACATGCACCCACATCATACAGGATCGCTAGGAGAACAGAACGTGATGTGGGACAATGATCCAAAGGAGGAGTCACCGAGGGGAACCACGGCACGTGAGGTGATCGAGGACCAGGAACCAGTCGTGGAGTGATCAAGTGCTGGGAGCTTCAACATTGATCGTATTAGGAAGGCAAGCCCCGGAGCATTTCTCCTACGGTTTGCAAAATGATTTACTTTGCGTCCTTTACTGTTTATGATGCATTAAGTTTATAGGCGTTACTTGGAACCGTTACTGCATTATGAGTACCTTGATCCACCTGAATACCGTTACCCCTTTTAAGTTCAGGATCGTTCATACGCTTAGCACTGCTTAATTAGATCGGTAGAAGACGGGTGATTGACCCTCATCCGCGAGGTAGGTGGTTACTACCCTATGGTTGATACTATGGAGGTTGGTTAGAGAACATAACCATGTGGCCTTGTTAAATCACGACTAGTCGGAGTTTGTGGTGTGTTAGACCACGGAAACTCCGGCAATGTCACTTAATGGGACTATGGCTTTGTACGTCCTCGGATCATGTTGAACAATGCCTCACGATAGCCGGGAAGGATGCGGACATCCGACCGCGAAGCCTTGAGGATGTTTGGGCCGGAATTTCAGCGAGTTGAGTGTATTGCCCACAGCGCGGTATTAAAGCCGGTGGCCGGTCGCGCCGGAGAGACCTCGGTAGCCGGGCATGCCCCGGTGCAATCGTATTTGCTGAAATCCGCGATTCCACCCGAATAGACCAAGGTGATCTAATCGACTCCGACGGGAGATGTGTGGTTTGTGTGAGGAATACCCCGCTACCGGTTTGCAATTGATTATAATCGCCATCGTTCCTCGGACGGTGAACACTTGACCGAGCAAAATGGCACCGTCGCAAATCATTGTGAAAAATAGGATGGTTATGGTTCTATGTTGTTGATGCTTTGGTATGCTCAACCCGAAGGATAGGATAGTTTTGTTTGCTCATACCCTGGAGTTGGAGTAGTACAGGTGCTAACCTAGTGATGTCAGGATCCAACTTAAAAGATGTTAAGCTAGAGAGTCTTTTATAACTAAATGATTATTAATAAGCTCACCTTTTTATCGCAAGTTTAAATGAGTCAGCTACCCCACTCATAAAGCCTTGCATACTCCTTGGTGTCACTTTATTTTTGGTTTATGACGGGTAAGTCTAGCTGAGTACCTTCTTGTACTCAGGGTTTTATTCCCACTTGTTGCAGATCATAAGACCTTTGCTGTGGCAACAAGATGGACCTGTATCCCACTACGGGAGGATTAGACCTTGGGCAAGGTCATCTCTTATATCTCATACCTCTATGCTTTTGCTGGATTTGATGAAGGACCAGGCACTATTTTGAACTAAGTGTGCGTTTGTAAAACAACACTTTATTTTGCTTCCGCAGTTTGGTTTTCAACTTGGCAATGTAATAACTATTTCATAAACTCCGATGTAATCAATTACTTGTGAACTTATGTATTACTATGAACGGTTTTATGTTGAACTTAATTCGGTCTAGGCTGTATTGTGGAAAGTTTGAAATCCTTCGTGGTTTCACGGACTACCGGGTTGATATAAGCGTCATGTGCTAATTAAGTTGCTTAGGCGACATCATTAGTACATTATGTTTATATTAATTGGCCGGTTCTCATTTACAAGCTGTGGTTAAGGGCCCTTCGTGCTCTCGGGTGTTGAAAAACTCTATGGTGGAGAGGTGAGAGGCATCAAAATGGCTTAACCATGGCGTACGGGCGTGCTTTGACCCTAGTGTCGAGAGCCGTAGGATGCACAGGGATCCGGCGTGCGGCGACAACCGTGTGTGCAATTATGGATGTTTTGGAGTCGTGGAGCTATAGTTAAGGGCCGTTCGGGCTCTCGGGTGATGACAAATATTGTGGTGGTGAGGCCGGGCGTCAAAACGCCTTAACCATGGCATACGGTCGTGCTTGACCTAGTGTCGAGAGCTATAGGACATGCGGGAACCGGGCCGTGCGGCAGCACAGTCGTGTGTGCAATTATGGATGTTCTGGAGTCGTGGAGCTATAGTTAAGGGCCATTCGGGTTCTCGGGCGATAATAAACGCTGTGGTGGAGAGGCCAAAGGTGTTAAAACGCCTTAACCATGGTGCATGGGCATGCTTGACTTGGTGCGAGGAGCCGTAGGACGCATAGGAACCGGCCGTGCGGCAGCAAAGTCGTGTGTGCAAATATGGCAGTTCTGGAGCCGTGGAGCCGAGGTTAAGGGCCGTTCAGGCTCTCGAGCGACGACAAACGCTATGGTAGAGAGGCCAGAGGTGTCAAAATGCCTTAACCATGGCGTACGGGCTTGCTTGACTCAGTGCCGGGAGCCATAGGACGCGTTGGAACCGACCATGCGGCAGCATGGTCGTGTGTGCAAATGTGACAGTTTTACTGCCGTGGAGCCATGGTTAAGGGCCCTTCAGGCTCTCGGGTGATGGAAAACTCTATGGTGGAGAGGTGAGAGGCATCAAAATGGCTTAACCATGGCGTACGGGTGTGCTTGAACCGGTGCCGAGAGCCGTAGGATGCACGGGATCCCGGTGCGCCAAAGCACGTCGTGTGTGCAATTATGGATGTTTTGGAGTCGTGGAGCTATAGTTAAGGGCCGTTCGGGCTCTCGGGTGATGACAAACATTGTGGTGGTGGGGCCGAGGGTGTCAAAATGCCTTAACCATGGCATACGGTCGTGCTTGACCTAGTGTCGAGAGCTATAGGACACGTAGGAACCGGGCCGTGTGGTAGCATAGTCGTGTGTGCAAATATGGCGGTTCTAGAGCGGTGGAGCCATGGTTAAGGGCCATTCGGGTTCTTGGGCGGCAACAAATGCCGTGGTCGAGAGGCTAAAGGGTGTTAAAACGCCTTAACCATAGTGCATGGGCGTGCTTGACTTGGTGCGAGGAGCCGTAGGATGCGCAGGAACCGGCCGTGCGGCAAAGCAAAGTCGTGTGTGCAAATATTGCGGTTACGGAGCCGTGGAGCCGAGGTTAAGTGCCGTTCGGGCTCTCGAGTGATGGCAAACGCTATGGTAGAGAGGCCGGAGGTGTCAAAATGCCTTAACCATGGCGTACGGGCTTGATTGACTCGGAGGGGAGCCATAAAATGCGTTGGAACCGACCATGCGGCGGCATGGTCGAGTGTGCAAATATGGCAGTTTTGGAGCCGTGAAGGCATGGTTAAGGGCCCTTCAGGCTCTCAGGTGATGGAAAACTCTATGGTGGAGAGGTGAGAGGCATCAAAATGGCTTAACCATGGCGTACAGGTGTGCTTGACCCGGTGCCGAGAGCCATAGGATGCACAGGATCCGACCGTGCGGCAGCACAGTCGTGTGTGCAATTATGGATGTTATGGAGTCGTGGAGCTGTAGTTAAGGGCCGTTCAGGCTCTCGGGTGATGACAAACATTGTGGTGGTGAGGCAGAGGCACCAAAATGCCTTAACCATGGCATAGGTCATGCTTGACCTAGTGTCAAGAGCTGTAGGACACGCACAAACCGGCTGTGCGGTAGCATATTCGTGTCTGCAAATATGGCAGTTCTAGAGCTATGGAGCCATGGTTAAGGGCCATTCAGGTTCTCAGGCGGCAACAAACGCTGTGCTGGAGAGGCTAGAGGTGTCAAAATGCCTTAACCATGGCGTACGGGCATGCTTGACTCAGTGCCAGGAGCCATAGGATGCGTTGGAACTGACCGTGCGGCATCATGGTCGTGTGTGCAATATGGCGGTTACGAGCCGTGGAGCCAAGGTTAAGGGCCGTTTAGGCTCTCGAGCGATGGCAAACGCTATGGTAGAGAGGCCGAGGTGTCAAAATGCCTTAACCATGGCGTACGGGCATGCTTGACTCGGTGCCGAGAGCCATAGGATGCGTTGGAACCGACCGTGCGGCATGGTCGTGTGTGCAAATATGGCGGTTTGCGGCCATGGAGCTATGGTTAAGGGCCCTTCGGCTCTCGGGTGATGAAAAACTCTATGGTGGAGAGGTGAGAGGCATCAAAATGGCTTAACCATGGCGTACGGGCGTGCTTGACCCGGTGCCGAGAGCCGTAGGATGCACGGGATCCGGGCGTGCGGCGGCACCGTGTGTGCAATTATGGATGTTCTGGTCGTGGAGCTATAGTTAAGGGCCGTTCGGGCTCTCGGGTGATGACAAATATTGTGATGGTGAGGCCAGAGGCATCAAAACGCCTTAACCATGGCATACGGTCGTGCTTGACCTAGTGTCGAGAGCTATAGGACATGCAGGAACTGGCTGTGCGGTAGCATAGTCGTGTGTGCAAATATGGCAGTTCTAGAGCTGTGGAGCCATGGTTAAGGGCCATTCGGGTTCTCGGCCAGTAATAAACGCTGTGGTGGAGAGGCCAAAGGTGTTAAAATGCCTTAACCATGGTGCATGGGCGTGCTTGACTTGGTGCGAGGAGCCGTAGGACGCATAGGAACCGGTCGTGCGGTAGCAAAGTCGTGTGTGCAAATATGGCAGTTCTGGAGCCGTGGAGCCGAGGTTAAGGGCCGTTCGGGCTCTCGAGCAATGACAAACGCTATGGTAGAGAGGCCAGAGGTGTCAAAATGCCTTAACCATGGTGTACGAGCTTGCTTGACTCAGTGCCGGGAGCCATAGGACGCGTTGGAACCGACCATGCGGCAGCATGGTCGTGTGTGCAAATGTGGCAGTTTTACTGCTGTGGAGCCATGGTTAAGGGCCCTTCAGGCTCTCGGGTGATGGAAAACTCTATGGTGGAGAGGTGAGAGGCATCAAAATGGCTTAACCATGGCGTACGGGTGTGCTTGAACCGGTGCCGAGAGCCGTAGGATGCACAGGATCCGGCCGTGCGCCAGCACAGTCGTGTGTGCAATTATGGATGTTCTGGAGTCATGGAGCTATAGTTAAAGGCCGTTCGGGCTCTCGGGTGATGACAAACATTGTGGTGGTGGGCCAGAGGTGTCAAAACGCATTAACCATGGCATACGGTCGTGCTTGACCTAGTGTCGAGAGCTGTAGGACACGTAGGAACTGGCTGTGCGTTAGCATAGTCGTGTGTGCAAATATGGCAGTTCTAGAGCGGTGGAGCCATGGTTAAGGGCCATTCGGGTTCTTGGGCGGCAACAAACACTGTGGTCGAGAGGCCAGCGGTGTCAAAACGCCTTAACCATAGTGCATGGGCGTGCTTGACTTGGTGCGAGGAGCCGTAGGATGCGCAGGAACCGGCCGTCTTTGCGGCAAAGTCGTGTGTGCAAATATGGCGGTTACGGAGCCATGGAGCCGAGGTTAAGTGCCGTTCGGGCTCTCCGGTGATGGCAAACGCTATGGTAGAGAGGCCGGAGGTGTCAAAATGACTTAACCATGGCGTACGGGCATGCTTGACTCGAGCACGGAGCCATAAAATGCGTTGGAACCGATTGTGTGGCGCATGGTCGAGTGTGCAAATATGGCGTTTTGGAGCCATGGAGGCATGGTTAAGGGCCCTTCGGGCTCTCGGGTGATGGAAAACTCTATGGTGGAGAGGTGAGAGGCATCAAAATGGCTTAACCATGGCGTACGGGCGTGCTTGACCCGGTGCCGAGAGCCATAGGATGCACGGGATACGACCGTGCGGCAAAGACACGTGTGTGCAATTATGGATGTTACGGAGTCGTGGAGCTCGTAGTTAAGGGCCGTTCGGGCTCTTGGGTGATGACAAATATTGTGGTGGTGAGGCCAGAGGCATCAAAATGCCTTAACCATGGCATACGGTCATGCTTGACCTAGTGTCAAGAGCTGTAGGACACGCACGAACCGGGCGTGCGGTAGCATATTCGTGTGTGCAAATATGGCGGTTCTAGAGCCAGTGGAGCCATGGTTAAGGGCCATTTAGGTTCTCGGCGGCAACAAACGCTGTGGTGGAGAGGCTAGAGGTGTCAAAATGCCTTAACCATGGCGTACGGGCATGCTTGACTCGGTGCCGGAGCCATAGGATGCGTTGGAACCGACCGTGCGGCAAAGCATGGTTGTGTGTGCAAATATGGCGGTTCGGAGCCGTGGAGCCAAGGTTAAGGGCCGTTCGGGCTCTCGAGCAATGGCAAACGCTATGATAGAGAGGCCGGAGGTGTCAAAATGCCTTAACCATGGCGTACGGGCATGCTTGACTCGGTGTCGAGAGCCATAGGATGCGTTGGAACCGACCGTGCGGCAAAGCATGGTCGTGTGTGCAAATATGGCGGTTTTGCGGCCGTGGAGCCGTGGTTAAGGGCCCTTCGGGCTCTCGGGTGATGAAAAACTCTATGGTGGAGAGGTGAGAGGCATCAAAATGGCTTAACCATGGCGTACGGGCGTGCTTGACCCGGTGCCGAGAGCCGTAGGATGCACGGGATCCGGCGTGCGGCGGGCACAAGAGTGTGTGCAATTATGGATGTTCTGGAGTCGTGGAGCTATAGTTAAGGGCCCTTCGGGCTCTCGGGTGATGACAAATATTGTGGTGGTGAGGCCAGAGGTGTCAAAATGCCTTAACCATGGCATACGGTCGTGCTTGACCTAGTGTCGAGAGCTATAGGACATGCAAGAACTGGCTGTGCGGTAGCATAGTCGTGTGTGCTAATATAGCAGTTCTAGAGCTGTGGAGCCATGGTTAAGGGCCATTCGGGTTCTCGGGCGGTAATAAATGCTGTGGTGGAGAGGCCAAAGGTGTTAAAACGCCTTAACCATGGTGCATGGGCGTGCTTGACTTGGTGCGAGGAGCCGTAGGATGCATAGGAACCGGCCGTGCGGCAGCAAAGTCGTGTGTGCAAATATGGCAGTTCTGGAGCCATGGAGCCGAGGTTAAGGGCCGTTCAAGCTCTCGAGCGACGACAAACGCTATGGTTGAGAGGCCAGAGGTGTCAAAATGCCTTAACCATGGCGTACGGGCTTGCTTGACTCAGTGCCGGGAGCCATAGGACGCGTTGGAACCGACCATGCGGTAGCATGGTCGTGTGTGCAAATGTGGCTGTTTTACTGCCGTGGAGCCATGGTTAAGGGCCCTTCAGGCTCTTGGGTGATGGAAAACTCTATGGTGGAGAGGTAAGAGGCATCAAAATGGCTTAACCATGGCGTACGGGTGTGCTTGAACCGGTGCCGAGAGCCGTAGGATGCACAGGATCCGGGCGTGCGCCAGCACAGTCGTGTGTGCAGTTATGGATGTTCTGGAGTCGTGGAGCTATAGTTAAGGGCCGTTCGGAATCTCGGGTGATGACAAACATTGTGGTGGTGGGGCCAGAGGTGTCAAAATGCCTTAACCATGGCATACGGTCGTGCTTGACCTAGTGTCGAGAGCTGTAGGACACGTAGGAACCGGCTGTGCGGTAGCATAGTCGTGTTTGCAAATATGGCAGTTCTAGAGCGGTGGAGCCATGGTTAAGGGCCATTCGGGTTCTTGGGCGGCAACAAATACGTGGGTCGAGAGGCCGGCGGTGTCAAAATGCCTTAACCATAGTGCATGGGTGTGCTTGACTTGGTGCGAGGAGCCGTAGGATGCGCAGGAACCGGCCGTGCGGCAGCAAAGTCGTGTGTGCAAATATGGTAGTTCTGGAGCCGTGGAGCCGAGGTTAAGTCCTGTTCAGGCTCTCGAGTGATGGCAAATGCTATGGTAGAGAGGCCAGAGGTGTCAAAATGCCTTAACCATGGCGTACAGGCATGCTTGACTCAGAGCCGGGAGCCATAGGATGCGTTGGAACCGACCGTGCGGCAGCATGGTCGAGTGTGCAAATATGGCAGTTTTGGAGCCGCGGAGGCATGGTTAAGGGCCCTTCAGGCTCTCAGGTGATGAAAAACTCTATGGTGGAGAGGTGAGAGGCATCAAAATGGCTTAACCATGGCGTACGAGCGTGCTTGACCCGGTGCCGAGAGCCGTAGGATGCACTGGATCCGGCTGTGCGGCAGCACAGTCGTGTGTGCAATTATGGATGTTCTGGAGTCGTGGAGCTATAGTTAAGGGCCGTTCAGGCTCTCGGGTGATGACAAATATTGTGGTGGTGAGGCCACAGGCGTCAAAACACCTTAACCATGGCATACGGTCGTGCTTGACCTAGTGTCGAGAGCTATAGGACATGCAGGAACTGGCTGTGCGGTAGCATAGTCGTGTGTCCAAATATGGAAGTTCTAGAGCTATGGAGCCATGGTTAAGGGCCATTCGGGTTCTCGGGCGGTAATAAATGCTGTGGTGGAGAGGCCAAAGGTGTTAAAATGCCTTAACCATGGTGCATGGGCGTGCTTGACTTGGTGCGAGGAGCCGTAGGACGCATAGGAACCGGCCGTGCGGCAGCAAAGTCGTGTGTGCAAATATGGCGGTTACGGAGCCGTGGAGCCGAGGTTAAGGGCCGTTCGCTCTCGAGCGATGACAAACGCTATGGTAGAGAGGCCGGAGGTGTCAAAATGCCTTAACCATGGCGTACGAGCTTGCTTGACTCGATGGGAGCCATAGGACGCGTTGGAACCGACCATGCGGCGGCATGGTCGTGTGTGCAAATGTGGCGGTTTTACTGCCGTGGAGCCATGGTTAAGGGCCCATCAGGTTCTCGGGTGATGGAAAACTCTATGGTGGAGAGGTGAGAGGCATCAAAATGGCTTAACCATGGCGTACGGGTGTGCTTGAACCGGTGCCGTAGGATGCACAGGATCCGGCCGTGCGCCGGCACGGTCGTGTGTGCAATTATGGATGTTACGGAGTCGTGGAGCTATAGTTAAGGGCCGTTCGGGCTCTCGGGTGATGACAAACATTGTGGTGGTGGGGCCGGAGGTGTCAAAATGCCTTAACCATGGCATACGGTCGTGCTTGACCTAGTGTCGAGAGGCATGCCGTAGGACACGTAGGAACCGGGCCGTGCGGTAGCATAGTCGTGTGTGCAAATATGGCAGTTCTAGATCGGTGGAGCCATGGTTAAGGGCCATTCGGGTTCTTGGGCGGCAACAAATGCTGTGGTCGAGAGGCCAGCGGTGTCAAAATGCCTTAACCATAGTGCATGGGCGTGCTTGACTTGGTGCGAGGAGCCGTAGGATGCGCAGGAACCGACCGTGCGGCAGCAAAGTCGTGTGTGCAAATATGGCGCTTCGGAGCCATGGAGCCGAGGTTAAGTGCCCGAAAGGCCCTTGTTTGGTTTTGATAATTGAGTGACAACTTTAGGTGGACTAACATGTATGATGGTTGAGATACACGGAGTTAGTTCACGGGTACATGTGTGTGTGAGCAACATATGCCATGGTGGAGATGGCTTGGAGATGTTGTGAGGCTCAACACATGAGTTGATAAAGGAGCTCATTGCAAATGAGACATGACATGGAGTCATGTGACCAAGAGGTGAAGATCAAGATGAGGCTTGGCTTGATGGTCCGGTTGCAAGTGTGAAGGGCAAGTTGAGGCCGCGAAGCGAAGGACCATGCGATGGTGAAGCTTGGGCAAGACTTGGCGCCGATGGACCGACGCAACGGTGAAGAGCAAGTGAGGTCAAGATCGATGGACCAAGAGTGTCACATGATGATATGAAGTGGATCATATCATTTGATGATCGTGTCGGTGCATGTTGTTGCATTGGCACAATGGAGGAAGACGGTGGAGATGGAAATGCGCAAGGCAAAGGTATAACCTAGGGCATTTCATTTCACCGGTCTAAGGTTGAGTAGAGAAGTACTTGACCGGATTTAGGATAGATGGCCGTACTATCAAGAGGGGTAATCTTGTTTGCATATCGGTCATCTAGTGCCACTTGAGCGATCTAACATTGCGATGTGCTAGGATCGAGTGGCGTGGTGAGTTGAAGAGAAAATCCTTTGAAAATGATTGTGAAAATGCTAACACACAAGCACATGGAGTTGTACACTTGGTGGTGTTGGCACATTTACAAAGGTGGCGAATGTTCGCGCTGTGGTTTGTAGGGTGGAGAAGATCGCGTTTTTTTCCATTGACGGCCGTGAATCATGGATTCACAAGGCGCCGGACGCAGCGCCGGGGGCCGTGAATCATGGATGCGCCGGACGGGCGGCCGGACGCGTCCGGCGCGTCTTGGAGTCGATAGGCATGCTTGGCGGGGCGCGTGAGCGCCGGACGCGGGCGGTGGCGCGTCCGGCGGTCCCAGACGCCGACCGAAACTTTCGGTCGGGCTCGGTCTCCGCGGTTGGGTCGCCGGACGCACGGCGGACGCGGCGCCGGACTCGGGCGGTGCACCGTTGAGCGTCCGGCGCGTGTTGTGAAGGATTTCTTCGCGCGATCGGCCGCTAGCCGTTGGGGCTTTAACGGTCGGCTTTGAACGGTCGGACACGTGGTGCGCGGAGGAGCGCCGGACGCGTCCGGCGGGCTTGCTCCGGACGCGTCCGGCGTGTCTTGTGGAGTTGCCCGAGGTGGCAACGGCTAGTTTGGCCCTTGGGGCTATAAATAGATGTCTTGGCCGGCCGTGGCCGGTTGCTTGAGCACGCCCTGGCTATGTTGCCTTGTGTGGTGGTGCTTGGAAGCCCTCTAACTCACATATGCTTGGTAGTGACCATCCGATAGTGTGAGAAGAGCGATTCTAGTGCGAGTGCTTTGTGAGATTGCATTTGTGGCACTAGGTGGTTGTGTTGCAAGCCGGAAAGCTTCTTACTCTTGGAGGTTGCCACCTCCTAGACGGCTTGGTGGCAAGAGGCTCCGTGGTAGCACGCGTGGAGATACGGTGCTCCGGAGAAGAGATTGTGAGAGGTCGGTACTCACCTCGCGGGGATCGCGAAGAGTAGCCCTATTGGATTGCGCGTGTCATTGAGTTACCACCCTTGAGTGTGTGGGTTTGCTCGGTGCCTTGAGGGGCTCACTTGAGAGTGGTGTCTTGCGGTGCCTTGCGGGGCGTGCCTTGAGGGGCAAGTGACTTGAGGGTCACACCGAAGAACCATCTAGGTGAAAAGACCGGAGGAACCACCGAAGGTGTTGGTCGACACAACGGGACGTAGCTTGGGGGCAACCAAGTGAACCCGGTGAAAAATCGCCGAGTCATCTTGTGTCCACACTTCGCGGTGGTTTGCAATCTCTTTCACAAGCTTTGTATTTACTTTTCTTACATTCTTGTATAGCTTGTGTAGTTGCTCTTGTGGTTAGTTAGCTTGAGTAGCTTGTTAATCACCTTCTTGCTTGTGTAGCTAGAAGTAGAGTAAGTTGCCTTGCTTAGCTTGTGTAGTTAAGTAAGATTGAGCTCTTGGGTTTGGCTTGTGTAGCTTTGTCCATGAGCATCTAGTGAGCTTAGGTTGGCTTTGTGCTTTTGCTCATTAGAATTGTGTAGGTGCACACCCGGTTGCTAAAGTACTAGTTGCTTAGGTTTGTGTGACCTTGCAAGCTAGACTTGTTTAGTGTGCACTAGCTACATTGGCACCTTGTCTTCTTGTTTAGGATCTTTTACAAGGTGCATCTAGAGACATAGATAGAGGGGTGAAAGTCTTGGTTAGGCCGATAGATTTAATTCCGCACTTATATCGGTTAGCCAGAGAGATTAGTTTTAAAAAGGACTATTCACCCCCCCTCTAGTCCGCCATCTCGACCTTACAAGTGGTATCGGAGCAGGGTCTCTCATTTTAGTGGTCTTCACCGACCTGAGAGGGTGGCGACTAGTGGGATAGATGTTGAGTGCTCTTGTGACACACACATTTTTGATGGCACGGACTTTGCACGGTGGAAACACCATATGCTTGATCATTTTTGTGCATCGGGACCTAAGGTTTGGTGGGTTGTCACAAAGGGTCTCACTCATGTGATGGACGATGAGAACCTTACCGAAGCTCAACAAGCTCTTTATGATCTTAATGATAAAGCTCTTTGCTTTCTAATGCTTGCTATGAGTTTTGATGTGTTTAAGAAGGTGAATCATCGAGGAACCGCACGTATGGCGTGGGATTCCATCAAGCACATCTTCGGCGATGCCTCCACATGGGATGATGGCAAGTATGAGGTGGAGGAAGCCACGATGGTGCTACATGAGTGTGTTGAGCATGATCACAACAAGATTGCTGTGAAAGATTGCTCCACCTCATGGTCAAGTGAGGAAGATGATCGATCTACCTCAAGCTCACTTGACAAGATGGAGGATGATGCCTCAAGTGATGCAAGTAATGATTCTACCCCAAGCACACTTGACGATGATGATGGTTCATGCTCAATTGATGATGCTACTACAAGCTCTCCAACATCATCATATTGCTTCATGTCACAAGGTGACACTAAGGTATCAAGTTGCAATGTGATTGATCATGCCTCATATGATGAGCTTGTTAGTAGACTTGCTAGCATGACCATGTCTTTGGAAAAAGAGAAAGCCAAAACAATGAAACTTGAAAATGAAAACTCTCTTCTAAAGACAACATGTGAACAACAAAAGCATCTACTTTATGTTATTAATTGTTCACATGATGTGTTAAACTTGGCCCATGAGGAACTTAGTGTTGCTCATGAAACTTTGTTGCAAGATCATGCTTTTCTCACTAAGAAGTTTTCCATTGAAGAAATTAAAACTAGTGACAGCTCATCACTTGGGTTGAATGATCAATCACATATGATTAACCATTGTGATGTAGGGAAGAAGCATGTATCCACCTCTTGCAATGATTTACTTGATATGCCATGTTCTTCACGGTTAGATGCTTGTTCTACTTCTATGTCTTGTGAGACTAATCTTTTGAAGGAGAACAATAGACTCAAAAGCAAAGTGAAGAATTTGAACAACAAGCTAGAGAGGTGCTACAACTCTCAAGTCACCTTTGAACACATGTTGAAGAACAAGAGAAGATATGGTGACAAAAGTGGCCTTGTTTTCAACAAGGACAATGTTGGGTTGAGTGAAGTGCCAAAGATCACACATTCTCAACTCTTGAAGAGCTACAAGAGATTTGGCAACATGAATGGCATCCGCTACAACAACACCAACATCAAGGGAAAGAAATGGGGCAAGAGAAAGTATGAGAAAGAAATGAAGAAGCTAGAAGAAGAAAGGCTCTCTCATTTCATATGCTTTCAATGCAATGAAATGGGACATCTAGCAAGAACTTGCCCAAACAAAGAGGAGTCTCAACCAAAGCCACAAGATGAGCAAGAAAAGAAACCCCAAGATCAAGTCAAGATCAATCATGAAGATATAATTGATGACTTGAAGATGAAGAAGAAAAAGAAAACAAGAAGGGGTGGAAGACCAAGGCATCCAACTCCTATTGAAAATGCCAAGATGATGATGAGCAAGAATCAAGAGAAGAAAGAGTTGGCTCACATCAAGTGCTTCAAGTGTGAAGAGATGGGACACTATGCCTCGGGGTGTCCTACCAAGCTTGAGAAGAAGGCTCAAGCAACTCGAAAGAGGCAAGGCAATGAAGAGCATCACATGAGCAATGAAGAAAAGGCTCAATTAAAGAGAAGATGCTACTCATGCCGGGAAAGGGGACACATGGCTCATTCATGTCCCCTAGGTAACACTTCTAAGCCTATTCCAATTGATACAAATAATATGCTTAGAAAGGATGGTAATGGTACCTCAATGGTTTCTATTGCAAAACATCCCGCTATCCATACTAAGGCTTTGCCTAAGTATGTGGCTCCTAACTTGAGAGGACCCAAACATGTTTGGGTACCATCAAAAAGTGGATGATTGTGTGTAGGTACCATGGCATTGGAGACTTGATTCAATTGAGTTCATTTCATTCATCATTTGATTGAATCAAGTATTGAAGCTTAGTGCTATTCCTCTCCCAATGCCAAGTCATGACAAGTGAAGTCCAATGAGCTACAACATACAAGTGCAATAATCAAGTTGTGGTAATTTATTGGTCATATTCGAAGGCTTGCAAAGTATTTGAGTTGAAGCTTGCTAGTGGATGATCATGTGCTTTCAAAGGTATATTCCTAGTTGATCTAATCCATTTGGGTGCATATGAGTTGATTGAATTGGATCGATATGCATATGTTGCTTGCTATGAGATGTTTGAATGGATATATGTCTTGTGTTGGTATTCAAACAAGTTGATATCAAGTTTGATTCAATTTGAAGAAGCATAGCTCAATTGCTTAAATCTGTCCAAATTCTGAAATCTGAGCAAGCTGTGTTCAAATCTGAGGTTGATGGATCAAATATTATTGGATTGACTTGAAATTTGGTATGCATGCTCTACACTTATGGTATAATGTGCTGTACCAATTTCATGAATATTGGATAAGAATTGCTTCGGTTTTGGAGCATATCTTGTCAGCTATAGTGCAGCAGTTTTCAGCATGCAACAGTAAGTGAAGATGTGAAATCTGGTAGCAATCTAAAAGGCCAATGAAGCTCAAATTTTTACAGCTGCTGGTAGATTTAGTGTTGCACATCTCCACCAAATTTCATGACATTTGGATCTATACATTGTGAGATATGAATTATTCTTTGAAGGGTACAGAATCTGCCAGAAAAGTGACTATCATTGGTTATATCAAGAGTCACTCAAATTGAAAGGTCCTCAAGTTGGTTTCATGTTTACAAGTGATTGAGGAACCTAAGTTTGGTTTTGAATTGGTCTAGAAGCATGAAGATTAATGAGTACAAGGACATTTGATTGTGGAGTGTATTTGTTACACAGTTTGGTACTCAAATTGAAGATCAAGATCAAACTCAAGATGAAGATGAAGTTTAAAGTTCTAGTGACAATTGAAGATCATTTGGTAGAAAGAAAAGAACTTAAACAAGAAAGAAAAGGACTTAAAGAAGATTTCAAGTGATTCATTGTATCAAGTCCAAAGGATCAATCAAAGAAAGGCAATTCAAGTGAGTGTCAAGGATAGTTCTTGGTGATCCAAGAGATATTGGAGATGCTCGGTTGAAGCAATCAAAAGGGTTGATAAAGTAAGCAAGCAACACCCAAGATAGAGAGCAATACATGACAAGTCAAGAAATAATACAAGTGGTGCACAAGTGGTACCCATTCAAGTGGTATTCTCTCATGCAAGCAAGAATCACAAGAAGAAGCGGGCCAACCACAACAAGAAAGTGCACTTGATCTCAAGTGGGTTTTCATCTAATATGGGTGAAGCATGGTATTCAATCATGGTATCTATTGGCTTCATCAAGCTTATAAATGGACTTCACATTGCTATTGGAGTAATGAAATTGAAATCTATGTGACTACCCTCTACTCCAACATAGCAAAGGTATCATTGTAATGTGCATGATCATTTCATCCCTTACTAGTATGCGGTTAGTGCATATAGTACATGCTTATCGGATCATGCATAACAATGAAATGTTTCAAATTCATGGTCTACCACTATTGCTTGAATGTTTGATTTATCTAGTGGTATGAGTATGAGTTTGTTCATGAGCTAGTGAACCCAAGTACTTGATCTAGTTTGAATTGCATATAAGTTTCAAGTACAACATTGACAAGATAACCCTTCTAGTGAGGTGTGAAGAAGCTTGTCATTGGTTCAAACCGGACTTGGATGTTTATAAGTGATTCATATTGGCGAAGTCAAAGAAATAGAAGCTCATGAAGACTATCAAGTTCAAGAATTGGTTATTCATGATAAATCCAACAAGTGGTTACCATAATGATAGTTCTTGCAAGAAATGTCTAGTCTATCACTATCTTCAAGTGGTGTTCCCGCAAGTGGTATGGTACACATGGTTTTCATTCAAGTGATATCTAGTACATCAAGATGATGGTTCCACAAGTGATCCTCAACTTTAAAGTGATCAATTCAAATCAAGAGAAGCTACCCTCACCGACAAGAAAGTGTTTACTGATTGGTTTGACTCATGCTTTGTCATAGGGGGAGGAGCCCCACTTCATCGGTATTAGAGACAAAGAAACTTCAAGTGACCTACATGTAGTATCTTTGGTGCTATGACAAAGGGGGAGTGCCCAATGCATAGTTACAAGTGGATTCCTTGCAACTACATGTGGATTTTACAAGTGGTGTCATTCCAACATATGGTGTTGTCCATCAAAAATGAAGATTCAAGAAGCAACCATCTACCCCTAGTTTCAACCCTTTGCATCAAGAGGATTATTTTATAAGTGGTATCTTACATGTGTTATCTTCAAGTGGTATTGATACAAACCTTTATGGTTATTGATGACAAAGGGGAGAAATATGGAACAAAGATATGAGTGGAACGAAGATCTATGCAAGAAGCATACAAAGGGGAGTAGAAAATGGACATGGACCAAGAGGAGCAACATTAAAGAATGGAGGAGGATAAAAAATTCCTGATTAAGAGAAGCACACAAGTAGGGGGAGCAAGCTCATGAACTTGTTTGATTGCATTTGATATGTGCATATTCATGTGCTTGCTTGCATTCGCATAAGTTCTTATATTTCAATATGCAATGCTTGTGTGGTGAATGCTAGTTATAGAACTTGATTGATGATTTGAAAAACTAGCACGTATAGGATGGTTTAGCTAGTCACATGTGCTTTACAAGTGGTACTAGAACCTTGCTTATAATGTTGATCTCATGAGGTATCTAGTGTTTTGTTTCATGTGATTTCTAGCTAACCATGATGCTAAGGATGAACTTCAATGGTGCAACTCCGATTTGTATCACGCTTCAAAGGTTTATCTTATACACCTTAGCATCACTTAGTAGTGCTAACTCTCCCAAAATTTCCATATTTATGCATGTGTGCAAGCTTGAAACCAAACCATTTGGGCACACATGTAGGGGGAGCTATCACTACCAAGTTGACTTTGTGGTACTCATCCAAATCATGACATTGAGCCTAAATGTTGGATAAGTGGCATAAAGTCCAAATATTCTTAAATTCCATATCTTTGTAGAGTTGTCATCAATTACCAAAAAGGGGGAGATTGAAAGGCCCTTGTTTGGTTTTGATAATTGAGTGACAACTTTAGGTGGACTAACATGTGTGATGGTTGAGATACACAGGAGTTAGTTCACAGGTACATGTGTGTGTGAGCAACATATGCCATGGTGGAGATGGCTTGGAGATGTTGTGAGGCTCAACACATGAGTTGATAAAGGAGCTCATTGCAAATGAGACATGACATGGAGTCATGTGACCAAGAGGTGAAGATCAAGATGAGGCTTGGCTTGATGGTCCGGTTGCAAGTGTGAAGGGCAAGTTGAGGCTGCGAAGCGAAGGACCATGCGATGGTGAAGCTTGGGCAAGACTTGGCGCCGATGGACCGACGCAACGGTGAAGAGCAAGTGAGGTCAAGATCGATGGACCAAGAGTGTCACATGATGATATGAAGTGGATCATATCATTTGATGATCGTGTCGGTGCATGTTGTTGCATTGGCACAATGGAGGAAGACGGTGGAGATGGAAATGCGCAAGGCAAAGGTATAACCTAGGGCATTTCATTTCACCGGTCTAAGGTTGAGTAGAGAAGTACTTGACCGGATTTAGGATAGATGGCCGTACTATCAAGAGGGGTAATCTTGTTTGCATATCGGTCATCTAGTGCCACTTGAGCGATCTAACATTGCGATGTGCTAGGATCGAGTGGCGTGGTGAGTTGAAGAGAAAATCCTTTGAAAATGATTGTGAAAATGCTAACACACAAGCACATGGAGTTGTACACTTGGTGGTGTTGGCACATTTACAAAGGTGGCGAATGTTCGCACTGTGGTTTGTAGGGTTGAGTTGGGCTTGGGTCCCTCTCTCCCTCCCGCCGAGCTTGCGAGGCGGGATTCGGCGCTTTCGGGAAAATTGGAGGCATATTTTCCATTGCGCCGGATGCAAATGTGGTTGAAAACATGCTATCTCCGGTGATCAAGTTGGTATACTTGTTGGATAGCATGGTGGAGAAGATCGCGTTTTCGACGGGCCGTGAATCATGGATTCACAAGGTGCGCGGACGCAGCGCGGACGCGCGGCCAGGGGGCGGACGCGTCCGGCGCGTGCCGGAGTCGCATAGGCATGCCGGCGGGGCGCAGCGATGAGCGCCGGACGCGGGCAAGTGGCGCGTCCGGCGGTCCCGACGCCGACCGAAACTTTCGGTCGGGCTCGGTCTCGCGGTTGGGTCGCCGGACGCACGGCGGACGCGGGCGCCGGACTCGGGCGGTGCACCGTTGAGCGTCCGGCGCGTGTTGCGAAGGATTTCTTCGCGCGATCGATCGCTAGCCGTTGGGGCTTTAACGGTCGGCTTTGAACGGTCTGGACACGTGGAGCGCGGAGGAGCGCCGGACGCGTCCGGTGGCTTGCTCCGGCGCGCGTCCGGCGTGTCTTTGTGGAGTTGCCCGAGGTGGCAACGGCTAGTTTGGCCCTTGGGGCTATAAATAGATGTCTTGGCCGGCCGTGGCCGGTTGCCGAGCACGCCCGGCTATGTTGCCTTGTGTGGTGGTGCTTGGAAGCCCTCTAACTCACATATGCTTGGTAGTGACCATCCGATAGTGTGAGAAGAGCGATTCTAGTGCGAGTGCTTTGTGAGATTGCATTTGTGGCACTAGGTGGTTGTGTTGCAAGCCGGAAAGCTTGTTACTCTTGGAGGTTGCCACCTCCTAGACGGCTTGGTGGCAAGAGGCTCCGTGGTAGCACGCGTGGAGATACGGTGCTCCGGAGAAGAGATTGTGAGAGGTCGGTACTCACCTCGCGGGGATCGCGAAGAGTAGCCCTATTGGATTGCGCGTGTCATTGAGTTACCACCCTTGAGTGTGTGGGTTTGCTCGGTGCCTTGAGGGGCTCACTTGAGAGTGGTGTCTTGCGGTGCCTTGCGGGGCGTGCCTTGAGGGGCAAGTGACTTGAGGGTCACACCGAAGAACCATCTAGGTGAAAAGACCGGAGGAACCACCGAAGGTGTTGGTCGACACAACAGGACGTAGCTTGGGGGCAACCAAGTGAACCTGGTGAAAAATCGCCGAGTCATCTTGTGTCCACACTTCGCGGTGGTTTGCAATCTCTTTCACAAGCTTTGTATTTACTTTTCTTACATTCTTGTATAGCTTGTGTAGTTGCTCTTGTGGTTAGTTAGCTTGAGTAGCTTGTTAATCATCTTCTTGCTTGTGTAGCTAGAAGTAGAGTAAGTTGCCTTGCTTAGCTTGTGTAGTTAAGTAAGATTGAGCTCTTGGGTTTGGCTTGCGTAGCTTTGTCCATGAGCATCTAGTGAGCTTAGGTTGGCTTTGTGCTTTTGCTCATTAGAATTGTGTAGGTGCACACCCGGTTGCTAAAGTACTAGTTGCTTAGGTTTGTGTGACCTTGCAAGCTAGACTTGTTTAGTGTGCACTAGCTAGATTGGCACCTTGTCTTCTTGTTTAGGATCTTTTACAAGGTGCATCTAGAGACATAGATAGAGGGGTGAAAGTCTTGGTTAGGCCGATAGATTTAATTCCGCACTTATATTGGTTAGCCAGAGCGATTAGTTTTAAAAAGGACTATTCACCCCCCTCTAGTCCGCCATCTCGACCTTACAGTGCCGTTCAGGCTCTCGAGTGACGGCAAACGCTATGGTAGAGAGGCCAGAGGTGTCAAAATGCCTTAACCATGGCGTACGTGCACGCTTGACTCGAGCCGGAGCCATAAAATGCGTTGGAACCGACCGTGCGGCGGATGGTCGAGTGTGCAAATATGGCGCTTTTGGAGCCGTGGAGGCATGGTTAAGGGCCCTTCGGGCTCTCGGGTGATGGAAAACTCGTGGTGGAGAGGTGAGAGGCATCAAAATGGCTTAACCATGGCGTACGGGCGTGCTTGACCCTTTGCCGAGAGCCATAGGATGCACGGGATCGACCGTGCGGCAAAGACGGTCGTGTGTGCAATTATGGATGTTGGAGTTGTGGAGCGTAGTTAAGGGCCGTTCGGGCTCTCGGGTGATGACAAACATTGTGGTGGTGAGGCCGAGGCATCAAAATGCCTTAACCATGGCATACGGTCATGCTTGACCTAGTGTCAAGAGCTGTAGGACACGCACGGACCGGCTGTGCGGTAGCATATTCGTGTGTGCAAATATGGCAGTTCTAGAGCTGTGGAGCCATGGTTAAGGGCCATTCAGGTTCTCGAGCGGCAACAAACGCTATGGTGGAGAGGCTAGAGGTGTCAAAATGCCTTAACCATGGCGTACGGGCATGCTTGACTCAGTGCCGGGAGCCATAGAATGCGTTGGAACCGACCGTGCGGCAGCATGGTCGTGTGTGCAAATATGGCGCTTCGAGCCGTGGAGCCAAGGTTAAGGGCCGTTCGGGCTCTCGAGCGATGGCAAACGCTATGGTAGAGAGGCCAAAGGTGTCAAAATGCCTTAACCATGGCGTACGGGCATGCTTGACTCGGTGCGAGAGCCATAGGATGCGTTGGAACCGACCGTGCGGCAAGATGGTCGTGTGTGTAAATATGGCGCTTTTGCGGCCGTGGAGCTGTGGTTAAGGACCCTTCGGCTCTCGGGTGATGAAAAACTCTATGGTGGAGAGGTGAGAGGCATCAAAATGGCTTAACCATGGCGTACGGGCGTGCTTGACCCGGTGCCGAGAGCCGTAGGATGCACGATCCGGGCGTGCGGCAAGCACGACGTGTGTGCAATTATGGATGTTCGGAGTCGTGGAGCTATAGTTAAGGGCCGTTCGGGCTCTCGGGTGATGACAAATATTGTGGTGGTGAGGCCAGAGGCATCAAAATTCCTTAACCAAGGCATACGGTCGTGCTTGACCTAGTGTCGAGAGCTATAGGATATACAGAACCGGCCGTGTAAGTAGCATAGTCGTGTGTGCAAATATGGCGCTAGAGCCGTGGAGCCATGGTTAAGGGCCATTCGGGTTCTCGGGCGGTAATAAACGCTGTGGTGGAGAGGCCAAAGGTGTTAAAACGCCTTAATCATGGTGCATGGGCGTGCTTGACTTGGTGCGAGGAACCTAGGACGCATAGGAACCGGCCGTGCGGCAAAGAAAGTCGTGTGTGCAAATATGGCGCCTGGAGCCATGGAGCCGAGGTTAAGGGCCGTTCGGGCTCTCGAGCGATGACAAACGCTATGGTAGAGAGGCCGAGGTGTCAAAATGCCTTAACCATGGCGTATGGGCTTGCTTGACTCGGTCGGGAGCCATAGGACGCGTTGGAACCGACCATGCGGCGATGGTCGTGTGTGCAAATGTGGCGCTTTACCGCCGTGGAGCCATGGTTAAGGGCCCTTCGGGCTCTCGAGTGATGGAAAACTCTATGGTGGAGAGGTGAGAGGCATCAAAATGGCTTAACCATGGCGTACGGGTGTGCTTGAACCGGTGCCGAGAGCCGTAGGATGCACGGGATCCGGCCGTGCGCCGGCAAGACGTGTGTGCAATTATGGATGTTCGGAGTCGTGGAGCTATAGTTAAGGGCCGTTCGGGCTCTCGGGTGATGACAAACATTGTGGTGGTGGGGCCAGAGGTGTCAAAACACCTTAACCATGGCATACGGTCGTGCTTGACCTAGTGTCGAGAGCTATAGGACACGTAGGAACCGGCTGTGCGGTAGCATAGTCATGTGTGCAAATATGGCAGTTCTAGAGCGGTGGAGCCATGGTTAAGGGCCATTCGGGTTCTTGGGCGGCAACAAATGCTGTGGTTGAGAGGCCAGCGGTGTCAAAACACCTTAACCATAGTGCATGGGCATGCTTGACTTGGTGCGAGGAGCCGTAGGATGCGCAGGAACCGGCCGTGCGGCAGCAAAGTCGTGTGTGCAAATATGGCAGCTCTGGAGTCGTGGAGCCGAGGTTAAGTGCCGTTCAGGCTCTCGAGTGACGGCAAACGCTATGGTAGAGAGGCTAGAGGTGTCAAAATGCCTTAACCATGGCGTACAGGCATGCTTGGCTCAGAGCCGGGAGCCATAAAATGTGTTGGAACCGACCGTGCGGGGCAAAGATGCTCGAGTGTGCAAATATGGCGGTTTTGGAGCCGTGGAGGCATGGTTAAGGGCCCTTCGGGCTCTCGTGATGGAAAACTCTATGGTGGAGAGGTGAGAGGCATCAAAATGGCTTAACCATGGCGTACGGCGTGCTTGACCCGGTGCCGAGAGCCGTAGAATGCACAGGATCCGGCCGTGCGGCAAAGACACGGTTGTGTGTGCAATTATGGATGTTCTCGAGTCGTGGAGCAGTAGTTAAGGGCCGTTCGGGCTCTCGGGTGATGACAAACATTGTGGTGGTGAGGCCGAGGCATCAAAACGCCTTAACCATGGCATACGGTCATGCTTGACCTAGTGTCAAGAGCCGTAGGACACGCACGAACCGGGCGTGCGGTAGCATATTCGTGTGTGGAAATATGGCGCTTCTAGAGCCGTGGAGCCATGGTTAAGGGCCATTCGTGTTCTTAGGCGGCAACAAATGCTGTGGTGGAGAGGCTAGAGGTGTCAAAATGCCTTAACCATGGCGTACGGGCATGCTTGACTCGGTGCCGGAGCCATAGGATGCGTTGGAACCGACCGTGCGCGGCAAAGATGGTCGTGTGTGCAAATATGGCGCTTCGGAGCCGTGGAGCCAAGGTTAAGGGCTCGTTCGTGCTCTCGAGCGATGGCAAATGCTATGGTAGAGAGGCCGAGGTGTCAAAATGCCTTAACCATGGCGTACGGGCATGCTTGACTCGGTCTTGAGAGCCATAGGATGCGTTGGAACCGACCGTGCGGCAAATGGTCGTGTGTGCAAATATGGCGCTTCGAGTCGTGGAGCCGAGGTTAAGTGCCGTTCAGGCTCTCGAGTGACGGCAAACGCTATGGTAGAGAGGCTAGAGGTGTCGAAATGCCTTAACCATGGCGTACCGGCATGCTTGACTCAGAGCCGGGAGCCATAAAATGTGTTGGAACCGACCGTGCGGCAAAGATGCTCGAGTGTGCAAATATGGCGTTTTGGAGACGTGGAGGCATGGTTAAGGGCCCTTTAGGCTCTCGTGTGATGGAAAACTCTATGGTGGAGAGGTGAGAGGCATCAAAATGGCTTAACCATGGCGTACGTGCATGCTTGACCCGGTACGAGAGCCGTAGAATGCACGGATCCGACCGTGCGGCAAAGCACGGTCGTGTGTGCAATTATGGATGTTCGAGTCATGGAGCAGTAGTTAAGGGCCGTTCGTGCTCTCGGGTGATGACAAACATTGTGGTGGTGAGGCCGAGGCATCAAAACGCCTTAACCATGGCATACGGTCATGCTTGACCTAGTGTCTAGAGCTGTAGGACACGCACGAACCGGGCCGTGCGGTAGCATATTCGTGTGTGCAAATATGGCGCTTCTAGAGCCGTGGAGCCATGGTTAAGGGCCATTCAGGTTCTCGGCGGCAACAAACGCTGTGGTGAAGAGGCCAGAGGTGTCAAAATGCCTTAACCATGGCGTATGGGCATGCTTGACTCGGTGCCGAGCGATAGGATGCGTTGGAACCGACCGTGCGGGCAAGATGGTCGTGTGTGCAAATATGGCGCTTCGGGAGCCGTGGAGCCAAGGTTAAGGGCCGTTCGGGCTCTCGAGCGATGGCAAATGCTATGGTAGAGAGGCCGAGGTGTCAAAATGCCTTAACCATGGCGTACGGGCATGCTTGACTCGGTGCCGAGAGCCATAGGATGCGTTGGAACCGACGGTGCGGCAGATGGTCGTGTGTGCAAATATGGCGCTTTTGCGGCCGTGGAGCCGTGGTTAAGGGCCCTTCGTGCTCTCGGGTGATGAAAAACTCTATGGTGGAGAGGTGAGAGGCATCAAAATGGCTTAACCATGGCGTACGGGCGTGCTTGACCCGGTGCCGAGAGCCGTAGGTTGCACAGGATCCGGCTGTGCGGCAGCACAGTTGTGTGTGCAATTATGGATGTTCTGGAGTTGTGGAGCTATAGTTTAGGGCCGTTCGGGCTCTCGGGTGATGACAAATATTGTGGTGGTGAGGCCAGAGGTGTCAAAACGCCTTAACCATGGCATACGGTTGTGCTTGACCTAGTGTCGAGAGCTATAGGACATGCAGGAACTGGCTGTGCGGTAGCATAGTCGTGTGTGCAAATATGGCAGTTTTGGAGCCGTGGAGGCATGGTTAAGGGCCCTTCAGGCTCTCAGGTGATGGAAAACTCTATGGTGGAGAGGTGAGAGGCATCAAAATGGCTTAACCATGGCGTACAGGTGTGCTTGACCCGGTGCCGAGAGCCATAGGATGCACAGGATCCGACCGTGCGGCAGCACAGTCGTGTGTGCAATTATGGATGTTCTGGAGTCGTGGAGCTGTAGTTAAGGGCCGTTCAGGCTCTCAGGTGATGACAAACATTGTGGTGGTGAGGCTAGAGGCAAAAATGCCTTAACCATGGCATACGGTCATGCTTGACCTAGTGTCAAGAGCTGTAGGACACGCACGAACCGGCTGTGCGGTAGCATATTCGTGTGTGCAAATATGGCAGTTCTAGAGCTGTGGAGCCATGGTTAAGGGCCATTCAGGTTCTTAGGCAGCAACAAACACTGTGGTGGAGGGGCTAGAGGTGTCAAAATGCCTTAACCCCGGCGTACGGGCATGCTTGACTCGCCGTGGAGCCATAGGATGCGTTGAACCGACCGTGCGGCGCATGGTCGTGTGTGCGAATATGGCGCTTCGGGAGCCGTGGAGCCAAGGTTAAGGGCCGTTCGGGCTCTCGAGCGATGGCAAACGCTATGGTAGAGAGGCCGAGGTGTCAAAATGCCTTAACCATGGCGTACGGGCATGCTTGACTCGGTCGAGAGCCATATGATGCGTTGGAACCGACCCGTGCGGCAAAGATGGTCGTGTGTGCAAATATGGCGCTTTTGCGGCCATGGAGCCGTGGTTAAGGGCCCTTCGGGCTCTCGGGTGATGAAAAACTCTATGGTGGAGAGGTGAGAGGCATCAAAATGGCTTAACCATGGCGTACGGCGTGCTTGACCCGGTGCCGAGAGCCGTAGGATGCACAGGATCCGGGCAGTGCGGCAAAGACAAGCTTGTGTGTGCAATTATGGATGTTCGGAGTCGTGGAGCTATAGTTAAGGGCCGTTCGGGCTCTCGGGTGATGACAAATATTGTTTTGGTGAGGCCAGAGGCGTCAAAACGCCTTAACCATGGCATACGGTTGTGCTTGACCTAGTGTCGAGAGCTATAGGACATGCAGGAACCGGGCCGTGCGGTAGCATAGTCGTGTGTGCAAATATGGCGCTTCTAGAGCCGTGGAGCCATGGTTAAGGGCCATTCGGGTTCTCGGGCGGTAATAAACGCCGTGGTGGAGAGGCCAAAGGTGTTAAAACGCCTTAACCATGGTGCATGGGCGTGCTTGACTTGGTGCGAGGAGCCGTAGGATGCATAGGAACCGCCGTCGTGCGGCAAAGAAAGTCGTGTGTGCAAATATGGCGCTTCGGGAGCCGTGGAGCCGAGGTTAAGGACCGTTCGTGCTCTCGAGTGACAAAAATGCTATGGTAGAGAGGCTAGAGGTGTCAAAATGCCTTAACCATGGCGTACGGTGCCCGCTTGACTCGGTCTCGGAGCCATAGGACGCGCGTTGGAACCGGCCATGCGGCAAAGATGGTCGTGTGTGCAAATGTGGCGCTTTTACCGCCGTGGAGCCATGGTTAAGGGCCCTTCAGGCTCTCGGGTGATGGAAAACTCTATGGTGGAGAGGTGAGAGGCATCAAAATGGCTTAACCATGGCGTACGGGTGTGCTTGAACCGGTGCCGAGAGCCGTAGGATGCACAGGATCCGGCCGTGCACCAGCACAGTCGTGTGTGCAATTATGGATGTTCGAGTCGTGGAGCTATAGTTAAGGGCCGTTCGGGCTCTCGGCGATGACAAACATTGTGGTGGTGGGGCCAAGGTGTCAAAACGCCTTAACCATGGCATACGATCGTGCTTGACCTAGTGTCGAGAGCCGTAGGACACGTAGGAACCGGGCGTGCGGTAGCATAGTCGTGTGTGCAAATATGGCGCTTCTAGAGCGGTGGAGCCATGGTTAAGGGCCATTCGGTTTCTTGGGCGGCAACAAATGCTATGGTCGAGAGGCCAGCGGTGTCAAAACGCCTTAACCATAGTGCATGGGCGTGCTTGACTTGGTGCGAGGAGCCGTAGGATGCGCGGGAACCGGCCGTGCGGGCAAAGAAAGTCGTGTGTGCAAATATGGCGGTTCGGAGCCGTGGAGCCGAGGTTAAGTGCCGTTCGTGCTCTCGAGTGATGGCAAACGCTATGGTAGAGAGGCTAGAGGTTTCAAAATGCCTTAACCATGGCGTACGTGCATGCTTGACTTCGAGCCGGGAGCCATAAAATGCGTTGGAACCGACCGTGCGGCAAAGATGGTCGAGTGTGCAAATATGGCGCTTTTGGAGCCGTGGAGGCATGGTTAAGGGCCCTTCGGCTCTCGGGTGATGGAAAACTCTATGGTGGAGAGGTGAGAGGCATCAAAATGGCTTAACCATGGCGTACGGGTGTGCTTGAACCGGTGCCGAGAGCCGTAGGATGCACAGATCCGGCCGTGCACCAAAGACAAAGTGTGTGCAATTATGGATGTTCGAGTCGTGGAGCTATAGTTAAGGGCCGTTCGGGCTCTCGGTGATGACAAACATTGTGGTGATGGGGCCGGAGGTGTCAAAACGCCTTAACCATGGCATACGATCGTGCTTGACCAAGTGTCGAGAGTCGTAGGACACGTAGGAACCGGGCCGTGCGGTAGCATAGTCGTGTGTGCAAATATGGCGCTTCTAGAGCGGTGGAGCCATGGTTAAGGGCCATTCGGGTTCTTGGGTGGCAACAAATGCTATGGTCGAGAGGCCAGCAGTGTCAAAACGCCTTAACCATAGTGCATGGGCGTGCTTGACTTGGTGCGAGGAGCCGTAGGATGCGCGGGAACCGGCCGTGCGGCAAAGAAAGTCGTGTGTGCAAATATGGCGCTTCGGAGCCGTGGAGCCGAGGTTAAGTGCCGTTCGTGCTCTCGAGTGACGGCAAACGCTATGGTAGAGAGGCCGAGGTTTCAAAATGCCTTAACCATGGCGTACGTGCATGCTTGACTCGAGCCGGAGCCATAAAATGCGTTGGAACCGACCGTGCGGCAAAGATGGTCGAGTGTGCAAATATGGCGCTTTGGAGCCGTGGAGGCATGGTTAAGGGCCCTTCGGGCTCTCGGGTGATGGAAAACTCTATGGTGGAGAGGTGAGAGGCATCAAAATGGCTTAACCATGGCGTACGTGCGTGCTTGACCCGGTGTCGAGAGCCGTAGGATGTACGGGATCCGGCCGTGCGGCAAAGACGCCATGTGTGCAATTATGGATGTTACGAGTCGTGGAGCTGTAGTTAAGGGCCGTTCGTGGCTCTCGGGTGATGACAAACATTGTGGTGGTGAGGCTAGAGGCATCGAAATGCCTTAACCATGGCATACGGTCATGCTTGACCTAGTGTCAAGAGCAGTAGGACACGCACGAACCGGCAGTGCGGTAGCATATTCGTGTGTGCAAATATGGCGCTTCTAGAGCCGTGGAGCCATGGTTAAGGGCCATTCGGTTCTCAAAGCGGCAACAAACACCGTGGTGGAGGGGCTAGAGGTGTCAAAATGCCTTAACCCCGGCGTACGGGCATGCTTGACTAAGTGCCGGAGCCATAGGATGCGTTGAACCGACCGTGCGGCGATGGTCGTGTGTGCAAATATGGCGCTTGGAGCCGTGGAGCCAAGGTTAAGGGCCGTTCGGGCTCTCGAGCGATGGCAAACGCTATGGTAGAGAGGCCGAGGTGTCAAAATGCCTTAACCATGGCGTACGGGCATGCTTGACTCGCCGAGAGCCATAGGATGCGTTGAACCGACCGTGCGGGGCATGGTCGTGTGTGCAAATATGGCGCTTTGCGAGCCGTGGAGCCGTGGTTAAGGGCCCTTTAGGCTCTCGGGTGATGAAAAACTCTATGGTGGAGAGGTGAGAGGCATCAAAATGGCTTAACCATGGCGTACGGGCGTGCTTGACCCGGTGCCGAGAGCCGTAGGATGCACAGGGATCCGGGCCGTGCGCGGCAAAGACAGTTGTGTGTGCAATTATGGATGTTCGGAGTCGTGGAGCTATAGTTAAGGGCCGTTCGGGCTCTCGGGTGATGACAAATATTGTTTTGGTGAGGCCGAGGCGTCAAAACGCCTTAACCATGGCATACGGTCGTGCTTGACCTAGTGTCGAGAGCTATAGGACATGCAGAACCGGCCGTGCGGTAGCATAGTCGTGTGTGCAAATATGGCGCTTCTAGAGCCGTGGAGCCATGGTTAAGGGCCATTCGGGTTCTCGGGCGGTAATAAACGCTGTGGTGGAGAGGCCAAAGGTGTTAAAACGCCTTAACCATGGTGCATGGGCGTGCTTGACTTGGTGCGAGGAGCCGTAGGATGCATAGGAACCGGCGTGCGGCGGAAAGTCGTGTGTGCAAATATGGCGCTTCGGAGCCGTGGAGCCGAGGTTAAGGACCGTTCGGGCTCTCGAGCGACAACAAATGCTATGGTAGAGAGGCTAGAGGTGTCAAAATGCCTTAACCATGGCATACGGGCTTGCTTGACTCGCCGGGAGCCATAGGACGCGTTGGAACCGACCATGCGGCAAAGATGGTCGTGTGTGCAAATGTGGCGCTTTTACTGCCGTGTAGCCATGGTTAAGGGCCCTTCGTGCTCTCGGGTGATGGAAAACTCTATGGTGGAGAGGTGAGAGGCATCAAAATGGCTTAACCATGGCGTACGGGTGTGCTTGAACCGGTGCCGAGAGCCGTAGGATGCACAGGATCCGGCCGTGCACCAAGACACCGTGTGTGCAATTATGGATGTTCGAGTCGTGGAGCTATAGTTAAGGGCCGTTCGGGCTCTCGCCTAATGACAAACATTGTGGTGGTGGGGCCGAGGTGTCAAAACACCTTAACCATGGCATACGATCGTGCTTGACCTAGTGTCGAGAGCAGTAGGACACGTAGGAACCGGCCAGTGCGGTAGCATAGTCGTGTGTGCAAATATGGCGCTTCTAGAGCGGTGGAGCCATGGTTAAGGGCCATTCGGGTTCTTGGGCGGCAACAAATGCTATGGTCGAGAGGCCAAAGGTGTCAAAATGCCTTAACCATAGTGCATGGGCGTGCTTGACTTGGTGCGAGGAGCCGTAGGATGCGCGGAACCGCCGTGCGGCAAAGAAAGTCGTGTGTGCAAATATGGCGCTTGGAGCCGTGGAGCCGAGGTTAAGTGCCGTTCGTGCTCTCGAGTGACGGCAAACGCTATGGTAGAGAGGCCGAGGGTTTCAAAATGCCTTAACCATGGTGTACGTGCATGCTTGACTCGAGCCGGAGCCATAAAATGCGTTGGAACCGACCGTGCGGCATGGTCGAGTGTGCAAATATGGCAGTTTTGGAGCCGTGGAGGCATGGTTAAGGGCCCTTCGTGCTCTCGTGTGATGGAAAACTCTATGGTGGAGAGGTGAGAGGCATCAAAATGGCTTAACCATGGCGTACGTGCGTGCTTGACCCGGTGCCGAGAGCCGTAGGATGCACAGATCCGACCGTGCACAAAGACACGCCATGTGTGCAATTATGGATGTTCTGGAGTCGTGGAGCTGTAGTTAAGGGCCGTTCAGGCTCTCGGGTGATGACAAACATTGTGGTGGTGAGGCTAGAGGCATCAAAACACCTTAACCATGGCATACGGTCATGCTTGACGTAGTGTCAAGAGCTGTAGGACACGCATGAACCGGCTGTGCGGTAGCATATTCGTGTGTGCAAATATGGCGCTTCTAGAGCCGTGGGAGCCATGGTTAAGGGCCATTCGGTTCTCGGTGGCCACAAACACCGTGGTGGAGGGGCTAGAGGTGTCAAAATGCCTTAACCCCGGCGTACGGCATGCTTGACTAAGTGCCGGAGCCATAGGATGCGTTGGAACCGACCGTGCGGCGGATGGTCGTGTGTGCAAATATGGCGCTTACGGAGCCGTGGAGCCAAGGTTAAGGGCCGTTCGTGCTCTCGAGCGATGGCAAACGCTATGGTAGAGAGGCCGAGGTGTCAAAATGCCTTAACCATGGCGTACGGGCATGCTTGACTCGCCGAGAGCCATAGGATGCGTTGGAACCGACCGTGCGGCAAAGATGGTCGTGTGTGCAAATATGGCGCTTTGCGGCCGTGGAGCCGTGGTTAAGGGCCCTTCGGCTCTCGGGTGATGAAAAACTCTATGGTGGAGAGGTGAGAGGCATCAAAATGGCTTAACCATGGCGTACGGCGTGCTTGACCCGGTGCCGAGAGCCGTAGGATGCACAGGATCCGGGCGTGCGGCGGCACAGCTTGTGTGTGCAATTATGGATGTTCGAGTCGTGGAGCTATAGTTAAGGGCCGTTCGGGCTCTCGGGTGATGACAAATATTGTTTTGGTGAGGCCAGAGGCATCAAAACGCCTTAACCATGGCATACGGTCGTGCTTGACCTAGTGTCGAGAGCTATAGGACATGCAGAACTGGCCGTGCGGTAGCATAGTCGTGTGTGCAAATATGGCGCTTCTAGAGCCGTGGAGCCATGGTTAAGGGCCATTCGGGTTCTCGGGCGGTAATAAACACCGTGGTGGAGAGGCCAAAGGTGTTAAAACGCCTTAACCATGGTGCATGGGCGTGCTTGACTTGGTGCGAGGAGCCGTAGGATGCATAGGAACCGGCCGTGCGGCAAAGAAAAAGTCGTGTGTGCAAATATGGCGGTTACGGAGCCGTGGAGCCGAGGTTAAGGACCGTTCGTGCTCTTGAGCGACGACAAACGCTATGGTAGTGAGGCTAGAGATGTCAAAATGCCTTAACCATGGCGTACGGGCTTGCTTGACTCGGTCGGGAGCCATAGAACGCGTTGGAACCGACCATGCGACAAAGATGGTCGTGTGTGCAAATGTGGCGGTTTTGCCGTGGAGCCATGGTTAAGGGCCCTTCGGGCTCTCGGGTGATGGAAAACTCTATGGTGGAGAGGTGAGAGGCATCAAAATGGCTTAACCATGGCGTACGGGTGTGCTTGAACCGGTGCCGAGAGCCGTAGAATGCACAGATCCGGCCGTGCACCAAAGCAAAGATCGTGTGTGCAATTATGGATGTTCAGAGTCGTGGAGCTATAGTTAAGGGCCGTTCGGGCTCTCGCCTGATGACAAACCGTTGACGCAAAATGTGACCACCCCGTCTCACACACAAAGAAGCCGGAAAGCCTAGCTTCAATCGGGTGCCCGGCGTCCGAATCCGGTGGCGTGCCGATTTGACCGAAAATCGACAAGGGATAAAACAAGAAGATCATAACTGGAACGTGCCGGGTGAGACCAGATAGCTTCCATCTTTACGGCCCCGGGCCACTTACGACGACACATAGCTATGGAAGCTATCTCGCCAACAGATGCGCTTCATTCGGCTAAAGTAACATAACCGATGTAAACGAACAAACTAGCCGAATACGTAAATGAAGACATGTTTGAACAAGATTAAATCATTAAAGCATATCAAACTACATCTCATGTTTAAAGTATCATCAAGCACTAAAAATTAAGAATAAGTAACTTATAAATATAAATCGACTAAACAACACATGCATAGGCTACTCCAACTAGTCTCGCCGCACGTCTAGCCTTCATAAACCCGTCGAGCATAAACTCAAGCAAGCTAATCCACCGCATGATACCACTCACTATGAATTTACACCACTCCTTGCTACTAGATCAATCCACCGCATGATACAATCTAGCAATAAAGAGCTAAAAGCACATAATTATCTAACAGATCTATAGATACTTGCTACATGTATAAGCATAACCGTATCGGCAAGATTGCCGAATCGGGGTCCATGAAGAAGGAACAAACAAGTAACATATAGAGGAGCCTATCGATTAAACCGATCTCTAGTCCACCGGATGACTAGTTCTAGAGTAACCCAAAGACTCGCATCCGCCGCACGGTACCCGGTCCCGTCAAGGCTTATCTACACATAACGTGAATGAACCCACAACACGTGACAATCTAGATCGATCTAATTCGGCTATATGAACTTGATCCACTTGATATTGAATAAACATGAAAGAACGATCAACAAGCCGAAAGAGTATCAATCTAGATTGGGCAAAAGAGTGTTGCAAATAATTAAACATTAAATAAAGCAAGCAACACATGGTAACTTAATGAATCTATTAGATCATGCCAAATCTAAAAGAGCCGATAACTATCTTTACTCATGTCTTAATCCGCCGCACGATACAAGGCACAAGCAAAAACTTCCCATCATTAAGCTTAAATCCGCCGCACGATACTAAGCAAAACGGATGAGACTACTTGCATCACATCTAAATCCGCCGCATGATACTAAACATGATAGCAAGGTTGCCGGGACTTACGGAGGTCGACGGATCGATTGGTCCTCTCGAAGAACTCGACGACACGACTAAAGGACTCGAAGGGTGGCGCGTAGCCGGTTGTATTGATTTGGTTGTGAACGTCCTTTACAATGGTCGGGGGTACGTATTTATAGTCTGAACTAATGACCCCCTTGACAAGCTACGTACAGAAAATATCTAAACAAAAGATAATACTAAGATACATGGACTCTTATTCCTTTTCTAGAATCCTTGCTAGCAAAGTTTCTCGGCCGTCGTGTCTTTCCTTTCGTGTCCCGGCTCGATCGGCAAAGGCTTTGTACGTATATCTCCCTGCCATATACACATCATTGATACGTGCACTTGGCCATCCAAATAAAATATCCCTTAATTAGTTTTGGCCATATGCATGCCTGGGCCAAACTATATATGGATGCACGTATACGTGTGCTTGGGTCCTGCGTCTTTATCACGTCAATTAATAGCCGATACGCATGCATCTCTCGCTCCTTCCTTGATTTTCATCCGGACTCTATATCTTCAACACTTTGTAAAGTCCCGATAGACAAAGCTCTTCTATAGTAGTATTGCATACGGCAATGATCTCGTGGCATATATCATCTTGTTTGCTTGCCTTCAAATAAAATATTCCTTCTTTTCCTCAACGGCCACGTCCACGATGCCTCAAACGGACATACATAGTCACGTATATGCATATATGCCTCAAAATGTGACGATCGGCTGTTCATGCATGAACATCTTTAATAGTCGATTCCTCAATAGCCGATCTTGTAAGTCCGGTGGCCACGTACGCACTTATATCTCCTTTATCCGATCTCGCCAAAGAATCATCAAGCTTCTTTGCTTCTTCTCAAAAATATTAAAAAATATTCCTCTGTCACTGGTATTTCTCGGCTGTCCAAATCTTGTTTCCCGAATGGAGTCATCGCCCTACGAAATAGCCGACCACACGGACACTTGCCGAAACTCTGAGAAGTAACCGATCGCCTACTTGTTTGCCGAATGCTCTGCTCGCTGCAAACCGGGTCCACTGTCATCTTCTCAATGTTGACCAAAATTTAGTGTTAACACAGCCCTCCTAGTTCGGAGTATGAATTTCATGCTTCGAACTATTTTAATCTGGCCTTCTTCAAAAAGCCGAGAAATCCACCAAGAACAATAGCATGCTCTCACCACATTTCCACAATTTTACCCGTAAAGCAATAAACTCCCAATACATGTGGAAATAGGTTAGTAGCAAATGTATATGTACACAAATATTATAGTTTTCTCCATTTGTTGTTGATCGGGAGATGCTTTGCAATGCCAACTACATTCCAAGAGTATCGGTTTTTAACTAAGATTTCTCTTGAACTTGAATAAAATGGCTCTCCACTTACCCATCTATCTCCTCAACCATGGGGCTTATAATTCTCACTAAGTCGAGCAACCGCAAAACGAATAGTTATAGAGTATGCTTATCTTTTATCCTTTGATCACTTTCATTCCGGAGTTTTATGTTTTATAACTCGCTTAAATGGACACGTGTCCGTCATTTTTATTTCGAGTTTCTCTCTTTAGAAAAATCATACCATATATTTTGCAAAGTCAAAAACCGGACCATAAGGAGATACAAGGCATATGCTTAGACCAAGAATTTGTTAGCTTTAATCAAAATTATTTTCTTGCACACATATTCTTTCTAATCATCTTAAAACTTATGAGGCTACCGTCACGCCATTTATTTTATGTTTATTATTTTTATAAACCACGCCGAGTTCATCCCTAAGTGCAATGGGAAGTCTGTCTCGTCACGAGTGGTTTTGGACTTCACTACAAGGTTCAAGTTCATCCTCGGTGCAAGGGGAAGCCGTCTTGATACCTTGACGTGGGACAAAGGTCCAAACGACATATTTTGTTTGTTTTTTTTTTTTTGCCTCATAAATTTTAATCAAAGAAGAAATACAAGTACGAGACATTTAGTGTAAGTGAATCTTGATCTTGAGCACATGACTATAATCTACACTAGTGGTCACAACAAGTTTGACAAAACTCAACATGATAGTTTTATTAGTTGAATTTATTTTAGAAAATTCATCCGGATCTTAAGCTTTCTCGAACAATGTCATAGCAAACTCTATTTCCATTCTTATCCCACAACCACTTTAGACAAAGTTTGAAACTTCATGCAACCCACAGTTTTAAAGACTTCAAGACAAATATTACAACCACTAAATCCAAATCTAAAAGAAATCGAAGGTATAAACTAGATACGGATGAAACGTAAAACGAGCATCTATTCATCATTTCAACAATGGATAAACCAAAACATTTATAGCACATATTTGTAGAGTGGAGTAGATATAATGCCAACAGTTTTATCCTTTTAATATTTTCAATTTTAAACTTTGGAACTGCTGGGGAAGTAAGGGTAGAATTGCACAAACCACCGTTGAAGATGAAGACACCAATGGAAGTTATTTGTCGTATCCTTCTTCATGATGGATCGCTTGATGTTGCCCAACACAAGTCGTGGCGAGTCGGGCTCCTCGAGCGATGCAGAGTCCGAGACATTGAGCCTGTTTTCTTCAAGGGCCTTCTACACCACTAGTTCCTTATATATGCATGCACGCTCCCTTATCAGGCCGATGAAGATGCTGATGACTTATTATCTTGCAACCGGCCGTTGCAATTTGAGGTTTGAATTGGACGTAGTTTGATATTGGTGACTCCTCTGATATTTATTCCTTCTCCCCGTTGCTGCTGTATTCTCATAATGCAAGTTCACGAAGCATAATCTTCAATTGTCCATCATGATTTGACTTGGCACATTTTTTCATTGGAACGAGGCAAGCTGAGTAAATGCAGTCGGTCTTGGGGCTTAACTTACTTTTGAACAAAGATGTAATCAGCCTTGACACCGAGATGCTATAGCATTCACGTGCGACTGACCGACTTCTTTTGATTCTTGTACCGTTGCTATATCAAGGTAGGGAAAGTACTCATGCCTTGCTACGTCCACCGGCTGCTTCATGTCAACTTCGTAAATTATGAGACCGAACCATCTAGTGTCCCGTACTCATCGTGATGTGTTATGGAGTACAAGTTGATCATCGCAACACCCCCACCGGGCCGGTCGAGCTTCCGACATTTGGATCCAACCAGCTTGGTATGACACATGCTTGCGGCCAAGTTCTCATAGGTACGTACATCCTGTCAACACTTGACCTCAATACAGTACCTTTCACGTCATGGGAGGTCGACGGAGTCAGTGGCCATGCAGAAATAGAATGCAATCCGACTGGTATTTTTTGCCTGCCATTGCCGAATCGATGCAACCTCTTCTGAAAATTCTTTCTTGATCTTCATTCCAAAACTTCTCCTGGAGGTCATTAATGATTGCCTGGACTTCATCGACTTTATCTAGCCGATCAGTTGTAGTCATATGCATCTCCGTATCCTTTTGGAATTCCTCTGTACCGGATGTATACCAGCGTACATATGCATGCTTAATGGATATAGCTTTCCTCTCATCATTATATGTTTCCCAATGAACTCCGAGATGCTTGTAAGCTATTTTCTGTACGTATAAAATTGCATTGTGTGCTCACCAGTTCTATGATGCTCGTCTTCCATTTAGATCGAACTCTTCAAGTCATCACGACGAAGCTGACGTTGATTGCGACGCAGATGACAAAGATAAGCTCGGCGGTGCACAGATGCGTGTGCGATGTGTTCAGGCCCTCCGAGCGTAGTCATGGCGGTGCGAATAACGGCATCGTCGTGATCCTCCTTGCTGTCATTGGGATTATCTCTACCAAATACGACACCTTGGTCGAAAATATTTTAGCCGATTGCACACATCATATCAACCCCTCTTGCAAATAGCCAGGCTGTTGCAGATCTCATAGCTCTTCTCTAAATCTTTGTGATTGCTCCAAACCGGCTTTGTTGCACTATTGTTCCTTCTGCACTAGTCTCCAGAGAATCAGGATTTGCAGTCCATTTTTCACCATGGGAAGAGATCGGCATGTACATGGAATCAATTTGCGGATTATGCATATGTATCCACCCCGCAGGTCACGCGCACACATACATATCTTGTAGACCAACTAATTCCTAGCTGGCTTTCTTATTTCCATATTTCCGCAAGGTGCATATCTTTTGGATCTTTTGTCTCTTGCATCTCACACGCATCCCGTGTTGGAGTTGCAAATTCCAAAACCCAAAAATGTGGCCGACTATTTTGCAATTCTTCTATTTGGCATAAGTTAGACGGCCATGTAATATGTCCAAGTAACCCATGCTAACTTGTTTTGAGGTTCCCGAACCAATCTCGCTTGACTCTTTCTTGCTCTCGAAGGATGCCCCTTTATATTATTGATTTTCTGAAATTCTCCCGGCACCACTTCTATTTTTAGGAGAAATCAAGAGCTGACCTTACTTTTCGGGACATTAGGTTGCCCGATTTCTTTTAAGCCTTTGATGCATCTCCCGACGTACGGTTGCATCAGACACTTTCGTCGGATGTCCGCTTAATTCTCTTTTGATTTCCTTTAATAATCTGGAACATCTAAAAGAACGCGTCATCGAGCGCTCATTGGGCACCCAAAGAATGGAGCTTGAGGTGCCGATTGCATTCATCTCAAGAATTTTCTCAGCCTTGGTTTCTAATGACGAGCGACCACATTAGGCCGATGATCCCTCCTCTCGGTTTGTTGATTTGCCAATGCCTTCACCGCGTTTGCGCTTCATCATGATAATAATATTTAACTTAGCCGATACACTTTCCATAAGTGGCAACACAAAATCTGCATCAACCCATGCATGTACTTGAATAGATATAATTCCCTTCGTATGACACGTCTACACACGCTTGATGAGTTTGATGCTTTGCTATACCCCTCGGGTACTCGCAATGAATATTTCCCGAGCTCCAAAGAATGGTTGATCCTTTTTCATGAATAGAGATCGGCATACATATGGAAACAATTTGCCGATTGTGTATGTGTAACCGGTCAACCCGTAAATACATATGTATCTTGTGCAAGCCAAGTTGATTCGGGTGTCCACCTGACTCCTTTGTTGCTTTATCTAATATCGGGGTTGTAAACCCCGAAATTCAAAATATGGCCGACGAATTGAAACTTTTCTACCTGGCATAAATTAGACGGCCGTCCACCAAGACATATCATTATTTCCCTTATTGCCGATAAGAAGCCGGCCCCCACCGATTTACGTATACTTTGATCTTGGAGCCGATTCGGTTCTTGAACAACGACCGATCGATTCCTTTTCTTGATACTTGTTTATCGCCATCCAACTCGGTGTTCGTAGGGCTTGACGGAAGTAATGATGTTGAATGCTCCCGATAATATGTATGGCGTAAATGATGATCATGTAAACACACCAGGTTTTGAAAAAGGACTTCTTCTTTATCGGCATTCGGTCTAGGAGCCGATATTTTAGCCGATGAGAAATTCTATTAATTGTCTTTGGGCTGATCCATTTGATCTCTAAATTTTTCCTTATCTAGCCATCTCGTGAACCAATGTGATGTAACCATACTTCAGTTTGGTAACCGATGAAAATCATATCCTTAATTTTTTTTTAATAATCAACGGCTATACCCTAGGGCCTCAATTTCCAAATAAGATGGTGCAATTCTTGGCCCTAGTGATACTGTTGGAGATGACACATCAGCTGGGCACCAGGATGATCTTTCCAGTGATGTGCGGCGATAACCAACCAAGCGCAACTCTTAAGACTCGGATTTTTGACTCCGAGAGCTTGTCGTTTAATAAACATACCAGGACATCTTTCATTGGTTATCAGCTTGACACCATCGGCTATCAGCTTGACACGACTTTTAACCGATGCCGTACAGTCGTGCTCAATGAATCCCGGCTGCATATATCTCTTCGTATATTCTCTTTTCTCCCATCCAAACCAATCAATCGTGAATCCGAGGTAAATCTAGCATGCATGACTACACTCTTCCGAATCTCCTTCAATCATGCACTTGAGTAATAGTCACCCATACAAACTAGAATTTTTTCTTGCCACCGGCTCCAAGATACGGTATCCCGCTTGGACTCCATGACCACGGGACATAATCCTAAGGCCTTCTGATGGTGGTACGTGGTGTTGTGGAGGATGAAGACGAACCCAGTATCGTGCAGATACGTTCGCGGTGGATCCAGGTCCCCCGACGCGTAGTCGATGCCGATTGAGATGCCGAGCATATTCATCACTAGGATCTTCTCGATGTTAGCCTCTGCGACGAACTGGTATGATGTCCGTTGACCTGAGTCGCGACAAAGGAGCTGACATCTTGTGCTGACGATTTTCCTATATCCTGATAATAACTCTTTGTAAATTCCACATCAGCAAATTGCCTTCTAGCCGAACTTAAATAAAATTCAGCTATCACGAAACCTGCTGTACCAACAAGGGAATCTTGGTCCTCTTTTCCTTTGTTTCAACAGAGAGTGTAGCTGATCAATTTTACACATCCAAGCTTTTCCTTGTTGCACACGATCGGCCGTTGTTGAGGTGTCTCTACTAGTGGTTGCTCTGTCTGAGCCGCTCACATTTGCCAAGCTAGATGACTTCGTCATATGTAATGTACTGGATTTGATCAAAGGCCTCCATCGGCTAGCATCAGTGTCTTCATCCGTTAGAACCGGCTTGCATACTTTACGGTCGTACAGAATTGTGTTTTTCAGCCATATACTGTAATTGAGCCGATTTAACCTATAAATAGACGATTCCTTTCCAAACAGCCGATTCTTGTGTGCGTGTTCTTAAAATCACGCAGGACGTATCTTGCATGCACATGCGTCACCTTCTCAGCTTTATCTTGGCATATGGAGAGTTGATAGACTGCACCGACGAAATCGGCTTTCCGATGGTTGACGAAATATTGTTTAACCTTTTTCCTTTTCCGATCGGGCTATCAGCTAAATAGCCGATTGACCTGTATCATTGACTCGGTTTTGCCGATTAGTCCGCACTCAAACTCCAAACTGGATCTCAGAATTTTTTAGTGCTCGTACTTCTGTAGTATTCTCTTTTTTTTATATATTTTTTATATCTTCACAGTACGTTTTGCTTCAACTCAGGCTGCCGAAACCATCCGCTATTTATTGCCAGCAAGACAGCTGATGCTTCCTCTGAATAGCCGATATGTACTTTTATCGATCATCTACTACCCATTGCTTCCTTTGGATAGCCGATTCACGTGAGGCTTGGAGTAATGGCTAGCTTCTTTCTTGCTTCTTTGGACTTCTGGAAACCTCCTTTAATCTTCATGTATCCACTATATCAAAAGATCTCCCTTTGTAGCCCGATTAAGCAATAAAATATTTCTTTTCCAATATAATCTTTCTTTGTCAGCTTGGTCATGCACGTGAGACTTTCCAAATATAGGTGGCCAAATATTACCAACTGGCCATACCGGTAACCATGTCAAGTGCTTTGAACCCAGAATTTCAAGCTCGAAATTGATTGAGTTCACCCCGTGTCCGACCAAACCATGCTTAACCATCACGAACAGTCTTCCGTAATCTCCATGTCGACGTTCCGTGCGAATTATTTTAATCTTTTGTTAGCCGATCCGCGTACATCTCGCCTCATATAAGGTTCCATCGGCCTAATACCCGATCTCCCAATTATGAATCAAATGTTGCAACTTCCTTTTATTGGTCGATTCGACGTCTTGTTCTCGAGCATTACCAACCGACTATTTGATCAATGCCAAGCAAGTTCTCGATAACAATAATTTTGGAACTCAATTAGCCGATTACCTCTCCTTGTTGCTTCATCGGCTATTTATACCACAGCTTATGCTCCTTTTTTGGATAGTCGATCCAAACTTGCTCAAGTTTCCTTGATCGGCTATTACTTGTTGACTCATGCGGTTTCCGATCACAGCTTCTAGGTTCCACCGCCTCGTTCGATTTCGAATTATCGCTTTTGAGCCCTTCAAGGAATGCCCGCTCGTCGATAGGCGGTTCATGGGTAGCCGTAAAGAACATCATGGCAATGAAGGCGCGTCAAGGGCGCCAATGAATTCGCGTGTCAACACGACAAGAAAGATTTCTGCTCTTCGCCGCTTTGGACATCCCTTTATTCTTGGAGCAAAGAAAGACGTGGCACGGAGGTAGCGATATGATGTGAATGTGCCCACATATATGAGTTGCTGGCCACCATACATAAGAATTTGTTCCTAAGCTGAATATAGCAATCGGCTATGCACGAGCAAGTTTTAGAAAAAAGTTAGACATATATTCCAAATTTCTCCACTACGAGGTGTCCACTTCTCTAACTTGTGTTCCTTTATTTGTGCAAAGAGATCGAAGGACACCTGAACTCGTATCTCTACCTCTTTCCAAACACTAATTCCAAATCACTCGAGGGGATATATACAGCTATTGGACTTGTCCCTTATCCTTCTCATGTTTCTTTTATCATAGCCGATTTAAAACATGAGCTTTATTACAAATGGCTCAGCAGAAGTTCCATCGGCTATAGCATCAACCAAGTTGAAACAAACTAATACGTCCTTCATATTGCCGCCACCGCCCAGTCTTATCTACAGCTTTTGACAACTTCAGGTCCTGACAACAACTTTTGATCTTCTTGGGTTTATTACCCAGCATGTCGACGTGTTGATGCATGCCATAGCTTGTACCATGCAGATGACACGTAGAGAGGAATTGGCATGCAAGCTTCTTTAATTTCTTTTGTGAATTATAGCATGTCTCATCTGAGAATCCTAACGAGAGCTTATAATAGGGTTTCTTGGTGGCTTTGAATCTTGATGTTGCTGCATCTTGCGAAATTGACTCTAATTAAGAATTCTTCCCTCTGGCAATGGAATCTTGTGTACGACCTTGTCATGTATTCTGCCAAAGGACATCGAACACTTAATCTTGAACTGATCTGTCACTTTTTCACGGCATCTCATCATGATCCGGGAAGTAATAAATATTTGGAGAGGATCTGACTTCCAATCAAAAGATAGGTGTCCCACCGGGCGTGCCAAAAAGTGTGTTGACGCAAAATGTGACCACCACACGTCTCACACACAAAGCAAGCCGGAAAGCCTAGCTTCAATCGGGTGCCCGGCGTCGAATCCGGTGGCGTGCCGATCGATTTGACCTGAAAATCGACAAGGGATAAAACAAGAAGATCATAAGCGGAACGTCTTTGGGTGAGACCAGACAGTTCCATCTTTACGGCCCCGAAGCCACTTACGACGACACATAGCTATGGAAGCTATCTCGCCAACAGATGCGCTTCATTCGGCTAAAGTAACATAACCGATGTAAACAGAACAAACTAGCCGAATACGAGAAATGAAGACATGTTTGAACAAGATTAAATCATTAAAGCATATCAAACTACATCTCATGTTTAAAGTATCATCAAGCACTAAAAATTAAGAATAAGTAACTTATAAATATAAATCGACTAAACAACACATGCATAGGCTACTCCAACTAGTCTCGCCGCACGTCTAGCCTTCATAAACCCGTCGAGCATAAACTCAAGCAAGCTAATCCACCGCATGATACCACTCACTATGAATTTACACCACTCCTTGCTACTAGATCAATCCACCGCATGATACAATCTAGCAATAAAGAGCTAAAAGCACATAATTATCTAACAGATCTATAGATACTTGCTACATGTATAAGCATAACCGTATCGGCAAGATTGCCGAATCGGGGTCCATGAAGAAGGAACAAACAAGTAACATATAGAGGAGCCTATCGATTAAACCGATCTCTAGTCCACCGGATGACTAGTTCTAGAGTAACCCAAAGACCCGCATCCGCCGCACGGTACCCGGTCCCGTCAAGGCTTATCTACACATAACGTGAATGAACCCACAACACGTGACAATCTAGATCGATCTAATTCGGCTATATGAACTTGATCCACTTGATATTGAATAAACATGAAAGAACGATCAACAAGCCGAAAGAGTATCAATCTAGATTGGGCAAAAGAGTGTTGCAAATAATTAAACATTAAATAAAGCAAGCAACACATGGTAACTTAATGAATCTATTAGATCATGCCAAATCTAAAAGAGCCGATAACTATCTTTACTCATGTCTTAATCCGCCGCACGATACAAGGCACAAGCAAAAACTTCCCATCATTAAGCTTAAATCCGCCGCACGATACTAAGCAAAACGGATGAGACTACTTGCATCACATCTAAATCCGCCGCACGATACTAAACATGATAGCAAGGTTGCCGGGACTTACGGAGGTCGACGGATCGATTGGTCCTCTCGAAGAACTCGACGACACGACTAAAGGACTCGAAGGGTGGCGCGTAGCCGGTTGTATTGATTTGGTTGTGAACGTCCTTTACAATGGTCGGGGGTACGTATTTATAGTCTGAACTAATGACCCCCTTGACAAGCTACGTACAGAAAATATCTAAACAAAAGATAATACTAAGATACATGGACTCTTATTCCTTTTCTAGAATCCTTGCTAGCAAAGTTTCTCTGGCCGTCGTGTCTTTCCTTTCGTGTCCTGGCTCGATCGGCAAAGGCTTTGTACGTATATCTCCCTGCCATATACACATCATTGATACGTGCACTTGGCCATCCAAATAAAATATCCCTTAATTAGTTTTGGCCATATGCATGCCTGGGCCAAACTATATATGGATGCACGTATACGTGTGCTTGGGTCCTGCGTCTTTATCACGTCAATTAATAGCCAGATACGCATGCATCTCTCGCTCCTTCCTTGATTTTCATCCGGACTCTATATCTTCAACACTTTGTAAAGTCCCGATAGACAAAGCTCTTCTATAGTAGTATTGCATATGGCAATGATCTCGTGGCATATATCATCTTGTTTGCTTGCCTTCAAATAAAATATTCCTTCTTTTCCTCAACGGCCACGTCCACGATGCCTCAAACGGACATACATAGTCACGTATATGCATATATGCCTCAAAATGTGACGATCGGCTGTTCGTGCATGAACATCTTTAATAGTCGATTCCTCAATAGCCGATCTTGTAAGTCCGGTGGCCACGTACGCACTTATATCTCCTTTATCCGATCTCGCCAATCATCAAGCTTCTTTGCTTCTTCTCAAAAATATTAAAAAATATTCCTCATCCTCACTTGGTATTTCTCGGCTGTCCAAATCTTGTTTCCCGAATGGAGTCATCGCCCTACGAAATAGCCGACCACACGGACACTTGCCGAAACTCTGAGAAGTAACCGATCGCCTACTTGTTTGCCGAATGCTCTGCTCGCTGCAAACTGGGTCCACCTGTCATCTTCTCAATGTTGACCAAAATTTAGTGTTAACACAAACATTGTGGTGGTGGGGCCAGAGGTGTCAAAACGCCTTAACCATGGCATACGATCGTGCTTGACCTAGTGTCGAGAGCTGAAGGACACGTAGGAACCGGCTGTGCGGTAGCATAGTCGTGTGTGCAAATATGGCAGTTCTAGAGCGGTGGAGCCATGGTTAAGGGCCATTCGGGTTCTTGGGCAGCAACAAATGCTGTGGTCGAGAGGGGCTAGAGGTGTCAAAATGCCTTAACCATAGTGCATGGGCGTGCTTGACTTGGTGCGAGGAGCCATAGGATGCGTTGGAACCGGCCGTGCGGCGGCAAAGATGGTCGTGTGTGCAAATATGGCGGTTACGGAGCCGTGGAGCCGAGGTTAAGTGCCGTTCGGGCTCTCGAGTGACGGCAAACACTATGGTAGAGAGGCCGAGGTTTCAAAATGCCTTAACCATGGCGTACGGGCATGCTTGACTCGAGCCGGGAGCCATAAAATGCGTTGGAACCGACCGTGCGGCGGCATGGTCGAGTGTGCAAATATGGCGGTTTTGGAGCCGTGGAGGCATGGTTAAGGGCCCTTCGGGCTCTCGGGTGATGGAAAACTCTATGGTGGAGAGGTGAGAGGCATCAAAATGGCTTAACCATGGCGTACGGGCGTGCTTGACCCGGTGCCGAGAGCCGTAGGATGCACGGGATCCGGCCGTGCGGCAAAGCACGAGTCATGTGTGCAATTATGGATGTTCGGAGTCGTGGAGCTATAGTTAAGGGCCGTTCGGGCTCTCGAGTGATGACAAACATTGTGGTGGTGAGGCTAGAGGCATCAAAATGCCTTAACCATGGCATACGGTCATGCTTGACCTAGTGTCAAGAGAGCTATAGGACACGCACGAACCGGGCGTGCGGTAGCATATTCGTGTGTGCAAATATGGCGATTCTAGAGCTGTGGAGCCATGGTTAAGGGCCATTCGGGTTCTCGGGCGGCAACAAACACCGTGGTGGAGGGGCTAAAGGTGTCAAAATGCCTTAACCATGGTGCATGGGCATGCTTGACTAAGTGCCGGGAGCCATAGGATGCGTTAGGAACCGGCCGTGCGGCGGCATGGTCGTGTGTGCAAATATGGCGGTTGGAGCCGTGGAGCCAAGGTTAAGGGCCGTTCGGGCTCTCGAGCGATGGCAAACGCTATGGTAGAGAGGCTAGAGGTGTCAAAATGCCTTAACCATGGCGTACGGGCATGCTTGACTCGGTCGGAGCCATAGGATGCGTTGGAACCGACCGTGCGGCAGCATGGTCGTGTGTGCAAATATGGCGGTTTTGCGGCCGTGGAGCCATGGTTAAGGGCCCTTCGGGCTCTCGGGTGATGAAAAACTCTATGGTGGAGAGGTGAGAGGCATCAAAATGGCTTAACCATGGCGTACGGGTGTGCTTGACCCGGTGCCGAGAGCCGTAGGATGCACGGGATCCGGCCGTGCGGCGGCACGGTTGTGTGTGCAATTATGGATGTTCTGGAGTCGTGGAGCTATAGTTAAGGGCCGTTCGGGCTCTCGGGTGATGACAAATATTGTTTTGGTGAGGCCAGAGGCGTCAAAACGCCTTAACCATGGCATACGGTCGTGCTTGACCTAGTGTCGAGAGCTATAGGACATGCGTAGGAACCGGGCTGTGCGGTAGCATAGTCGTGTGTGCAAATATGGCAGTTCTAGAGCTGTGGAGCCATGGTTAAGGGCCATTCGGGTTCTCGGGCGGTAATAAACGTTGTGGTGGAGAGGCCAAAGGTGTTAAAACGCCTTAACCATGGTGCATGGGCGTGCTTGACTTGGTGCGAGGAGCCGTAGGATGCATAGGAACCGGCCGTGCGGCAGCAAAGTCGTGTGTGCAAATATGGCAGTTCTGGAGCCGTGGAGCCGAGGTTAAGGACCGTTCAGGCTCTCGAGCGACGACAAACGCTATGGTAGAGAGGCTAGAGGTGTCAAAATGCCTTAACCATGGCGTACGGGCTTGCTTGACTCAGTGCCGGGAGCCATAAAATGCGTTGGAACCGACCGTGCGGCAGCATGGTCGTGTGTGCAAATGTGGCGGTTTTGGAGCCGTGGAGCCATGGTTAAGGGCCCTTCGGGCTCTCGGGTGATGGAAAACTCTATGGTGGAGAGGTGAGAGGCATCAAAATGGCTTAACCATGGCGTACGGGTGTGCTTGAACCGGTGCCGAGAGCCGTAGGATGCACGGGATCCGGCCGTGCACCGGCACGATCGTGTGTGCAATTATGGATGTTCAGAGTCGTGGAGCTATAGTTAAGGGCCGTTCGGGCTCTCGGGTGATGACAAACATTGTGGTGGTGGGGCTAGAGGTGTCAAAACGCCTTAACCATGGCATACGATCGTGCTTGACCTAGTGTCGAGAGCTGTAGGACACGTAGGAACCGGCTGTGCGGTAGCATAGTCGTGTGTGCAAATATGGCAGTTCTAGAGCGGTGGAGCCATGGTTAAGGGCCATTCGGGTTCTTGGCGGCAACAAATGCTTGTGGTCGAGAGGCCAGCGGTGTCAAAATGCCTTAACCATAGTGCATGGGCGTGCTTGACTTGGTGCGAGGAGCCGTAGGATGCGCGGAACCGGCCGTGCGGCGGCAAAGTCGTGTGTGCAAATATGGCGGTTACGGAGCCGTGGAGCCGAGGTTAAGTGCCGTTCGGGCTCTCGAGTGATGGCAAACACTATGGTAGAGAGGCCGGAGGTTTCAAAATGCCTTAACCATGGCGTACGGGCATGCTTGACTCGAGCCGGGAGCCATAAAATGCGTTGGAACCGGCCGTGCGGCAGCATGGTCGAGTGTGCAAATATGGCGGTTTTGGAGCCGTGGAGGCATGGTTAAGGGCCCTTCGGGCTCTCGGGTGATGGAAAACTCTATGGTGGAGAGGTGAGAGGCATCAAAATGGCTTAACCATGGCGTACGGGCGTGCTTGACCCGGTGCCGAGAGCCGTAGGATGCACGGGATCCGGCCGTGCGGCGGCACGGTCATGTGTGCAATTATGGATGTTACGGAGTCGTGGAGCTATAGTTAAGGGCCGTTCGGGCTCTCGAGTGATGACAAACATTGTGGTGGTGAGGCTAGAGGCATCAAAACACCTTAACCATGGCATACGGTCATGCTTGACCTAGTGTCAAGAGCTATAGGACACGCACGTAGGAACCGGGCCGTGCGGTAGCATATTCGTGTGTGCAAATATGGCGCTTCTAGAGCGGTGGAGCCATGGTTAAGGGCCATTCAGGTTCTCAAGCGGCAACAAACACTGTGGTGGAGGGGCTAGAGGTGTCAAAATGCCTTAACCATAGTGTACGGGCATGCTTGACTAAGTGCCGAGGAGCCATAGGATGCGTTGGAACCGACCGTGCGGCAAAGCATGGTCGTGTGTGCAAATATGGCGTTACGGAGCCGTGGAGCCAAGGTTAAGGGCCGTTCGGGCTCTCGAGCGATGGCAAACGCTATGGTAGAGAGGCCGGAGAGGTGTCAAAATGCCTTAACCATGGCGTACGGGCATGCTTGACTCGGTCTTGAGAGCCATAGGATGCGTTGGAACCGACCGTGCGGCAAAGCATGGTCGTGTGTGCAAATATGGCGGTTTTGGGCCGTGGAGGCATGGTTAAGGGCCCTTCGGGCTCTCGGGTGATGAAAACTCTATGGTGGAGAGGTGAGAGGCATCAAAATGGCTTAACCATGGCGTACGGGCGTGCTTGACCCGGTGCCGAGAGCCGTAGGATGCACGGGATCCGGCGCGTGCGGCGGCACGTCGTGTGTGCAATTATGGATGTTCTGGAGTCGTGGAGCTATAGTTAAGGGCCGTTCGGTCTCTCGGGTGATGACAAATATTGTGGTGGTGAGGCCAGAGGCGTCAAAATGCCTTAACCAAGGCATACGGTCATGCTTGACCTAGTGTCGAGAGCTATAGGACATACACGAACCGGGCGTGCGGTAGCATAGTCGTGTGTGCAAATATGGCGTTCTAGAGCGTGGAGCCATGGTTAAGGGCCATTCGGGTTCTCGGGCGGTAATAAACGCTGTGGTGGAGAGGCCAAAGGTGTTAAAACGCCTTAATCATGGTGCATGGGCGTGCTTGACTTGGTGCGAGGAACCGTAGGACGCATAGGAACCGGCCGTGCGGCGGCAGAAAGTCGTGTGTGCAAATATGGCGGTTCGGGCCATGGAGCCGAGGTTAAGGGCCGTTCGGGATCTCGAGCGATGACAAACGCTATGGTAGAGAGGCTAGAGGTGTCAAAATGCCTTAACCATGGCGTACGGGCTTGCTTGACTCGGTGCGGGAGCCATAGGATGCGTTGGAACCGACCATGCGGCGGCATGGTCGTGTGTGCAAATGTGGCGGTTTTGCCGTGGAGCCATGGTTAAGGGCCCTTCGGGCTCTCGGTGATGGAAAACTCTATGGTGGAGAGGTGAGAGGCATCAAAATGGCTTAACCATGGCGTACGGGTGTGCTTGAACCGGTGCCGAGAGCCGTAGGATGCACGGGATCCGGCCGTGCGCCGGCACGTCATGTGTGCAATTATGGATGTTCTGGAGTCGTGGAGCTATAGTTAAGGGCCGTTCGGGCTCTCGGGTGATGACAAACATTGTGGTGGTGGGGCCAGAGGTGTCAAAACACCTTAACCATGGCATACGGTCATGCTTGACCTAGTGTCGAGAGCTATAGGACATGTAGGAACCGGCTGTGCGGTAGCATAGTCGTGTGTGCAAATATGGCAGTTCTAGAGCGGTGGAGCCATGGTTAAGGGCCATTCGGGTTCTTGGGCGGCAACAAATGCTGTGGTTGAGAGGCCAGCGGTGTCAAAACACCTTAACCATAGTGCATGGGCGTGCTTGACTTGGTGCGAGGAGCCGTAGGATGCGCAGGAACCGGCCGTGCGGCAGCAAAGTCGTGTGTGCAAATATGGAAGTTCTGGAGTCATGGAGCTGTGGTTAAGGGCCGTTCGGGCTCTCGAGTGATGGCAAATGCTATGGTAGAGAGGCCAGAGGTGTCAAAATGCCTTAACCATGGCGTACGGGCATGCTTGACTCAGTGCCGGGAGCCATAAAATGCGTTGGAACCGACCATGCGGCAGCATGGTCGAGTGTGCAAATATGGCAGTTTTGGAGCCGTGGAGGCATGGTTAAGGGCCCTTCAGGCTCTCGAGTGATGGAAAACTCTATGGTGGAGAGGTGAGAGGCATCAAAATGGCTTAACCATGGCGTACGGGCGTGCTTGACCCGGTGCCGAGAGCCGTAGGATGCACAGGATCCGGCCGTGCGCCAGCACAGTCGTGTGTGCAATTATGGATGTTCTGGAGTCGTGGAGCTATAGTTAAGGGCCGTTCGGGCTCTCGGGTGATGACAAACATTGTGGTGGTGAGGCTAGAGGCATCAAAACGCCTTAACCATGGCATACGGTCATGCTTGACCTAGTGTCAAGAGCTATAGGACACGCACGAACCGGGCGTGCGGTAGCATATTCGTGTGTGCAAATATGGCGGTTCTAGAGCGTGGAGCCATGGTTAAGGGCCATTCGGGTTCTCGGGCGGCAACAAATGCTGTGGTGGAGAGGCTAGAGGTGTCAAAATGCCTTAACCATGGCGCATGGGCATGCTTGACTTGGTGCGAGGAGCCATAGGATGCGCAGGACGGCCGTGCGGCGGCATGGTCGTGTGTGCAAATATGGCGGTTACGGAGCCGTGGAGCCAAGGTTAAGGGCCGTTCGGGCTCTCGAGCGATGGCAAATGCTATGGTAGAGAGGCCAGAGGTGTCAAAATGCCTTAACCATGGCGTACGGGCATGCTTGACTCGGTCCGAGAGCCATAGGATGCGTTGGAACCGACCGTGCGGCGGCATGGTCGTGTGTGCAAATATGGCGGTTTTGCGAGCCGTGGAGCCATGGTTAAGGGCCCTTCGGGCTCTCGGGTGATGAAAAACTCTATGGTGGAGAGGTGAGAGGCATCAAAATGGCTTAACCATGGCGTACGGGCGTGCTTGACCCGGTGCCGAGAGCCGTAGGATGCACAGGGATCCGGGCGTGCGGCGGCACGGTTGTGTGTGCAATTATGGATGTTCAGGTTGTGGAGCTATAGTTAAGGGCCGTTCGGGCTCTCGGGTGATGACAAATATTGTGGTGGTGAGGCCAGAGGCGTCAAAACGCCATAACCATGGCATACGGTCATGCTTGACCTAGTGTCGAGAGCTATAGGACATGCAGGAACTGGCTGTGCGGTAGCATAGTCGTGTGTGCTAATATGGCAGTTCTAGAGCTGTGGAGCCATGGTTAAGGGCCATTCAGGTTCTCGGGCGGTAATAAACGCTGTGGTGGAGAGGCCAAAGGTGTTAAAACACCTTAACCATGGTGCATGGGCGTGCTTGACTTGGTGCGAGGAACCGTAGGACGCATAGGAACCGGCCGTGCGGCAGCAAAGTCATGTGTGCAAATATGGCAGTTCTGGAGCCGTGGAGCCGAGGTTAAGGGCTGTTCAGGCTCTCGAGCGATGACAAATGCTATGGTAGAGAGGCCAGAGGTGTCAAAATGCCTTAACCATGGTGTACGGGCTTGCTTGACTCAGTGCCGGGAGCCATAGGACGCGTTGGAACCGACCATGCGACAGCATGGTCGTGTGTGCAAATGTGGCAGTTTTACTGCCGTGGAGCCATGGTTAAGGGCCCTTCAGGCTCTCGAGTGATGGAAAACTCTATGGTGGAGAGGTGAGAGGCATCAAAATGGCTTAACCATGGCGTACGGGTGTGCTTGAACCGGTGCCGAGAGCCGTAGGATGCACGGGGATCCGGCCGTGCGCCGGCACGATCGTGTGTGCAATTATGGATGTTACGGAGTCGTGGAGCTATAGTTAAGGGCCGTTCGGGCTCTCGGGTGATGACAAACATTGTGGTGGTGGGGCCGGAGGTGTCAAAACACCTTAACCATGGCATACGGTCGTGCTTGACCTAGTGTCGAGAGCTATGTAGGACACGTAGGAACCGGGCCGTGCGGTAGCATAGTCGTGTGTGCAAATATGGCAGTTCTAGAGCGGTGGAGCCATGGTTAAGGGCCATTCGGGTTCTTGGGCGGCAACAAATGCTGTGGTTGAGAGGCCAGCGGTGTCAAAACGCCTTAACCATAGTGCATGGGCGTGCTTGACTTGGTGCGAGGAGCCGTAGGATGCGCAGGAACCGGCCGTGCGGCAGCAAAGTCGTGTGTGCAAATATGGCTGTTCTGGAGTCGTGGAGCCGAGGTTAAGTGCCGTTTAGGCTCTCGAGTGACGGCAAACGCTATGGTAGAGAGGCTAGAGGTGTCAAAATGCCTTAACCATGGCGTACAGGCATGCTTGACTCAGAGCCGGGAGCCATAAAATGTGTTGGAACCGACCGTGCGGCAGCATGGTCGAGTGTGCAAATATGGCAGTTTTGGAGCCATGGAGGCATGGTTAAGGGCCCTTCAGGCTCTCAGGTGATGGAAAACTCTATGGTGGAGAGGTGAGAGGCATCAAAATGGCTTAACCATGGCGTACAGGCGTGCTTGACCCGGTGCCGAGAGCCGTAGAATGCACAGGATCCGACCGTGCGGCAGCACAGTCGTGTGTGCAATTATGGATGTTCTGGAGTCGTGGAGCTATAGTTAAGGGCCGTTCGGGCTCTCGGGTGATGACAAACATTGTGGTGGTGAGGCCAGAGGCATCAAAACGCCTTAACCATGGCATACGGTCATGCTTGACCTAGTGTCAAGAGAGCTATAGGACACGCACGAACCGGGCAGTGCGGTAGCATATTCGTGTGTGCAAATATGGCGGTTCTAGAGCGGTGGAGCCATGGTTAAGGGCCATTCGGGTTCTCGGGCGGCAACAAATGCTGTGGTGGAGAGGCTAGAGGTGTCAAAATGCCTTAACCATGGTGCATGGGCATGCTTGACTTGGTGCGAGGAGCCATAGGATGCGTTGGAACCGGCCGTGCGGCGGCATGGTCGTGTGTGCAAATATGGCGGTTCGGAGCCGTGGAGCCAAGGTTAAGGGCCGTTCGGGCTCTCGAGCGATGGCAAATGCTATGGTAGAGAGGCCGAGGTGTCAAAATGCCTTAACCATGGCGTACGGGCATGCTTGACTCGGTCCGAGAGCCATAGGATGCGTTGGAACCGGCCGTGCGGCGGCATGGTCGTGTGTGCAAATATGGCGGTTTTGCGGCCGTGGAGCATGGTTAAGGGCCCTTCGGGCTCTCGGGTGATGAAAAACTCTATGGTGGAGAGGTGAGAGGCATCAAAATGGCTTAACCATGGCGTACGGGCGTGCTTGACCCGGTGCCGAGAGCCGTAGGATGCACGGGATCCGGGCGTGCGCGCACGGTTGTGTGTGCAATTATGGATGTTCTGGAGTCGTGGAGCTATAGTTAAGGGCCGTTCGGGCTCTCGGGTGATGACAAATATTGTTTTGGTGAGGCCAGAGGCGTCAAAACGCCTTAACCATGGCATACGGTCGTGCTTGACCTAGTGTCGAGAGCTATAGGACATGCGGGAACTAGGCGTGCGGTAGCATAGTCGTGTGTGCAAATATGGCGGTTCTAGAGCTGTGGAGCCATGGTTAAGGGCCATTCGGGTTCTCGGGCGGTAATAAACGCTGTGGTGGAGAGGCCAAAGGTGTTAAAACCTTAACCATGGTGCATGGGCGTGCTTGACTTGGTGCGAGGAGCCGTAGGATGCATAGGAACCGGCCGTGCGGCGGCAAAGTCGTGTGTGCAAATATGGCGGTTACGGAGCCGTGGAGCCGAGGTTAAGGACCGTTCAGGCTCTCGAGCGATGACAAACGCTATGGTAGAGAGGCTAGAGGTGTCAAAATGCCTTAACCATGGCGTACGGGCTTGCTTGACTCGGTCGGGGAGCCATAGGACGCGTTGGAACCGACCATGCGGCGGCATGGTCGTGTGTGCAAATGTGGCGCTTTTTGCCGCCGTGGAGCCATGGTTAAGGGCCCTTCAGGCTCTCGGGTGATGGAAAACTCTATGGTGGAGAGGTGAGAGGCATCAAAATGGCTTAACCATGGCGTACGGGTGTGCTTGAACCGGTGCCGAGAGCCGTAGGATGCACAGGATCCGGCCGTGCACCAGCACAGTCGTGTGTGCAATTATGGATGTTCTGGAGTCGTGGAGCTATAGTTAAGGGCCGTTCGGGCTCTCGGTGATGACAAACATTGTGGTGGTGGGGCCAGAGGTGTCAAAATGCCTTAACCATGGCATACGATCGTGCTTGACCTAGTGTCGAGAGCTGTAGGACACGTAGGAACCGGCTGTGCGGTAGCATAGTCGTGTGTGCAAATATGGCAGTTCTAGAGCGGTGGAGCCATGGTTAAGGGCCATTCGGGTTCTTGGGCGGCAACAAATGCTATGGTAGAGAGGCCAGCGGTGTCAAAACGCCTTAACCATAGTGCATGGGCGTGCTTGACTTGGTGCGAGGAGCCGTAGGATGCGCGGGAACCGGCCGTGCGGCAGCAAAGTCGAGTGTGCAAATATGGCGGTTACGGAGCCGTGGAGCCGAGGTTAAGTGCCGTTCGGGCTCTCGAGTGACGGCAAATGCTATGGTAGAGAGGCCGAGGTTTCAAAATGCCTTAACCATGGCGTACGGGCATGCTTGACTCGAGCCGGGAGCCATAAAATGCGTTGGAACCGACCATGCGGCGGCATGGTCGAGTGTGCAAATATGGCGTTTTGGAGCCGTGGAGGCATGGTTAAGGGCCCTTCAGGCTCTCGGGTGATGGAAAACTCTATGGTGGAGAGGTGAGAGGCATCAAAATGGCTTAACCATGGCGTACGGGCGTGCTTGACCCAGTGCCGAGAGCCATAGGATGCACAGGATCCGGCCGTGCGGCAGCACAGTCATGTGTGCAATTATGGATGTTCTGGAGTCGTGGAGCTATAGTTAAGGGCCGTTCGGGCTCTCGGGTGATGACAAACATTGTGGTGGTGAGGCTAGAGGCATCAAAATGCCTTAACCATGGCATACGGTCATGCTTGACCTAGTGTCAAGAGCCGTAGGACACGCAGGAACCGGCCGTGCGGTAGCATATTCGTGTGTGCAAATATGGCAGTTCTAGAGCTGTGGAGCCATGGTTAAGGGCCATTCGGGTTCTCGGGCGGCAACAAACACCGTGGTGGAGGGGCTAGAGGTGTCAAAATGCCTTAACCATAGGCGTACGGGCATGCTTGACTAAGTGCCGGGAGCCATAGGATGCGTTGGAACCGGCCGTGCGGCGGCATGGTCGTGTGTGCAAATATGGCAGTTACGGAGCCGTGGAGCCAAGGTTAAGGGCCGTTCGGGCTCTCGAGCGATGGCAAACGCTATGGTAGAGAGGCCGAGAGGTGTCAAAATGCCTTAACCATGGCGTACGGGCATGCTTGACTCGGTGCGGAGAGCCATAGGATGCGTTGGAACCGACCGTGCGTGCGGCATGGTCGTGTGTGCAAATATGGCGGTTTTGCGGCCGTGGAGGCTGTGGTTAAGGGCCCTTCAGGCTCTCGGGTGATGAAAAACTCTATGGTGGAGAGGTGAGAGGCATCAAAATGGCTTAACCATGGCGTACGGGCGTGCTTGACCCGGTGCCAAGAGCCGTAGGATGCACAGGATCCGACTGTGCGGCAGCACAGTCGTGTGTGCAATTATGGATGTTCTGGAGTCTTGGAGCTATAGTTAAGGGCCGTTCGGGCTCTCGGGTGATGACAAATATTGTGGTGGTGAGGCCAAAGGCGTCAAAATGCCTTAACCATGGCATACGGTCATGCTTGACCTAGTGTCGAGAGCTATAGGACATGCAGGAACTGGCTGTGCGGTAGCATAGTCGTGTGTGCAAATATGACAGTTCTAGAGCTGTGGAGCCATGGTTAAGGGCCATTCGGGGTCTCGGGCGGTACTAAACACTGTGGTGGAGTGGCCAAAGGTGTTAAAATGCCTTAACCATGGTGCATGGGCGTGCTTGACTTGGTGCGAGGAGCCGTAGGACGCATAGGAACCGGCCGTGCGGCAGCATGGTCGTGTGTGCAAATATGGCAGTTCTGGAGCCGTGGAGCCAAGGTTAAGGGCCGTTCAGGCTCTCGAGCGATGGCAAACGCTATGGTAGAGAGGCCAGAGGTGTCAAAATGCCTTAACCATGGCGTACGGGCATGCTTGACTCAGTGCCGAGAGCCATAGGATGCGTTGGAACCGACCGTGCGGCAGCATGGTCGTGTGTGCAAATGTGGCGGTTTGCAGCCGTGGAGCCATGGTTAAGGGCCCTTCGGGCTCTCGGGTGATGGAAAACTCTATGGTGGAGAGGTGAGAGGCATCAAAATGGCTTAACCATGGCGTACGGGTGTGCTTGACCCGGTGCCGAGAGCCGTAGGATGCACGGGATCCGGCCGTGCGCCGGCACGATCGTGTGTGCAATTATGGATGTTACAGAGTCGTGGAGCTATAGTTAAGGGCCGTTCGGGCTCTCGGGTGATGACAAACATTGTGGTGGTGGGGCCGGAGGGTGTCAAAACGCCTTAACCATGGCATACGGTCGTGCTTGACCTAGTGTCGAGAGCTATAGGACACGTAGGAACCGTTTGTGCGGTAGCATAGTCGTGTGTGCAAATATGGCGGTTCTAGAGCGGTGGAGCCATGGTTAAGGGCCATTCGGGTTCTTGGGCGGCAACAAATGCTGTGGTGGAGAGGCCAAAGGTGTCAAAACGCCTTAACCATAGTGCATGGGCGTGCTTGACTTGGTGCGAGGAGCCGTAGGATGCGCATAGGAACCGGCCGTGCGGCAGCAAAGTCGTGTGTGCAAATATGGCGGTTACGGAGCCGTGGAGCCGAGGTTAAGTGCCGTTCGGGCTCTCGAGTGATGGCAAACGCTATGGTAGAGAGGCCGAGGTGTCAAAATGCCTTAACCATGGCGTACGGGCATGCTTGACTCGGTCCGGGGAGCCATAAAATGCGTTGGAACCGACCGTGCGGCGGCATGGTCGTGTGTGCAAATATGGCAGTTTTGGAGCCGTGGAGCATGGTTAAGGGCCCTTCGGGCTCTCGGGTGATGGAAAACTCTATGGTGGAGAGGTGAGAGGCATCAAAATGGCTTAACCATGGCGTACGGGCGTGCTTGACCCGGTGCCGAGAGCCATAGGATGCACGGGATCCGGCCGTGCGGCGGCACGGTCGTGTGTGCAATTATGGATGTTACGGGTCGTGGAGCTATAGTTAAGGGCCGTTCTGGCTCTCGGGTGATGACAAACATTGTGGTGGTGAGGCCAGAGGCATCAAAACGCCTTAACCATGGCATACGGTCATGCTTGACCTAGTGTCGAGAGCTGTAGGACACGCAGGAACCGGCTATGCGGTAGCATAGTCGTGTGTGCAAATATGGCAGTTCTAGAGCTGTGGAGCCATGGTTAAGGGCCATTCGGGTTCTCGAGCGGCAACAAATGCTGTGGTGGAGAGGCTAGAGGTGTCAAAATGCCTTAACCATGTGCATGGGCATGCTTGACTTGGTGCGGGAGCCATAGGATGCGCGGGAACCGGCCGTGCGGCGGCATGGTCGTGTGTGCAAATATGGCGGTTACGGAGCCGTGGAGCCAAGGTTAAGGGCCGTTCGGGCTCTCGAGTGATGGCAAACGCTATGGTAGAGAGGCCGGAGGTGTCAAAATGCCTTAACCATGGCGTACGGGCATGCTTGACTCGGTGCGGGAGCCATAAATGCGTTGGAACCGACCGTGCGGCGGCATGGTCGTGTGTGCAAATATGGCGGTTTTGGGCCGTGGAGGCATGGTTAAGGGCCCTTCGGGCTCTCGGGTGATGAAAACTCTATGGTGGAGAGGTGAGAGGCATCAAAATGGCTTAACCATGGCGTACGGGCGTGCTTGACCCGGTGCCGAGAGCCATAGGATGCACGGGATCCGGCCGTGCGGCAGCACGGTCGTGTGTGCAATTATGGATGTTCGGGTCGTGGAGCTATAGTTAAGGGCCGTTCGGGCTCTCGGGTGATGACAAACATTGTGGTGGTGAGGCCGGAGGCATCAAAATGCCTTAACCATGGCATACGGTCATGCTTGACCTAGTGTCAAGAGCTGTAGGACACGCACGAACCGGGTGCGGTAGCATATTCGTGTGTGCAAATATGGCGGTTCTAGAGCGGTGGAGCCATGGTTAAGGGCCATTCGGGTTCTCGGCGGCAACAAATGCTGTGGTGGAGAGGCTAGAGGTGTCAAAATGCCTTAACCATGGTGTATGGGCATGCTTGACTCGGTGCCGGGAGCCATAGGATGCGTTGGAACCGGCCGTGCGGCGGCATGGTCGTGTGTGCAAATATGGCGGTTACGGAGCCGTGGAGCCAAGGTTAAGGGCCGTTCGGGCTCTTGAGCGATGGCAAATGCTATGGTAGAGAGGCCGGAGGTGTCAAAATGCCTTAACCATGGCGTACGGGCATGCTTGACTCGGTGCGGAGCCATAGGATGCGTTGGAACCGGCCATGTGCGCGGCATGGTCGTGTGTGCAAATATGGCGTTTGCGGCCATGTGGAGCCATGGTTAAGGGCCCTTCGGGCTCTCGGGTGATGAAAAACTCTATGGTGGAGAGGTGAGAGGCATCAAAATGGCTTAACCATGGCGTACGGGCGTGCTTGACCCGGCCGAGAGCCATAGGATGCACGGGATCCGGCCGTGCGCCGGCACGGTCGTGTGTGCAATTATGGATGTTACGGGTCGTGGAGCTATAGTTAAGGGCCGTTCGGGCTCTCGGGTGATGACAAATATTGTGGTGGTGGGGCCGGAGGTGTCAAAATGCCTTAACCATGGCATACGGTCGTGCTTGACCTAGTGTCGAGAGCTATAGGACATGCGGAACCGGGCTGTGCGGTAGCATAGTCGTGTGTGCAAATATGGCGTTCTAGAGCTGTGGAGCCATGGTTAAGGGCCATTCGGGTTCTCGGGCGGTAATAAACGCTGTGGTGGAGAGGCCAAAGGTGTTAAAACGCCTTAACCATGGTGCATGGGCGTGCTTGACTTGGTGCGAGGAGCCGTAGGACGCATAGGAGCCGGCCGTGCGGCAGCAAAGTCGTGTGTGCAAATATGGCGGTTACGGAGCCGTGGAGCCGAGGTTAAGGGCCGTTCGGGCTCTCGAGCGATGACAAATGCTATGGTAGAGAGGCCGGAGGTGTCAAAATGCCTTAACCATGGCGTACGGGCTTGCTTGACTCGGTGCGGGAGCCATAGGACGCGTTGGAACCGACCATGCGGCGGCATGGTCGTGTGTGCAAATGTGGGTTTTGCTGCCGTGGAGCCATGGTTAAGGGCCCTTGGGCTCTCGGGTGATGGAAAACTCTATGGTGGAGAGGTGAGAGGCATCAAAATGGCTTAACCATGGCGTACGGGTGTGCTTGAACCGGTGCCGAGAGCCGTAGGATGCACGGGATCCGGCCGTGCGCCGGCACGGTCGTGTGTGCAATTATGGATGTTACGGGTCGTGGAGCTATAGTTAAGGGCCGTTCGGGCTCTCGGGTGATGACAAACATTGTGGTGGTGGGGCCGGAGGTGTCAAAACGCCTTAACCATGGCATACGGTCGTGCTTGACCTAGTGTCGAGAGGCTGTAGGACACGTAGGAGCCGGCAAGTGCGGTAGCATAGTCGTGTGTGCAAATATGGCGATTCTAGAGCGGTGGAGCCATGGTTAAGGGCCATTCGGGTTCTTGGGCGGCAACAAATGCTGTGGTCGAGAGGCCGGTGGTGTCAAAATGCCTTAACCATAGTGCATGGGCGTGCTTGACTTGGTGCGAGGAGCCGTAGGATGCGCGGAGGAACCGGCCGTGCGCGGCAAAGTCGTGTGTGCAAATATGGCGGTTACGGAGCCGTGGAGCCGAGGTTAAGTGCCGTTCGGGCTCTCGAGTGACGGCAAACGCTATGGTAGAGAGGCCGGAGGTGTCAAAATGCCTTAACCATGGCGTACGGGCATGCTTGACTCGGTGCCGGGAGCCATAAAATGCGTTGGAACCGGCCGTGCGGCGGCATGGTCGTGTGTGCAAATATGGTAGTTTTGGAGCCGTGGAGGCATGGTTAAGGGCCCTTCGGGCTCTCGGGTGATGGAAAACTCTATGGTGGAGAGGTGAGAGGCATCAAAATGGCTTAACCATGGCGTACGGGTGTGCTTGACCCGGTGCCGAGAGCCATAGGATGCACGGGATCCGGCCGTGCGGCGGCACGGTCGTGTGTGCAATTATGGATGTTCGGTCGTGGAGCTATAGTTAAGGGCCGTTCGGGCTCTCGGGTGATGACAAACATTGTGGTGGTGAGGCCGGAGGCATCAAAATGCCTTAACCATGGCATACGGTCATGCTTGACCTAGTGTCAAGAGCTTGTAGGACACGCAGGAACCGGGCTGTGCGGTAGCATATTCGTGTGTGCAAATATGGCGGTTCTAGAGCATTGGAGCCATGGTTAAGGGCCATTCGGGTTCTCGGGCGGCAACAAACACTATGGTGGAGAGGCTAGAGGTGTCAAAATGCCTTAACCATGGCGTACGGGCATGCTTGACTCGGTGCGGGAGCCATAGGATGCGTTGGAAGCCGGCCGTGCGGCGGCATGGTCGTGTGTGCAAATATGGCGGTTACGGAGCCGTGGAGCCAAGGTTAAGGGCCATTCGGGCTCTCGGCGATGGCAAACACTATGGTAGAGAGGCCGGAGGTGTCAAAATGCCTTAACCATGGCGTACGGGCATGCTTGACTCGGTGTCGGGAGCCATAGGATGCGTTGGAACCGGCCGTGCGGCGGCATGGTCGTGTGTGCAAATATGGCGGTTTTGCGGCCGTGGAGCCATGGTTAAGGGCCCTTCGGGCTCTCGGGTGATGAAAACTCTATGGTGGAGAGGTGAGAGGCATCAAAATGGCGGGATCCGGCCGTGCGGCGGCACGGTCGTGTGTGCAATTATGGATGTTACAGGTCGTGGAGCTATAGTTAAGGGCCGTTCGGGCTCTCGGGTGATGACAAACATTGTGGTGGTGAGGCCGGAGGTGTCAAAATGCCTTAACCATGGCATACGGTCATGCTTGACCTAGTGTCGAGAGCTATAGGACATGCGAGGAACGGTTTGTGCGGTAGCATAGTCGTGTGTGCAAATATGGCGGTTCTAGAGCGGTGGAGCCATGGTTAAGGGCCATTCGGGTTCTCGGGCGGTAACAAACGCTGTGGTGGAGAGGCCAAAGGTGTTAAAATGCCTTAACCATGGTGCATGGGCGTGCTTGACTTGGTGCGAGGAGCCGTAGGATGCATAGGAACCGGCGTGCGGCAGCAAAGTCGTGTGTGCAAATATGGCGGTTCTGGAGCCGTGGAGCCGAGGTTAAGGGCCGTTCGGGCTCTCGAGCGATGGCAAATGCTATGGTAGAGGCCGAGGGTGTCAAAATGCCTTAACCATGGCGTACGGGCATGCTTGACTCGGTCGGGAGCCATAGGATGCGTTGGAACCGACCATGCGGCGGCATGGTCGTGTGTGCAAATATGGCGGTTTTGGAGCCGTGGAGCCATGGTTAAGGGCCCTTCGGGCTCTCGGGTGATGGAAAACTCTATGGTGGAGAGGTGAGAGGCATCAAAATGGCTTAACCATGGCGTACGGGTGTGCTTGACCCGGTGCGAGCCGTAGGATGCACGGGATCCGGCCGTGCGCCGGCACGGTCGTGTGTGCAATTATGGATGTTTGGAGTCGTGGAGCTATAGTTAAGGGCCGTTCGGGCTCTCGGGTGATGACAAACATTGTGGTGGTGAGGCTAGAGGCATCAAAATGCCTTAACCATGGCATACGGTCATGCTTGACCTAGTGTCGAGAGAGCTATAGGACACGTAGGAACCGAGCTGTGCGGTAGCATAGTCGTGTGTGCAAATATGGCGGTTCTAGAGCGGTGGAGCCATGGTTAAGGGCCATTCGGGTTCTTGGGCGGCAACAAATGCTGTGGTGGAGGGCTAGAGGTGTCAAAATGCCTTAACCATAGTGCATGGGCATGCTTGACTTGGTGCGAGGAGCCATAGGATGCGTTGGAGCCGGCCGTGCGGCGGCAAGAATCGTGTGTGCAAATATGGCGGTTCTGGAGCCGTGGAGCCAAGGTTAAGTGCCGTTCGGGCTCTCGAGTGATGGCAAACGCTATGGTAGAGAGGCCGGAGAGGTGTCAAAATGCCTTAACCATGGCGTACGGGCATGCTTGACTCGGTCGGGAGCCATAAAATGCGTTGGAACCGGCCGTGCGGCGGCATGGTCGTGTGTGCAAATATGGCGGTTTTGGAGCCGTGGAGGCATGGTTAAGGGCCCTTCGGGCTCTCGGGTGATGAAAAACTCTATGGTGGAGAGGTGAGAGGCATCAAAATGGCTTAACCATGGCGTACGGGCGTGCTTGACCCGGTGCGAGAGCCATAGGATGCACGGGATCCGGCCGTGCGGCGGCACGGTCGTGTGTGCAATTATGGATGTTCTGGAGTCGTGGAGCTATAGTTAAGGGCCGTTCGGGCTCTCGGGTGATGACAAATATTGTGGTGGTGAGGCCAGTGGCATCAAAATGCCTTAACCATGGCATACGGTCATGCTTGACCTAGTGTCAAGAGCTATAGGACACGCACGAACCGGCGTGCGGTAGCATATTCGTGTGTGCAAATATGGCGGTTCTAGAGCATGGAGCCATGGTTAAGGGCCATTCGGGTTCTCGAGCGGTAATAAACGCTGTGGTGGAGAGGCCAAAGGTGTTAAAATGCCTTAACCATGGTGCATGGGCGTGCTTGACTTGGTGCCGGGAGCCATAGGACGCGTAGGAACCGGCCGTGCGGCAGCATGGTCGTGTGTGCAAATATGGCAGTTCTAGCAGCCGTGGAGCCATGGTTAAGGGCCGTTCGGCTCTCGGCGATGGCAAACGCTATGGTAGAGAGGCTAGAGGTGTCAAAATGCCTTAACCATGGGCGTACGGGCATGCTTGACTCGGTCGGGAGCCATAGGATGCGTTGGAACCGACCATGCGGCGGCATGGTCGTGTGTGCAAATGTGGCGGTTTTGCAGCCGTGGAGCCATGGTTAAGGGCCCTTCGGGCTCTCGGGTGATGAAAACTCTATGGTGGAGAGGTGAGAGGCATCAAAATGGCTTAACCATGGCGTACGGGTGTGCTTGACCCGGTGCCGAGAGCCGTAGGATGCACGGGATCCGGCGTGCGGCGGCACGGTCGTGTGTGCAATTATGGATGTTCTGGAGTCGTGGAGCTATAGTTAAGGGCCGTTCGGGCTCTCGGGTGATGACAAACATTGTGGTGGTGGGGCCAGAGGTGTCAAAACGCCTTAACCATGGCATACGATCGTGCTTGACCTAGTGTCGAGAGCTGTAGGACACGTAGGAACCGGCTGTGCGGTAGCATAGTCGTGTGTGCAAATATGGCAGTTCTAGAGCGGTGGAGCCATGGTTAAGGGCCATTCGGGTTCTCGGGCGGTAATAAACGCTGTGGTGGAGAGGCCAAAGGTGTTAAAACGCCTTAACCATGGTGCATGGGCGTGCTTGACTTGGTGCGAGCCGTAGGATGCGCATAGGAACCGGCCGTGCGGCAGCAAGTCGTGTGTGCAAATATGGCGGTTACGGAGCCGTGGAGCCGAGGTTAAGTGCCGTTCGGGCTCTCGGCGATGACAAACGCTATGGTAGAGAGGCCCGGAGGTGTCAAAATGCCTTAACCATGGCGTACGGGCATGCTTGACTCGGTCCACGAGCCATAAAATGCGTTGGAACCGACCATGCGGCGGCATGGTCGTGTGTGCAAATATGGCGGTTTTTGGAGCCGTGGAGCCATGGTTAAGGGCCCTTCGGGCTCTCGGGTGATGGAAAACTCTATGGTGGAGAGGTGAGAGGCATCAAAATGGCTTAACCATGGCGTACGGGCGTGCTTGACCCGGTGCCGAGAGCCATAGGATGCACGGGATCCGGCCGTGCGCGGCACGATCGTGTGTGCAATTATGGATGTTAGAGTCGTGGAGCTATAGTTAAGGGCCGTTCGGGCTCTCGGGTGATGACAAACATTGTGGTGGTGAGGCTAGAGGCATCAAAATGCCTTAACCATGGCATACGGTCATGCTTGACCTAGTGTCGAGAGCTGTAGGACACGCACGGAACAGGCATGCGGTAGCATATTCGTGTGTGCAAATATGGCGAGTTCTAGAGCCGGTGGAGCCATGGTTAAGGGCCATTCGGGTTCTCGGGCGGCAACAAACACTGTGGTGGAGAGGCTAGAGGTGTCAAAACACCTTAACCATGGCGTACGGGCATGCTTGACTAAGTGCGAGGAGCCATAGGATGCGTTGGAGCTGGCCGGCCGTGCGGCGGCATGGTCGTGTGTGCAAATATGGCGGTTACGGAGCCGTGGAGCCAAGGTTAAGGGCCGTTCGGGCTCTCGGCGATGGCAAATGCTATGGTAGAGAGGCCGGAGGTGTCAAAATGCCTTAACCATGGGCGTACGGGCATGCTTGACTCGGTCTTGGAGCCATAGGATGCGTTGGAACTGACCGTGCGGCAGCATGGTCGTGTGTGCAAATATGGCGGTTTTGCGGCCGTGGAGGCATGGTTAAGGGCCCTTCGGGCTCTCGGGTGATGAAAAACTCTATGGTGGAGAGGTGAGAGGCATCAAAATGGCTTAACCATGGCGTACGGCGTGCTTGACCCGGTGCCAAGAGCCATAGGATGCACGGGATCCGTAAGCCGTCGGCGGCACGGTCGTGTGTGCAATTATGGATGTTGCAGGTCTTGGAGCTATAGTTAAGGGCCGTTCGGGCTCTCGGGTGATGACAAATATTGTGGTGGTGGGGCCCGGAGGCGTCAAAATGCCTTAACCATGGCATACGGTCATGCTTGACCCTAGTGTCGGGAAATATAGGACATGCGGGAACCGGGTGCTTGTAGCATAGTTGTGTGTGCAAATATGGCGGTTCTAGAGTTTGTGGAGCCATGGTTAAGGGCCATTCGGGTTCTCGGGCGGTACTAAACACTTGTGGTGGAGTGGCCAAAGGTGTTAAAATGCCTTAACCATGGTGCATGGGCGTGCTTGACTTGGTGCGAGGCCGTAGGACGCATAGGAACCGGCCGTGCGGCGGCAAGTCGTGTGTGCAAATATGGCGGTTACGGAGCCGTGGATCCAAGGTTAAGGGACGTTCGGGCTCTCGGCGATGACAAATGCTATGGTAGAGGAGGCCGAGGTGTCAAAATGCCTTAACCATGGCGTACGGGCTTGCTTGACCTCGGTCTTGGGGAGCCATAGGATGCGTTGGAACCGACCATGCGGCGGCATGGTCGTGTGTGCAAATGTGGCGGTTTTGCGGCCAGGAGCCATGGTTAAGGGCCCTTGAGGGCTCTCGGGTGATGGAAAACTCTATGGTGGAGAGGTGAGAGGCATCAAAATGGCAGCCATGGCGTACGGGTGTGCTTGAGCCCGGTGCCGGGACCGTAGGATGCACGGGGATCCCGGGTAGGTGCGCCGGCACGGTCGTGTGTGCAATTATGGATGTTGCGAAGGTCGTGGGCTATAGTTAAGGGCCGTTGGGCTCGGGGTGATGACAAATATTGTGGTGGTGGGGCCGAGGAAGGCATCAAAACGCCCTTAACCATGGCATACGGTCATGCTTGACCTAGTGTGAGAAGCTATCAGTTTTTAGGACACGTAGGAAGCCAGTGTCTGGTAGCATAGTCGTGTGTGCAAATATGGGTTCTAGAGCGGTGGAGCCATCGTTAAGGGCCATTCGGGTTCTCGAGGCGACAACAAATGCTGTGGTGGAGAGGCTAGAGGTGTCAAATGCCTTAACCATGGCGTACGGGCATACTTGACTTGGTGCGGGAGCCATAGGATGCGTTAGGCCGGCCGTGCGACGGCAAAGTCGTGTGTGCAAATATGGCGGTTCTGAGCCGTGGGTAGCCAAGGTTAAGTCTACGGGTTCGGGCTCTCGAGTGACGGCAAACGCTATGGTAGAGGAGCTAGAGTGTCAAAATGCCTTAACCATGGCATACGGGCATGCTTGACTCAGGCTTGAGAGCCATGGGGATGCGTTGGAACCAGCCGTACGCGAAGCATGGTCGTGTGGTAAATATGGCTGTTTTGCAGCCCATGGAGCTGTGGTTAAGGAGCCCTTCAGGCTCTTGGGTGATGAAAAACTCTATGGTGGAGTGGTGAGAGGCATAAAAATGGCTTAACCATAGCGTCTGAGAGTACTTGACCCGGTCTCAGGAAACCGGCAGGATGCACAGGGATCCGGGCCGTGCGGCGCCTGATCGTGTGTGCAATTATGGATGTTACAGAGTCGTGGAGCCATAGTTAAGGGCCGTTCGGGCTCTCGGGTGATGACAAATATTGTGGTGGTGAAGGCGAGGCATCAAATGCCTTAACCATGGCATACGGTC
>JAENPR010001685.1:0-123358 GCA_018135685.1 Themeda triandra | reverse complement strand
TATGCTAAAGAACAATTACTCTATTCCCAACGCGAGCGGAAATAAAGTAAACTTGTAAACCCAAAGAACAATAATAACAACGAACTTACTAGTATTAGAAGTTGAATTGCCGAATGATTACGAAACCAAGCCTCGGGTTAGGAGACTTGATCCCTTGAGATACCTTTGGAGAGGAGACACCGATAGGCCGGGCTTCCTCCAAATCTACCTCCCTCTATACTCTCTCAATCTCTCTTGATACTAATACCCTATAGAGATAGATCCATTAGAGGGACCTTCTCTATTTAACTCTCTCTCTGGATTGAAGTCTTAAATGAGGCGGGAGAATGAATTAGGGTTTTCGCCGGGGGGGGCAGGCTCTTGCTTATATAGCCCCCTAGGATGAACCCCTGCCCTCGGATCAAACCGGCCTAAATGGACGATAATTATTGATCTTCAAAGTCGGTGGAGGCGGGGATCCGCGAGACTCCGGGCGATGGTGGTGGAGGCTGGGGAGTCGGCGACTCCCTCACTGGTCGGCCGACCACGGCCAATGCCGAGTGGGCCCCGGAGTTCCGAGTGTTGCCTTATGGAGTCTTCTAGATTATACTTTTCACCCGTTCGGTCTTTCTCTCTATATAAACCCGACATGTGGGCCATCTTGGTTGGTTTTCACCAAAACTCGTGGAATTAAACGTCGGTGGTAACCCTATATCTATCAAGTATCTATGAATAAGTCCATTTGCATGCTAAGTTCACGGTTAATTTTATGAGTTAACGACCGTCCAACGGGGAGCGGTTGGGAATCTTGACGAACGTCTTCAAGTTATGGTCGGTCTTGAAGTTCTCTTACGAGTCGGCTTCGTAGTCTTCTCTTCTTGACTTTGAATCGGCTTCTTCAATGAGTTGGAATTGAATTCGGTCTTGAAACCTCTTTTGGTTCGGTCGTGAGTTCCTCCTTCCGAGTCGGGCGGAAGTTGTGAGTTTGGCGAGCTTCTCGGCGAGTTGCAATTCTTCCATTCCACGTTGGTGCGATGGGATTGAGTTTTGACGACTTGGCGAGACGGCTTTGCAACTTGCCTTCTACGTTGGCTTCGCGCCGATCCGGGGCAGCAAACGTGGTTCTCGAAAAACTCATGTTGACGTTGAGGTCCGCCGAGCTCTCGGTGTACAATCCGCCGAAAGCCCCTACCTGGCGCGCCGATGTCGATGTTTGATCACCGATAGCCCGCCATAGGGGTACACGGCGGGGTGTTTTTGTTCGGAGGAGCTTAGCGGTATTGCGAACTCGGCGGTTGTGGCAACAAAAGCGTGGCGAAGACCCGGTGATTTTATACTAGTTCGAGCCCTCGACTTACACGTCGAGTAAAAGCCTTTACGTCTAGTGGCGTGAGCCTGTTGTGTTGTATTGTTGTATGTCTTGGGTTGTGTTCTCTTCTTTACAAGGGGTACCCTCGACCGCCTTTTTATGGGACGGGTTTGGCTGTGGGTCGTATGATTCCTAGTCGGATTACAAGATCGAGTCCTAAACTAGTTGTTTTGTACTCTTTCCTATTACAATCCGCCTAGGAACTAGAGTTCTCTCGTCGCCTTGCCCCGAGTTGTAGTCGACTTGGGCGGCGGGTTCTGCGATCTCTGAGTCAATTTCTGTCTTCTTGGGGAACCTGTCCCCCATCGACAAGCACACTGGTATGTGGTCAATTGTCTTTTTCTTGCATATGACAAAAATACTAATGTTGCCATTTGCAAATACAAAATATTTCACTTTGATTCGTCGCTATGTTTGATTGTTGACTCAAGTGCTTCATCTTGATGTAGAGTTTTCTTACACATCAGTGGTGACAACAAAATGTGATGTATATAGTTTTGGTGTCATTATGCTGGAGATTGTGATGCGGAGATACCCAGGGAGCTATAGTCCATTACTTCCATGGAACTGACATCATGAACTTGCAATAGAGAATATGTTGGACCAATGCTTATCATCACCAACAATGGTGGAGAAGAAAGAAAAGAAATCTCTTTGCTTGTCAACGTTGCATTTGCTTGCCTGCAAACTTCTCCTCAACTAAGGGCCGAATGCAGGACGTCTATCTGAAATTGGCTCTCCACAAACCATGCACATACACCTAGAGAAATAATCAATGGATAAGTGTAAGTTCATCTATGTTGCGTCAAACATTTCGAAGTGTGTACTGTACACTGCAAGATAAAATGCTCTTGTATTAAATAATAGTCCCAAAGGGAGGATATATGGGTATATAGTATCTCCATAAAAGCAAGATTGCAATAGTGTTGCATTTGAAAGAGTTGATAATCAGTACTTACTTTGAAATGTAAAACTGATAAATCTTATCCAGTTATTGTTGTTTTGGCATATCGTGAAGCCTTGGTAAATGTGTCTCCTTCCTCCTAACTTCCAGGGAAATATCCCATTAAGCAAAAAAAAAAAAATGCCCATGATGGATCTGGTTTGGGAATTTAAGTCGTGGTTGTGACTTGCCAGCTATATGACATTATTCCCAAAGCAAAATTATAACATGGCCCTGGAAATTCCCTGCGACTTCCACCCAGTGTCATTTCCTATTTCTGCTCTTTCCCTCTCAGTATAAATTTCCAGTGCACACAGAAGCAATAGACACGATGCCGGTCATGTAGTCTACAAATATGTGAAAACACATTGTTGTATGTGCTCAGCCCAGGATAAAATGCACGCAGGCCCCAGAGTAAAATGCTTTGTTTCTCTTGGTTTGATCCAAGCCCTTTGGAGGAAACAAAAGCTGCAACAGGTGATAGTTATCGGGGACTGCAATCTGGAGCCATTCTTGTTGGCTAAGGACTGTAGAACTTTGTTCAGATCCTTCCGACTAACCCGGCAATCTAGCCACGCATGACGGGTTGAAGTTTGCACAACAGAAGGCGGAATTCGACAGTTGGGAGCAATCTCCAGTTGGTTCCTTTGTGTAGTTACTAGTCTTTATTGTCTTGTAGCCGAGACCTACACAACGATCTCGGGCCTTCGCTGTTGCTCTTCATCCAACTCCAGACTAGAGGCAGAGGGACGGACGCACACGATCAGCGGCCGGTGCCTAAGCCGCCACACGGCCGCCGCTCGGATGCCGCACGGAGATCAATATAGCACATGGCAGAGCACTCTGCGGTCATCCTGCCCACCGCTGCTATTTACTGCTAGTTGATCGTCACTGGCACGCTGCAACTTGGGATGTGGCTGTACATGTTTCGGTCTGAAATCATGGCGATGGACATCAAAGCAATTTCAACATCATGAGAAATTCTGTGGTGAGGTTGCTAAAACTGTGGATGATGGAGATGGCGCAACAACGGCGAGCTCCGCTCAGCAGATGATGGTAAGCACAACTTCGACAAAGAAACAACTTTTTTAGTTACTTCCATTCCAATTCGGTTTACTACGATTGTCCTTTGTGAAAATAACTCCTTTTCTATATACACGCAGATTATAATCTTTAGTCTTTAGAGATATATATTGTCATATGCCAAATTTTATTTTTAGTTGGCCTAGTATTAAATGTATATACTTACAATGCAATATATTTCGCAATTCACTACAAAATACACGGTCCGTATCGGCCCACCATTACCAGCCAAAATAAAAGGTGTGAGTGTTCTCCATTTGCTGCAGCATCATCATTGGCTAATCTCCCAACTATGTTTGTATTTATCGAAACGGAATATCACTTTGAAAGTTCATGACAAGTGTATTCCTGCTAGGTCTCCGTCTGCTGGTGCACTCTTCCTCTCTACGGTTATGGAAGAGCCGAGTAGCGCTAAGGCCAACTCTAGTCTAATTTGGTTAGATGTTTGGATCCCCGACTGTATTATATGTACTGAGAGCAAAATACTTCAATACATTTGATTTTGCTATCTTGGCCACTGATTTCTTTAAGAGTATATATTCTTCAAATCATCTAGTTTTAAAGAGGTTTTGTAATCATTTTTAATACTCCCTCCGTTCTAAATTACAAATCAGCAAATTGGATGTATAAGTCAAAGAAACTTATAATTTAGGAGGTGAGAGTCAAATCTAAATTTGTTTCAAATAAATGGCGTAATAATAATAATTAGTTTTAGTGTTTTCCTTAGCTAGTCTACTTAAGGACCTGTCTTGTGACCAAAAGGATAGGTAATAGGACCGAAATTGGGTGAAATACATGTTCTCAAGACTTCATTCATGCAAGATGGTCAAGTCGTTAATCATCTGGAGTTTCCAAATATCATGCTGATGACTGACCAAACATGTGTAATCCATTGGGCAAAGGTAAAGCTCTCGCAATGCAGGCGTCACCAGTCAGTACGTGCTCACAGTCTGTCAACGTTTTGAGGACGACACTCGGTCTCCGGTCAATGATTCACCGAATCACCCTGGGCTGCTGTGCATGCATGCGTCATGACTGGTGATGACTGATGAGGAGCACGCACGAGGACGATGCGGACGGCCAAATCAAGCTATACCCAGTAACGTCGCTTGGTTGTGGACGACCAATGGACCCATTAACGAATTGGGCAACCATACGTCAGCCCATTATTACTGACTGGGTGGATGTCCGGCCGGCCAAAAGCGGGATATATGGAAATAAACAAATAGGTAAAGTAACCAGGAACTTCAAAGTTTTGGGATCATGATATGGTAGTGTATCTGGAGGATGCGTTTGGTAATTATTACATGCGGAATTGGACAAGGGAATTTGTGGTGAAAGTTAATGGAGAGAATTAATTAAGTTGACAATTTGACTTTTAGTCTCAATCTCTTGGTTACGGTTCACGAACAAAAATAAGAGGAGTAATAGTTAGGGCAGCCTCAATGGAAGGTTTCACATCCGCTTTCCAAGACATGAAAGTTTGACATGAAATGGGTATCTCCCTCAATGCATATATAGTTTCGTTGCATAGTTTCATATGCTATTTTAGACCCTCGTGGGTCCCATTGGTCACACTCCTCGCTCTCTCTCTCTCCCTCCCCTTTCCTGCACGAAGGCCGCCACACTGAACATGGACTCGCCGCCGCTGTTGTCGGCGACTAGAATGGTGAGGAGGCTCCCCAACGAGCTCGTTCTCGGGCTCCTTGTCCGCGCCACGCCCCGCACTGCTCATAGCCGGGCGCGCCCACGCCCGCCCACCCCAGCCGTGCCCGAGAGTCCGCCATGACCGGCCACGGGAGGCTCCAATTGGCCACTGCGTGCCTCGCCGCGCCCCGCGTCCCCGTAGCGCCCATGCCCGGCGTTGCTGCGTGCGCATGGAGGGCTGCAGATCTCTCGGCCCCCACGGCCGAGGAGCCTGTCGCGCCCGGCCATGCCCACCGCGGGCCGAGAGGAGGAGATCCGCTCGCGCCCGCCACGCCCACGGTAGAGGAGGCGCCTTGCTCGCGCTGGCGGAGGTGGACCTCGATCGTGCCCGGCCACGTGACGGAGGCCGCGGCTCGCTTCCCCTCCCAGCGACGGAGGCTGTGCTGGCGGCGGCCAAGCCGCAATCACGGCGGCGCTCTTGTGGGATGCCTCTCCCTCCCATGACGAATGCGATGAAATGGGCAAACCCCTTAGTGCGGGTGTCGTTGGTTTCCGACTTGGTAACCGTGCTGACTCGTGTCGTGGCATGAAACTCTGTCTCTCTCCTCCTAGTTTCTTGCAAAAGCTGATGTGGCTCCTTATTTAATGTGCATGAAACACCCCATAAAACTTCATTGAAACTGGCCTTAGTATCCCCCTATTTAGTTGGGGGGTTTTCATCGAGAAACTATGAACAAGTCATAATGGATTGTGGGGAGATATTTATCTTTTATTAAACGAAAACAAAATCCTCCTTCACCGGTTTTCGCCCTTACCCATACATACAATTGATTAGTGGGAGTTAGTTAGCCCTCTAAACTCCCATATCCTTGTCACCAAATCTCCAACTCCAAAAATAATCAAAATTTAAGCTTCTACCGGCAAAGTTTCGTTCCTATTTCTCGACAACCTCTAACTGATCGTATCAGTACAATATATATGTTTGGAACCTTGCCAGAGCAGTGTTTCAGTATTGTTTCAATGCCTCTCTAGTTTTGGTTCTAGACTTGTAAAACTCTACTCCCTCGGTACCCATAAAACTTGTCGTTTTAGGACATTTATTGTGCATACTGTCTACCCCAAGTTAAATAGGAGAGCGGGTTCCATACCATTGATACAATAAACACTCATACTAGCAGATGGGCAGTGCTCGATCCTTGGCTTGGTGTTGTAGCTCTGTTTTTTATCTCCTTTTTCCCCGGATGCTTGCTCCGGCACGGCTGGCTGCATGCTCGTATCGTGGCCTCCATGCGCAGCGCAAGCCATCTCTCTCTCGTAGAGACAAGCGACTAACTCCCAGCGCTCTCTCTAGTGCGCGGCGCGAGCGAAGCACAGGATGACGGCAAGCCAAGAGGCGCCACTAAATGTATCCTCGGGACCGGGCGACGCTGTGACGGGGTAGAATACGAAACGATGGGGGTAATATCGTCCAAAATCACCCCCATGCATCCAAAACGACTTCATTTGTGAAAACAGCTCCCACCCCTACAACGACTTAAAATCTGGGTATGGAGGGAGTATATTATTTTCACAACCAAATTTAATTAGGAACCAACGGTAGGAACCACCGATACTAACCATGGAACAATGCAGTAAAATTAACAAATTTTATAAGTGAAGTCAGATAAAGAGACAAAATTTATATCACAACTTTGTAATTTAGATTTTTTCATTTAAATTATTTTGCTCCTAAAATATTGAACTTATCATATTTTCAAATTCATTTTTTCAATAATCCAAACCAAGTCAAATGAACAAATGACCAGAAGCAAAATGGTACAACCTGATGAGGTGTACAACTATGCAGTTGACAACTTTTTCACTAGAAATAATTTATAATTCCAAAATCTATTTTAAGTGCTCATATTTTGAAATCAAATTTCGCTTATGGTCTATAACTTTCAAGTTTTAAATCTCATCAAGATCTACAACTTTCTAGTAGAAATTAGTTTTTACTGGAATTCGTTTAGGGCCTCAAATATTTATGACAATATTCACTTATAATACAAAAGAAAAGTGTTCACTATTCAATCACAACTGAGTGTGAGGCCCAGTGACAAAGGGAAGAACGCGCACGAGGCTTCAGGAGTAAGGCATGAGGTTTTTTGGCAAACGCACGCACGAAAAATCACATGATCGTGAAACCTGGAGGCTTCTAAATAGTGTTTTGCTATTTTTTTATTCCCGCTATGCCTGAGGTGATGAGTTTGGTTTTTTGCAAATACGCGCACGCGAAAATCACGTGACCATGCGACTGCCAAGTAGGGACTTTCTAGATTATTTTTTTTCTATTTACTTGGTTTTAGGATTTTTAAAAACTAGGCGGATTCCCGTGCGTTACCGCGGGCATAAAAGTGGCGAAATGATAGTGGATTCTTCAAGGTGCGCGCGATTGCATGTCAAGAGAAATAGATAATGGAGTTAATAGTGGACTGCTGAGGTACGTGTTGCATTTTTTCTTTTCGATAAAGGATAAGTTACATTATCTGGCCTCTACATTCAGGGATGTATACAGCCAATTATTAAAAAAGAGAGAAAACCAAAAGAGAGAAAAGCCAGAGTCTTATACATAGACCAGGATACTAAAGCAAAAAATATAAATGCTTCTACCCTCTATTTGAAATCACAACGAGAGGGTGTCCTTGGTTTGCTCTTCACGCCGCAGCTGAGTTCTGAATGCCGCAGTGCAGGGCATGGCTTGGAATGATGTGCTTGTGTTGATGCCTTCAAGAAGGTAAATGATGCCCGTAGACGCCATCATCGACCGAGGCATCGGGCTCATAACGGCATTACGCCTAAGCCCTTCCTAGCAAATGCTTCAAGGTCTGGAAGGCTTTGCAAGGAAGAGGAGATTAAGCGACGCCTCCAAGGGGGAATATGACGCCGGACAAGCGTCATCGCCGCCGACGAGCATAGCGGGCGGGGAATTCACCCGTATTCCAAGACCACAAAAGCACATCCAAGCCGAACCTGCGAGACGACGAAGCCGGAGATGATCGGCGAGTCTTCACCGAGCTGCCGCGGTGAGAACAGCGGAGGCAGCCGGCGGTAGCGCGTGCCGCGGCCGCCGCGGTCACGGGGCATCTTGCCCGCTGGCCCCCGTGTCCCTTCACCCGTCGCATGCATGTCGGGGGGGAGGATCGCCAGATCCGGGCATGGCGTCCTTTGATGTGGACGTCGGAGCCGGCTTGCGGGCCGCCCGGGAGCGTGGTCTCGAACCGAGTGCACGATGCGGGATTGATCCAGGCCACGACCTCATGGGAGGACGGATTGGACGGCTTGTCGAGATGGCGCGCCAACACGCCATCCCCATCCGGCGCCCCAAGGGTCCAAATCGCGATCCCCGGCGCCGCCATCTCGCCACTACAAAGCGGGCCCGCCCCCAACGTGGGGAGGATGGGCCGGGCACCCTCGGCGGCCCGAAGGGCCATGGATCCGACCGGCAAGGGCCAAGATCCGGCCCCTCACCGCCTCCCGTCCCGTTGCGCATCATTGCCGGGGAGAGGGCCGTGGGACCACGGGGACCAGATCCGGCCACTCTAGGCCCGAAGTCGGCCCCTGCCGCCACCGTTCGCCGCCGAAGAGGAGGTACGGTTGGAGGCGGTAGGCCAGATTCGCACGCAGAACCGTCGCCAGCCGCCAACCACAGGAGGCCCAGCCTCCGCCGCGCGGCCTACCGCAGCTCCGTCCACGAGGGGCGGATCCGCCCGCCGGCGGCGCAGACCCGCCGCCACCCAGGCGCCGAGCCACTGGAGGCCTGGGAGGTGCCGAGACCCTGAATCACCGGTTCCCGGCCGGGGATGAGGCCGCCCGCGCTGGAGCAACAAGCAGCAGCCTCCCCGTCCTCCCCTCCGCGGGCTGGCCGGCCATCACCGGATCTAACCGCTAGATGGCAGGATCAGCTGCCCATTCGCTTTGAGGAAGCAGCGGAGTCCTCTTCACGTGCGCCTCCCAAAGAATTGCTTCGGGAGAGGGACGCTGGATGAGATCCCCGCCGCCGCCATCCTCGGGAAGGCACACGGGCTTCCGGTGGCTGCCTCCGGCGGCGGCGAGGTCAGGATGAGGTGGGAGGGGCGGTGCTGGATGGGGGGATGGTCGCCGCCCTTGTCGCTCAAATGGGGAGCGGCCAAACTCATTCACCTTGGTGGACGTGTTGCATCGAGAAAATAGATAGTGGAGTTAATAGTGGGGCTGCTGAGATGGACGTCTTGCATGTCGAGAGAAATAGGTAGTGGGGTTTCTCTATATAAGAGTTATAGATGACTATCATCGCCGGTTGGTAACAACAACCAACAATGACTATGATTATTACTGCCCATTTCCATTCTTGAGGAGCCAAAATCGACAGTGCTAGAAGGTTAGACCCGGCCATGATGAAATTTGCATAGTATGTCAATTACTTTCTAGATAGATGGAGTTTGGCCATCTTCACATAATCTTAACAGATTGAGATTATGCTTTTTCCTACTGATTGATGACCTGGCCACTACACGTAGCTTAGCTTTCAAACACTATATATACATCCTATACTTAATATTGAGGTCATGCAGCAGAACACCCTAGACCCAAATACCAATTAATGCCACCTTCAGAATCTAGTTGTTAATAACGGAAGAAAGAAACAAAGAAACCACCACATATGGCGATGATACAGCTAATATTCTGCTTGTTGCTCCGTTGGTGCATCCTCTTCCTGCACGCGGACGCAGCAAGGCACCATCATCATGGAGGCGTGCATCTCGGGTCCCAGATAGCGGCCCTCCTCCAGTGGAAGTCCACCCTGTGGAACTCGTCGCCGGTGCTAGACTCCTGGCAGCACGGGACGAGTCCGTGCAGCAGCAACTGGACGGGCGTGGCATGCACTGCAGGTCTGCAGTGCACCGTGGCCGCCGTGCGCCCCTTGCGGTGGCCGAGATATCCCTGCATAATGCTGGCCTCGACGGCTACCTTGGTGATCTAAACTTCTCGGCACTCCCATTCCTCACATACATTGACCTCACTGACAATAGCCTCCGTGGAGAAATCTCGTTGGCCATCACCTCCCTACCTGCACTCTCCTACCTCGATCTCGGTGGCAACTGCCCCATGGAAACATACCATCTGGGTTGGGCTACATGGCAAGTCTTAGCCAGCTGGGACTCGCCTTCAACAACCTCACAGGTCATATCCCTCCATCCGTTGGGAACATAACGACACTAGTTGCTGTCACCATTAGAATAAACATGCTCACTGGACCAATCCCCGACGAGCTGGGGAACCTCCCCTATCTAGAACTTTTGGACCTAAGCATCAACTTTTTAGTAGTCAGATACCTAAAAGCATTGGCAACTTGACCAAACTAAACGCCCTCATCCTTTATGGTAGCAATCTATCAGGGCCCATTCAGCATGAGATTTGTTTGTTTCCCAATCTAACCATACTAGATTTGGGTTCTAACCTGCTAAGCGGCCCCATTCCTCCGAGCATGGGGAACCTTACTACGCTAAACGTTCTTAGCCTCGTTGAAAACCAGTTCTTCGGATCCATCCCAGCAGAGATTAGCAGTTTGGTGGATCTTTACTACTTGTCTATATCCGTAAACAAGATTTCCGGCTCCATTCTAGCAACTTTAACAAACCTCACAAGCTTAAGAACGCTATCAATTTTTAGCAACAATCTATCAGGTCCTCTGCCTCGAGAATTCGCTAATTTGACATACCTAACAGAAATTGTGTTGGCAAACAACTCCCTGTCTGGGGAACTGCCCTCTGATGTATGCAAAGGCAGGAATCTTCAAGAGTTCCAAGTCACCAACAACATGTTCACTGGCCCAATTCCTAGAGGCCTTGAAACATGTAGGAGCTTGGAGATTCTTGACCTTAGTTCCAACAAAATGTCAGGAGATATATCATCTTTCAGGCCATATCCACGACTTGTCAAAGCAAAATTAGGCAGAAACAACTTTGCTGGGTATTTGTCCAAAACTTGGGCTTCAAACATCAATTTGACCTTTTTTGCTATGGAAGAAAACATGATAACCGGAACCTTGCCTCCTGAGCTTTCAAACCTTGAAAAATTGGAGATACTTACAGTACACGCCAACAAATTAACTGGCAGTATACCACCAAAATTAAGTAATCTTGCCAACCTGTACTTGCTCAACTTATCACACAACCTATTTTCCGGTCATATACCACCTGAATTTGGTCAGATGAATAATTTACAATATCTTGATATATCTGCAAATAAGTTGAATGGATCAATACCACAAAAGCTCGGGAGTTGTACTAAGCTAATATTTTTAAGGATTAACGACAACAACTTGAGCGGAGATCTGCCAACAACTATTGGAAGTCTGGGAGGGTTACAAATGTTGTTGGATGTAAGCAACAACAAACTCACAAGCAAGCTACCTGCACAACTGGGAACTTGGTGATTTTAGAGGTCCTAAACCTTTCCCATAATCAATTCAGTGGAAGCATGGCTAGTCGTCAACACTTGACATGTCATACAATGACTTGGAAGGTCCTCTTCCAATAGGAGGACTGTTCAAAAATGCTTTAGCAAAATGGTTCCTCCACAACAAAGGCCTTTGTGGTAATATCTCAGGCCTACCTGAATGCTCTTCAACTCCAATCAAGGAATATCACAAAGCTAGGATTCATCACTTGGTCCTAGTTTCTTCTATCCTAGTTTGCATAGTTATTATTCTCTCAATTGTTGTGTTAGTTATGATCCTTCACAAAAGGAAAAGACCACAAATTGCAGAAGTTACAGATACAAGAGATGCTCTGTCAGTATGGAATTTTGATGGAAAACTAGTGTTCGAGGACATCACTAGGGCAATGGAAAATTTCAGTGATAGGTACATCATTGGATCAGGGGCATTTGGTACAGTCTACAAGGCACAACTTCAAGGAGGGAGATCAGTTGCCGTGAAAAAGCTTCACCCAACTGAAGAAGGGATTCGTGACGAGAAGAGATTCCATAGTGAAATTGATGTGCTGACAAAGATACGACATAGAAGCATTGTCAAGTTGTATGGATTTTGCTCTCATCCAAGGTTCAAATTTTTAGTGTATGATTACATTGAGAGAGGAAACCTTCATGTTATCTTGGAAAATGAAGACTATTTAAAAGAGTTGGATTGGCAGAAGCGACTAGCCATTGCAAGAGATGTTGCTCAAGCTATCTACTACTTGCACCATGAATGCAACCCACCGATAATCCATCGTGATATAACAAGCAACAACATCTTGCTGGATGCAGCTTTCAAAGCTTATGTTTCAGATTTTGGAATAGCAAGGATGCTAAAACCTAATTCATCCAATCGGGAGCGAACTAGCAGGAACATATGGCTATATAGCACCTGGTATGTTGTTAGTTAGCTTTTTCTTTCATATAGCAAATATATTCATGTTACCATTTGCAAATATGAAATATTTCTTTTTGCTTTGTCACTATGTTTGATTGTTGACTCAGCTTCATTTTGATGCAGAGTTCTCTTACACATCAGTGGTGACAACAAAATGTGATGTCTACAGTTTTGGTGTCGTTGCGCTAGAGATTGTGATGGGGAGATACCCAAGAGAGCTACAGTCCATTGCTTCCATGGAACAACATCATGAATTGGAGATAGAGGATATCTTTGACCAGCGCTTGTCATTGCCAACAATGGTGGAGAAGAAAGAAATCTCTTTGCTTGTCGAAGTTGCATTTGCTTGCCTGCAAACATCTCCTCAGCTCAGACCAGAAATGCAGGTCGTCTATCAGAAATTGACTCTCCGGAAACCACCTTCAGTCTTGCCTTCTCATGCACATACATGTGAAGAAATAATCGAAGGATAAGTGTAAGTTCATCCATGTTGTGTCAAGCCTTCCAATGTGTGTACGTACTGTACAGTGGAAGATATAAAAGCACCTGTATTGTATATTATTCCAATTATTCCAATAGGAGGATATCTCAGATTATAATATATCTCACATATAAATGCGAGTTTAGTGATACATCTCAATGGGTCGACAATCGGTAATCAGCTTAGAACTGTAAAACTGATAAATCTATCCAATTTATTCTTTGATTTTGTCAGCATATCAAAAAGACTCTGTAAATGTGTCTCCTTGCTTCGTGCAGTATCCCAATAAGCACAAAAATACCTATGATGGACCAGGTCAAGATTATGACATGGCTCCAAAAATTCCTTGCAAGACGCTGTCAACAAATTCCACCCAGTGTCATTTCCTCTTTCTGTTGTTTCCCTTTTGACTATAATTTACCAATGCGCACCAAGCAATAGACATGACGCAGTCATTGTATTCTGTAAATATGTGAAACCACATTGTTGTATGTGCTGAGCCTTGAATAAATTGCAGGCAGCTAGTGAGCTTGTTCGTCCTCTGTCTCTCTGTTGATCTGAGAGTAAAATGATCTGTTTCCCTTGGTTTGATCCAAGCCCAAGCTTCGGTGGCAAACAAAAGCTGCAATACTTGATCCCATTCCTGTGCAGCTGGTGACAGATGTTGAGGGACCTGCCAGTCTGGAGCCATTCTTGTTGGCTCAGAACAACAGGACTTTGTTCAAATCCTTGAAGTTTCAACAATAGCAGGCAGAACCTGATAGCTGGTGGTAATCTCCAGTTCGTTATTTCTGTGGAATGTACTAGTAGTTATGTGTTGTTTCTGTCTTGTTGCCGAGAGGTGCACCATGATCTCAGGCCCTGGCTGTTGCTCTTCCTCCACCCCTGGCCTCCGGCGCCAGCAGCAGCACTCCTCCAACTCTAGTCCCTACTGCTGAATGAAGCTAAATGAAGCAAGCTGCAGGCACCATCGATCTTGCACATCCACAGGTGCCTGACAACTTGGGATGTGGCTGTACGCACCTCCGTTGGAAATTATGGCGATCACATGAAAGCAACAATTCCACATCATGAGAAATTCGGTGGTGTGGTTGCTAAAACGGAGGATGATGGAGAGATGACGCAACAACCGGAAGCTCCGCGCAGCAGATGGTAAAGTGCACTACTTCGACAAAGAAAACAACAACATTTTTACTTCCATTCCAATTCGGTATACTATGATTTGTCCCTTTTGAGAATAACTCCATTTTTTGATGCGCACAGATTATAATCTTTAGTTAAAAATTGTCGAATTCCAAATTGTATTCTGACAGTTGGTCCAGTATTAAATTTATACTCACAATTTGGGACGTTTCCAATTTATACTACATAACTAGTAGCGTGCCCGTGCGTTGCTACGAGATAACAAAACTTTTATCCTAAAAATACACAGACCGCCGATAAGATAACAATACCATGAAATTAAATACCAATGTTAATATGACACTTATCCTAAAGGAAAAGTTCGTCAAATTAAAAGTCACGGAGAGAGCGCAGCGTTGCAACATCACCAACTCTATTGTATAGACTTTCTGTAATATGGTTAAGATAATGTTTTATATCGAGACAAAGAAATCTCGGATATCTGTTTGTTTCATGCAAATTACAATTGGGGAAGTTTACCATTTCACATTGGAATAATCCAATTTTACACATAACAAATTCCTAGAAGTGAATAGGCTCATTTTTTTGATAAAAAATTACCTCATCAATGCTGAATGGACTTGCAACACCACCCCAACCATGGGTGAGATAGTTAACTGTAGAGGAATAAATTGGCAATGATTGCTGAATGGATAAATCTAGGCTCTTAATTGAGATTCATTTTGTGCACTGGCACCAGGACACCAAGAATAGGTTACATGTCGCCACATCGGGGTGAGCAGTATACAAATGGAGAGTTACTGATTTTGGGATCAGATCTATATGCCGATTAGGGAAGTGATCATCTAGGCCTGTAGATGTGGTCCAAAATTCCTCACTATTGAGTTTTGAAGATAATGACACCCCTTTTGTGGTAAATAGCCTGACCCTCCAAACCTAAGGAGGCATTTCTTGTTTGTACAACCACCTAGCCAATCAAGCCCAAAAAGAACATCGGACCATAAGAAATAGTGTTTAAAGAAAGGAATTTCAAGTATCCATGGCCTGTTTCAACAAATTACATCCAGGGATTCTAGATAGGTATACATATCAGTTCAGTTGATCTAAGTTAAAAAGGAAATTTTTCTATATGCCCTTGTTCCAGATCTCTAAAATCTATCCCCATTCCAGCTCCGCAAATAATAGTAAAACCCCCATGAGTTAAGTCATATTGGTCATCATATTGAAGGAAACCCCATGAATAAAGTGTAAGGCATCTAAAACATGAATGGGGAGGGCTGCAAACAGATAACCCATACAATAAAATTCAATTGATATATATCAAATGAATATACATGATTTTGCAGGTTTGTTAGTTTGATTACGATAGATGTACATGTGACATGGAGAGGCAGTATGCATTAGCCTGGTGTACCTTTGCACAAATGCTTGTTTTTTCAGCATGTGGCACAAAGGCAACTAAAATAGAAGCATAAAACAGGTGTATGAGTAGGTAACAATATATTAGCAGTGGAGCTTCAGTCAAGCAAAAAACAACATTGCAGGAACATACTGCCCTTAGGTAGGAACCCATTTGTTTGCCACCGCTATATAGTCACAGAGACATTCTCACATGTACAACCTATTTTTTTAGTGAATCTAGAGATTACCTGATCCTTCATATCAGTTTCTTCAGAAAATGTCAATGGCTCCATCTATATTGCCTTTGCCATTCTATACCTATAGCTACTTTACCTGTCGCCTAGAAAATCCAGCAGACTAACATGAAACAGCATACAACAATTTGGTAAGCATCTGCATAAACCATACAACAATTTGAGATGCAGAAATAAATAATCATAATATGCATTGCAATAACAGGAAACAGTTCAAACAGCATACATATTCCTATACATGCATATTATGAGGTACTATCTCATTACTGTCTATAACCACATGTCATCGCATCTAATGTTGTTTTGGTAGAGCAATTAGTCCACGGTACTCCCTCAGGAAATGTCATATGGACAAACCTATATTTAGTCGAAAAGGTATAGATCGCATGAGGGAAAAAATACATATTCATCAGTGAGAGATTACCCTTTCTAATTTGGTATTTCTAATTTGGTATAGACTCCATTCCATAAATAAGTCCTCCTTGGACGAGAGAATTTGCTCTCCTTTAATATCAGCATGTTATAGCATTTGCTCTCCTTTAATATCAGCATGTTATATGGGTATGTCGAATTCCCATGTACATAGACTCATGAATTTTCTGATGACCAGAAGATTTAACTATAAGTAAAGGGATGTCATTTCCATATTCTATCAATCATGAAAGGCTAGAGCTAAGAAAGCAAGTTCCAATATTGTCAGCCATCACCACCCTTTGATTAACATTTTCAAGGAAACTTGCCTGTATCAATTATAAACTGAGCATTTCCTAATTTAAGGCACAGGACATAGGCACAGGGTATTGTAGAGCAAAACATATTTGCCAAAGAGGAGTTCCTGTACCTTTAGAGCAGCACCATGAAGAGTATGATAGGTCCAATCCTCGGGCATGACACACATGCTTTAACAGGAGTAGTCAAGCTTGATAACATCAAACTGGAGACCGTACAAGTAATGGAAGTAGTGGAGGCATTTTTCTTAGTAGCTACCAAGCAACAAAGCTACCTGTATCGCAAAGTAATGAGCCTGTTATAATTCATAAACCATACAATACATGATCTAACATCAAAGGGAACTATACATATTGTCCAAGAAGGCAACGCAAATCTATTGACCAAACCTAAAAAAAAAAAAAAAAAATCTAGGCTGCTGAAATGTCAAGGGCATGGAGAAGCCTCCATGGGCAAATGAAATTTCCTGCACCCTCTCCATGCTCCAACCTTTTCCTTTCAACATCGAAAGCAGCCATCATCACATATCAGTTTAAAAAAATTGTGAGCCATACAAATGAATCGTGGTGACAATAAAATTCATTGGTAGTTAATTCAAAGAAAAAGGGAAAAAGCACACACATAAATATCTTGCCGACTTAAATGTACACAGATTAGGCCTAGTAACAATTCATATTTACTCATGACAATTAGACAAGTACACAGATGATGCAGTCAATAGTTGGCTTTTGCAAACTTTACGAGTACAGAATAACTATTTAGAATTGCTAGATACTACTTACAAACATGAAGTTCCGTTCACTTTACAAACATGAAATCAATTTACTTATGATGATTCGCTATATGTATAATTCTATGGATTAAGTAAATAGAAAATTGCTATAGTGTTGAGATTGGGGAAGTGCATGTTTATGATCACCTAAACACATAAGGTAAATTACAAATATCCCATGCACCCCTTTCTCCTTAGAATGCTTTTGGTCTGATTATCTTTGTAATGACCAATCCCATCTGCAGCACCCCAGGCCCTCCGCGCTCCTAGCACAGGTTACAAGCAAATACACAAACACATGCGGTGCATTGCACTTTAATTATTACAGATAAGATGCATAATAGCAGACGGAGGACACAACAGCGGCAGTTCTACAAGCACATGTGCACATCGTAATGGAGTATACGCATCTGGGTGTCGGTGAGCGACATGGGGCGGGCGGCAACCCCGGCTTCATCATGTTCGTCGGCGTCACCGGTTGGAAAAGAAAGACATCACAGAAACTCGGGACAAATAACCAGCTTCTGTCTCCCCTTCCTACCACATTCATCGAAGGCCGAGCAACCCTATCTCCTACAACCTTCGTAGGCAGTTGCTAATCCGCTCCTAAAGGCCCTAGCAGTGCCTGCAGCGGCAATGGAAGAGGAGGAGAGAGAGGCGGTGGGCTAGTCGAGGGCAGCGGCGCTCGCGCGGAAGGAGATCGAGCGACGTAGGGCATGCGGTGGCGGCCGGGACGTGGGCGCGTGAGCAGCTGTCGCAACCCTAGTCCCATGGCTGGCGTCGGCATGGGGAGAGGAGTCGAGCCACCTGAGGGAGAGGGCGCGTGATGGGATACAAGATCGCAGGTGCACGCATGGGTGAAGGCAGGGAGCCGTGGGGGATGAGCGATCTGTAATCAGTTATTGCTTTCCTTTTTTTCATTGAATTATTATTTGTTGTAGGTGTATACGGTAGAAAAGAAAAGGGAAGGAAGAAATCACCGGCTAGCTTGCCGTGTGTACAGGCGAGTTTCCTTTTTCTTTGCACACGGGCAACGGAGGAAGGGGAGGCCACGGGATCGCATGGCAGGCAGATGGAAGTGCCAAACAACAATTGTCGCACCAACAAGTGTCCACTCTTTGTTCTTTTTATTTGTGTGGATAACACATGGTCCCTGTTGGCCCATCACTACTGGCCAAAATAAAAGGGGTGATTGTTCTCCATCTGTTGCAGCACTAGTCTTGTCCCGTTCGCTTGAACTTATCATGCCATGGTACATTATTTTTTCTCACAACAAACATCATCAACCGACCTATCAACCGTAGAAAACGATCAGCCCCAACCTCCGATAGATAGTTTTAAGGAAAAGGGGATCAAGTGAAGTCGCTCTTACACACCAATCGTGTATTCCTGCTAGTCGTAACCCAGCAGCCTCTCTTACTGTTATGTGAAAGTAAATGAACTGATGAGTTGTATTTCTTTCTATTGGAGTACATATACATATTAGCATGCATGCATACAGAGACTAGTTATGGCTATCCTAGTGAGGACTAAGCCTAGCCGCTGCTATATCTACAATATGCTAACACTTCCCAGCAGTCTGATTGGGAGCATGGCGAACGTTCAGGCTGGATCGAAACTCCTAAAAAAACAGATATCGGAAGGCCCTTTGTAAAGACGTCGGCATACTGAGATGTCGTAGGAACATGAAGTACCAGAACATGGCCGAGGGCGACATGCTCTCGAACAAAATGGAGGTCAATCTCAACATGTTTTGTCCGCTGATGCTGCACTGGGTTGCTAGAGAGACAAACAGCACTAATGTTGTCACATTGGACAAGAGTAGCACGGTGAGGCGGATGGCAAAGCTCTATGAGTAGCTGACGCAACCAAGTAGCTTCCACAACACCATTAGCCGCAACATGATATTCAGCCTCAGCGCTAGACCTGGAGATGGTGTGTTGACGCTTGGAGGACCAGGACACTAGGTTGTCCCCAAGGAACACTGCATAGCCAAATGTCGATCGACGAGTTTCGGGACAGCCGGCCCAGTCAGCATTGGTGTAAACAACGAGCTCAACATTGGTGTAAACAACGAGCTCAACGGGTGGTGATCGGCGCAGAGTCAAACCAAGTCAAAGAGTACCTTGTAAATAAATCAATATTCACTTCAGTGCAGCAAGATGAGGTTCTCGAGGATCATGCATATATAGACAAATCTGTTGGATGGCGTAGGCAATGTCCGGGCGGGTGAAAGTCAAATATTACAGGGCACCAGCTAGACTGCGGTATTGTGTGGAGTCAGAAACAGGAGGACTGTCTATAGACAATTTGGAGTGCACATCGACAGGGGTGCTACAAGGCTTGCAATCACTCATACCGGCATGCTCCAAAATATCCAATGTTTACTGCCGCTGAGAGAGGAATAGTCCATTTGCACTGTGTGTCATGGAGATGCCCAGAAAATGATGAAGCCGACCTATGTCTATCATGGCAAACTCACACTGGAGAGCTGCAATAATGTGTTGGAGAAATCCAGCTGAAGAAGCAGTAAGTATAATGTCTTCCATAGCTCCCCATAATCTACCGCCTCATTCATCCCTGTGTGTCTTCCTTGGCTACTCTTCTGACCACGAGGAGTATTGATATCTTGATCTTCATTCCAATAAGATCATTATTTCTCGACATGTCATTTTTGATGAATCCCTCTTCCCTTTCACTGACATGTCCACCACACCCATGGCACCCTCTGCCATGGACTTCTTGATTGACGCGGACGATATCTTACCACTCCAGTCCCTAGAGCTCGTTTTGTGCGTGCAGGTACCTCCACTACTCTGGCGCCCCATGTTGTGCATGCCACTATGCCCACACAGGAGCACATGGCCGTGCCTGAGTTCGCTCTTGCCCTATCGAGCCCTGGTCCGTCGTCGCCAGGATCCTCGACACTCAGTGCTGCTGCCCCTATGTCCTCCCAACCGCGGTCGCGCGATCCGCTCACTCTGAAAGCATGAAAGTTAATGAAATGATGAGTTGTATTGCTTTCTATTGGAGTACATATACACCTTAGCATGCATGCATACGGAGACTAGTGTGCGGCTATGCTAGTGAGGACTAAGCCTAGCCGCAGCAATATTTACAATATGCTAATATTATGAAGAGCCAAATAGCTCCGAACAACATACACTACTATATAAATTATAATGCAAGACACCCCACTTTGCATGACCGAGGCGGACGCCACGTTTACTCCACCTCGAGGCATACCTTTTTATTTACCGAGGCGGGCATTTTTGTCCACCTCGGAAAATCGACTTAGTGTGGTGGACATCTTAAGATACCCACCTCCGTGGCAGATTTCTCAAGGTGCCCGCCACGGTAAATCCATTTTTTGAGACGGGCAAGAATAAAACCTGCCACCATAAATCGAGGTCCAGCAGGCAACCCATCTGGGCCCAATATGACACTCATGTAAATACACTAGGGCTAGAGTTTCCTTGCTCCACCTCTATCTGCAACACTCCACCAGACACTGCACCCTCTCCCATCTTTGCACGTGACACCCTCACCTGCACGAATCCGCTTGGTCTCACGTAGCCTCATGTGGTGCTCCTCACCCTCCACACCCACACTCAAAACCACGCCACTACCTCCACTCTCCCATTCACTTCCTCCACTCTCCTGCTGACGCGATGCCGACGAGGGCGGCACTCTATTTGTCTCTTTCTCAGTGCGCGGCACGTAGCTTCAGTGGTGCTGGGTTGCTACTCACGCGGCCATGACAGGGCACCGAGGCAACATGGAGCAAGCTGCGCGGGGTTGTGCATCGCACGGCCACAACAGGGTGCCGAGGCAACGTGGAGCCAGCTGCGTCCGGCCTAAGACAGCGCGTGGCTGTGGCAGTGCGGAGCTATGACTGGGGGCCACGACGGTGATTGGCTTCGGCGATGCGGGCCTGCGGTTACGGATCTGGCGGGAGGAGGTGGAGGGGCGTGGTAGCGGGCTTGATCCGCCACAAGGAGGAGCCCGCCGACCGCGGATCTGGCGAGAAGGAGGTTCATGGCAGCGGATCCAGCAAGGAGGATGTCGCGCCGGTGGATCTAGTGAGCGAGCGACAGCGGCAACGTGAGGCCCAGATCCGGGCCCGTGCGGCCCAGATCTAGGCCCATGTGGGCCTTTTTTGTTTTTCCTTATTCATTAACCGCGGTGGGCAAAAAGTGTCCGCCACCATTGCCTGGGATTTACCATGACATTTGAACCATGGCGGGCGCCATTGCCCACCATGGTTAATCCAAAACGCCCACCGCGGAAAGGTATTTCTGTAGTAGTGGTACCCAAGTTTGCTTTGATGCTTTTGGAGCAAAATGGATCCCCAATTGTATTATACATATATTGAGAGCGAAATACTTTAACACATTTGATTTTTTTTATCTTGGACACCGATTTCTTTGAAGGTGTATATAATTTTTAAACCATCCAAGTTGTAAAGGGGTTTTGTAAATATTTTGAATACAAATCTACTCACACAATTCTACATGTGTTTCGGACAATTAAATTTTGTAATAATAAATATTCATATTAGTGTCTTGAAGATTCGGCAAAATGCTTTCCTTAGCTACTTAAGGATATGTCTTGTGACAAGAAGCATTGGTAGTAGGACCGAAAGTGGCCGAAATCCAATGTTCTCAAAACTTCATGCAAGGTGGTCTAGTCGTTTATCGTCTGGGCTTTCCAAATATCGTGCTGATGACTGACCAATCATGTGTAATCCGTTAGGTAAAGGTCAGTGCTCGGAGTCTGTCAGCGCTTTGTGGACGATGAGGAGCACGCACGAGGACTATGTTGACGGCCAAATCACACTGACTCAGAATGCTATGCCCACTAACATCGCTTGGTCGCCGATCCACCGTCTTCGTGGACGGATGTGCCGACGGTGGTGGCAGCCGATGCCGTTGGCTGCCGACGGCGGTTCCAAAGAATGGCGGCGGTGGTTCGTGCGGCAGCGGGGAGGGGGGGGGATACCTGCCCCTCCCACACAACTTTACCGGCCGCGTTTGGTAACAGCCCAGGCGGATACGGCGGAGGTCAGCAAGGTAGGGGCGCTGGGTTTGGAGGCGTCCGAACCCGGTGACCCTAGGACAGGAGGAGGTGCCCACACTGTGATGGTTTCGTCGTCCGCAATGGGTAACTAGTTGGTGGAGCTCTTTTTTCCAGATTTGATGGCTTGATCCCGTACTGCTACATGTCGCTGGTGTATGGCGTAACGGCATGGTTCTTGGAGGCAGTGGCAGTGCTACCATGTTTAGATGGCAGTGATGCCTATGGGCGCCATTTTCCTCGCTGGAGGCGTCGTCTTGTCCTCCATGAAGATCTCAGCGGGTGAAAACCCAGCACCGGTGTATCTGGTGGGCGATGATGGCGTCTTTGGATGTCATATGCTCGTTGGAGACGTCACTTTTGGATGATCCCATGGATTGTCGGCCTTGGTGCCGAATTGGTATTGGTGGGTCCCTGTAGGTGCACCAGGAGCTTCGTTAAATTGCCTGGTTACAGTGTCCGGAATCTCCAATGGCGGTCGGCGTCCTACGTTCCTTAGACGTGTTTTGGTGTCGATTTGTGGCTTGGTGGTCATACCAGTGCAAGTCAGAGTTCCTTATTGGAGATGTAATTTTTCATCAGTTTTGTTTTAGTTGATCCAGTATACTCAGGTGACGTAGGTCTTACCTGTTTCACTGGGTGTCCGATGTAATAATTTGGCCTGATGTATCCTCGAGAGAGGATGACTGAAGCCGGAATTATAAATTTCCTTTGTCTAAACAAAAAACTAACATCGCTTGGTTGTGGACGACCAATTGACCCATTAACGAATTCGGCAACACAGAGCCTAAAGCGGGATATATGGAAATAAACAATTCGGTAAGTAACCAGGAATTTCTAAGTTTTAGGATCATGATGATATGATAGTGTATCTGGAGGATGAGTTCGGTAATTATTACATGCGGAAAGGACACAAGGAAATTAGTGGTGAAAGTTAATGGAGAGAATTAAATAAGGTGACATTTTGACTTTTAGTCTCAAATCTCTTGTTTTTGGGTTCGCGAACAAAACTAAGAGGAGCAGTATTTAGTATCCCCTTTTTGGTTTCCATTGAGAAACTACAGGACAAGTCATAATGGATTGTGAGGACATATTTATCTTTTATTAAAAACATAATCCTCCTTCACCGGTTTCGCCCTTACCCATAGATTTTTTTTTTTTTTGAGCATAACACCGAGCTTCATTACATAATAGTAGGGTTACAATCAGCAGCCGCGAGACCAGTTAACCAAACTGGGATCTCATCAAGCCAAAAGAAGGAACGTCTAGTGGTCGTGACCATACAGGCACAGGCATGAGCCACTGAGGTCGCTTCCCTTCTAACCCACTCAACACAAAAACCAGAAAAAACTTTTACAAGCTCGGTGATATCAAAGCATAGACCACCAATCGACGAACGTACCGCTTCCGGGTTCCTCAGCAGATTCCTTAGGACTTGGCAATCGGTTTCAAGAATTACCCGATCCAATCCTAGCTCCTCCGCCAGCTCCAACCCTTCCCTTGCCGCAATAGCTTCCGCAGTTAAAACGTCTTGCACGTCTTCATGCAACCGGGCAGCAGCTGCGACCACTCTCCCCTCCTGGTCTCTGATGACCACTCCAGTGCTTGCTAAGCAAGTGTCTTTATCAAAGCCAGCATCAGTGTTGATCTTCACCCAATTGTCTTTAGGTTTCACCCACTGCATCTGCTTCCCGGTCACCTTGGGCTTCGCCTTGGTCTTGAGTGATGCCAAATCTTCCAACAGAATAGAGATGTACCTCGCCGAGGCCCCAGGCTCCCTCACCTTCCGTCCATGGCGACGTGCATTCCTGCCCGTCCACAAGCACCACGCTCCACTCACGATCAGCGCTGCGGTGGACGCCGAGCAGAAATCATGACGAAGAACATCAGCAGCCCATGAGCACGGATGCAGATCAGGGACCGCAATCCCCATCAACTTCTTTACCTCCGCCCAGAATCTCCTGGCCACCGGACACTCGAAGAACACATGGAAGAGGGATTCACTTGGGTTACCACAAACTTCACAAAAGCTCTCCTTCTCCACATGTCTCCGATGTAATTCTGATTTCGATGGCAGTGAATTGTGCAACACACGCCACCAAAAGACTCTCACCTTTGGAGGGACGGCGAGTTTCCAAACTGCCCCCCAATGTGAATTCCTCGAGCTGGCTGACTCATTTGTGGCAGCCATCTCAAGTGCTTGTTGTTCCTGCTTGAGAACCCGATAAGCTGATCTGACCGAGTATGAGCCGTGTCGCTCGTTAGCCCATGCCAACACATCCTCCTCCAGCCTCATACTCGGTTTGACCTTCAGAACTTCATCTGCTTCTAGAGCCATAAACGACTTCCTTACCAGTCTTTCATCCCAAGTCCTAGTGCCTGGTACAAACAGCTCATGCGCCATCTCCGCCGTTGCCAATGGCAAGCGTGCCAGTGGCTTCAAAGATCCCAATCCAGGAATCCAATTCTCCTCCCAAACATTAAAATTTCCTGGACCAACTCGCCTGATCAGTCCTCTTTGCAGAATTGCCCTCCCATGGAGCATTGCACGCCATGTCGCCGAACTACGTCGTTTTTTGGTAGCTGAAAGGAAATCATTGTTAGGATAATACTTTCCTCACAGCACCTGAGCACATAACGAGTCCGGGCGAGTCATAAGCCTCCACCCCTGCTTCCCAAGCATTGCTTTGTTGAACAGGGTGAAATCCCTAAAACCCAATCCTCCATCAGCCTTAGAGCGAGTCAACTTTTCCCACTTTAGCCAGTGCATCTTATGATTATCAAGAGAGCTACCCCACCAGTAATTGCTAACAGCCGAGGTAAGCTTCTTACACACAGTCGCCGATAACTTGAAGCATGACATAGGATACGTCGGGACTGACTGAGCATTGGATTTCACAAGAACTTCTCTCGCCGCACAGCTTAAACCCTTCTCTGCCCAGCCCCCCACCATACCTCGAATCCTAGACGGTACATAAGTAAAAGCATCTGCATCTCCCCTCTCAGCAGCCGTAGGGAGCCCCAAGTACTTTTCCCCTAAAGCCTCTGTCGGAATTTGCAGACTTTCCTTCACTTCCTCCTTATCTTCCTGCACACAATTTGGACTGAAGAACACAGCCGATTTGTGCTTGTTAACCAGCTGACCTGAGCCTTTGTGATAGTCATCCAAGATAGATGCTACTCTGTCCGCACCTCTCTTTGTCGCTTGTGTGAAGATCAAGCAATCATCCGCAAAGAGGAGATGGGATATCCAAGGTGCATGCACCGCTCACGCGAACTCCTCCGGAGATAAACAACGGACCGATTCCTTTCAAAGATACCGGAAAGGCCCTCCGCACACAACAGAAAGAGGTACGGCGAGATCGGATCACCTTGCCTAATCCCTCTTGTCGGTTTAAAACTGTCCGAGAAGACCCCATTGACCCGAACTGAAAAGGACACCGATGAGACACACTTCATCACCAGGCTGCACCAGTTTGCTGGGAAACCTAGAGCATGCATGATAGCCTCCAGGTACCGCCACTCCACTCGATCATATGCTTTAGCCATATCGAGTTTTACTGCACAGCCTCCCAACTTGCCTTTCTTGTGTCGCAGGTAGTGAATACATTCATATGCTATCAACACATTGTCTGTAATTAACCTACCAGGCACAAAAGCACTTTGTTCCACTGCAATCACCTCATCAAGTATCAACCGCAGCCTATTTGCCATGGTTTTCGAGCAGATCTTGTAGAGCACATTGCATAAAGAAATAGGCCGGAATTGAGACAGCTCTTGAGGGCTACTCACCTTCGGGATCGGACCAGGGTCTCATTAACTCCCTCCGGAAGATCTCCTCCATTCAAGAACTTCAACACCGCCATAGTCACACTTTCACACAGCAGCTCCCAATGCGCTTGGAAGAAGCCCGCATTGAAGCCATCGACTCCAGGCGACTTGCCTGGTTTCATCTGGAATAAGGCCGCCTCAACCTCCTGTGCTGAAAACGGCTTCGACAGCAAGTCACACATCTCCTCCGTCGCTTTCCGAGGCACATATTTACATACCAATTCTGGTCGCAAGTCATCGTGGGTAGAGAACAGATTTTTATAAAATTCACACGCCATCCTCTCCAGTTCTCCCGCCCGTGACTTCCTGACCATTCTCATCCCGAAGCATTGTAATTCGATTTGCTCGTCCTCTCGCCCGAGCTTTAGCTTGAAAGAAGGCCGTATTCCTGTCACCCTCGCGTAACCAGGAAATTCTAGACCGTTGGCGTTCCATGGTTTCTTCTCTTGCAAGCACATTCGAGAGCTTCAACATCAAGTCTCGCTCTCGATCAGTCGGGCCTCTATAGAGCATGTGTCCTCTTTCTTCTTCTAGCAGAGAACGCAGCTCCTTCACTTGCTTCTTGACTGAACCAAAAACGTCCCGATCCCAAGTCTTCAATGAGTCTTTAAGGGACACCAAGGAATCTGCCACAGTACCCAGATCACAAGCACCTTGTCCCGGGTCCCATACTCTATTGACAAACTCCATGTAATCACCATGAGATTGCCACATATTCTCATACCTGAACGGTTTCTGTTTCCGACGGCCCTGCCCCTGGACAGGTAGTGACTGTCGCACCTCCACCAGCAAACCAGCATGGTCAGACTCTGCAAGAGGGATGTGGAATACCTCAGAGCCACCCAACACCCCCATGAATTTATTGTCCCCCATCGCTCTGTCTAACCGAGCCTTGACATTGCAACCATCCTCCTGGCGATTATCCCAAGTGTACGGCAGCCCATGGTAGCCAAGGTCAGTTAGGTTACAATCGCTCACAACATCCTGGAAGCCGGCCATTTGCCATTGCTCCCGCTCATTCCCTCCTATTTGCTCCTCCACCGAGAGCACCTCGTTAAAATCCCCCACACAAAGCCAGGGATCAGCTGACTGTGCTCTTAGGAACCGTAGCAAATACCAGCTCTCCTTCCTCCACTCTCTTCTAGGCTCCCCATAGAAGCCCGTCAACCTCATCTGCGAAATCTGCAGTCGCTCGCAAGACAAGATCACATCGATGTGGGATCGAGACTTACTCAATTCCACAACAAGAACATCACTTCTCCACAAAAGAACTAAACCACCGCTTAGGCCCTCTGATTTAACGACGATGGCATTGGGGAATCCAAGACTACGCCGCAAACCAAGAGCCCTCTCTTCACCCATTCTTGTCTCCATCAAGAACACAACCGCGGGCCTCTTCTCCTCCACCACGTGGAGGAGCTCTTGAACTGCCTCGGGCTGCCCGCAGCCCCGGCAGTTCACACTTAGGAGATTCATTGCGTCCGGCGGGGACTGCTGCCCGCAGCCGCCGCCGATCTAGCAGTCTCACCACTGCCACGTTTCTGCCCTTACCCATAGAATTGATTAGTGGGAGTTAGCCCTCTAAATTCCCATTTCCTTCTACCAAATCTCCCACTCCAAAAAGATAAACAAAATATTTTTAAACTTCTACCGGCAAAGTTTCGCTCCCTATTTTTCAACAAACTGGAAATAAACGCATCAGTATAATATGTTTGGAACCTTGCTAGAGTAGTGTTTCAGTATTGTTCCAAGGCCTCTAGTTTTTGTTGTAGACTGGTAAAACTCTATATTATTTTCACGACCGATTTGATTTAGGAACCTACGGTGAAAATTAATTTCACAAATGGTTTATGTTATGAACCACCAATACTAACCATGGAACAATACAGTAACATTAACAAATTTTTTAAGCGAAGTTTGATAAAGAGACAATTTATATTACCACTTTGTAATTGAGCCTGTTTTCATTTAAATTGGTTCTAACCTTGGAGCACAAAGGTCCAAAAACGCATAGTTCCCCCTCCAAATATAATCTCTCCCATTGGGGAACGCATTAGATATTTACTTAAACTTGTCAGTCCTTGGGCAGACCCTACAAAAGTAAATGCTTGAGCCGAAGCATCTCGGCCAGTGGGCCCATAAAACTCACTTGGATAAGCCGTATTATTGAACTAGACAAAACAACAAGCGATCATATTTTCAAAATTCAATTTTTTTCAAATATCCAAACCAAGGTACGATGAGACCTACAACTATATCTAATTGACAACTTTTTCACTGGAAATAATTTATGAACCCAAAATTCTATTTTAAGTTCTCATATTTTGAAATCAAATTTTTAAAACGACTTTCCATGTAGAAATGATCAGAAGCAATGTTGTAGATCTTGACAGGATCTAAAACTTTCTAGTTGAAATTGGTTTTCATTTGAATTTATTTAGGGCCTCAAATATTTATGACGATATTCACTTAATACAAAAGAAAACTATTCGCTATTCAATCACAAGTGTGAGGCTCAGTTACAAAGGAAATAGGTTATGAGTTTGATTTTTGGCAAATGCACGTGCTTGAAAAAATCATGTGATCGTGAAACTTGGAGGCTTCCTAGATTTTTTTTTTCTTTGCTATTATTCACTCTCGCTTGGCCTGAGGTGATGAGTCTGATTTTTTGCAAACGCGTGCGCGAAAAATCACATGACCATGAGACTGCCTAGTGGGGATCAACTTTCTAGGTTATTTTTCTTTTTTGCTATTTTTAACTTGATTTTAGGATTTTTGCAAATGACAATCACCGCCGGTTGGTGACTATGATTATCACTGCCCATTTTTATTGTTGAGGAGCCAAAATCAACCGTGATAGAAGGTTAGAACCGGCGATGATGAAATCTGCATAGTATGTCAATTACTTTCTAGATAGATCAAGTTTGGGCATCTTCACGTAATCTTAACAGATTGAGATTCTACTTTTTCCTACTGATTGATGACCTGGCCACTACACGTAGCTTAGCTAACAAACACTATATATAGCTTCTATACTTACATTGAGGTCATGCATCAGCAGCACGCACCCTAGACCCAAATACCAATTAATGCCACCTTCAGAATCTAGCTGTTAATAACGGAAGAAAGAAACAAAGAAAACCACCACATATGGCGACGATACAGCTAATATTCTGCTTGTTGCTCCGTTGCTGCATCCTCTTCCTGCACGCGGACGCAGCAAGGCACCATCACCATGGAGGCGTGCATCTCGGGTCCCAGATAGCGGCCCTTCTCCAGTGGAAGTCCACCCTGAGGAACTCGTCGCCGGCACTGGACTCGTGGCAGCAGGGGACGAGCCCGTGCAGCAGCAACTGGACGGGCGTGGCATGCGCCTCCATGCACCGTGGCCGCGGTGCACCTCTGGTGGTGACCGAGATTTCCCTGCCAAATGCCGGCCTCGACGGCTACCTTGATGAGCTCAATTTCTTGGCGCTCCCATTCCTCACACACGTTGACCTCTTCAACAATGGCCCCTGGAGAGATCCCCTTGGCCATCACCTCGCTACCTGCACTCTCCTTCCCGACTTCGGCAACAACCGGCTCCATGGAAATATACCATCCGAGTTCGGCATCATGGCAAGCCTTGGCGCCATGGGACTCTACTGCAACAACCTCACAGGTCGTATCCCTGCATCCCTTGGGAACCTAACGACACTAGTTCAACTCGACACCTGTGAAAACCAGCTCACCGGGCCAATCCTAGAGGAGCTCGGGAACCTCCGCAATCTAGAAACTTTGAACCTCTGCACCAACCTTTTAAGCGGTCAAATACCGAAAAGCCTTGGAAACTTGACCAAATTAAGCCTCCTCGCCCTTTATATTAACAATCTGTCAGGGTCCATCCCTGCAACTTCCACGGACCTCACAAGCTTAAGAGAGCTACGTCTTTTCTTGAACAAGTTGTCAGGTCCTTTTCCACGAGGATTCCCTAATTCCACATACTTAACACCGATCGATTTGGCAAACAACTCTCTATCAGGGGAACTACCCTACGATGTATGCAAAGGTGGGAATCTTCGAACGATCGACGTTGCCAACAACATGGTCACAGGACCAATTCCTAGAAGCCTTGAAACATGTAGGAGCCTAAAGTTACCTTAGTTCCAACAAAATGACAGGAGATATATCATCCTTTGGGCCATATCCACGACTTGTCCAAGCACAACTGGACAGAAACAACTTTTTAGGATATTTGTCCAAATCCTAGGCTTTAAATATCAATTTGACTGTTTTTACCGTGGAAGAAAACATGATAACCGGAAGCTTGCCACCTGAGCTTTCAAACCTTGAAAAATTGGAGATACTTACATTACATGCCAACAACGTAGCTGGCAGTATACCAGCAGAATTAAGCAATCTTGCCAACCAATACTTGCTCAACTTATCGCAAAACTAATTTTCTGGTCATATACCACCTGAATTTGGTCATTTGAAAAATTTACAATTCCTTGATATATCTGCAAATAACTTGAGTGGATCAATACCATGAGAACTTGGGAGCTGCACAAAGCTAATATCCTTAAGTATTAAGGATAACAACTTGAGTGGACATCTGCCAACAACTATTGGTAGTCTGGAAGGGCTACAGATGTTCTTAGATGTACGCAACAAAAAACTCACGGGCAAGCTACCAGCAGAACTGGGGAACTTGGTGACGTTAAGGTCCTAAACCTTTCCCATAATCAATTCAGTGGAAGCATTCCTTCCTCCATTGGTAGCATGGCTAGTCTGTTAACACTTGATGTGTCATACAATAACTTCGAAGGGCCTCTTCCAACTGGACAACTATTCCACAATGCCTCAACAAAATGGTTCCTCCACAACAATGGTCTTTGTGGTAATATCTCAGGCCTACCCACATGCTCTTCAACTCCAATAGAAGAACATCACGAAGATAAAATTCACAAGTTGTTGCTAGTTGTTCTTATCCCAGTGTGCATAGTTATTGTGCTCTCTATTGTTGTGTTAGTTATGATCCTCCGCAAAAGGAAAAGCCCACAAATAACAACAGTTACAGATACAAGAGATGTTCTCTCGGTATGAAATTTTGCTGGAAAACTAGTGTTTGAGGACATCACTAGGGTAATAGAAAATTTTAGTGATAGGTACATCATTGCATCAGGGGGGTTTGGCATAGTCTACAAAGCACAGCTTCAAGGAGGAGATTAGTTGCAATGAAAAAACTTCACCCAACCGAAGAAGGGATTACCGATGAGAAGAGATTCCTTACACTACAGGAATTCGCGGTTTGCTTGACAACTAAAGCTGTCGGCGAAGCCCCTTTACAATCGGGCGAACGGTTGCCGACAGGATTTCCCTATTCCCCGTCGGCAAACCGGCCGGCAAAATCCCGTCGGCAAACAGGACTTTGCCGACAGGAATTAGGGCGCAGTCGGCGTCCTTTCGCCGACAGCCACGTGGTCTGTCGGCGAAGGAACAGCGCCGTCAACTCGGCTGCCGTTCGCTTCGCCGACAGCCAGGGCTGTCGGCAAAGTCATGATTTTGCCGACAGCCAGGGCTGTTGGCAAAGCCAGGTTTGCCGACAGCCAGGGCTGTTGGCAAAGCCAGGTTTGCCGACAGCCAGGCCAATATGGCTGTCGGCAAACTCCTCTTTTTTGCCGACAGCCAGGTACGCAAGGCTGTCGGCAAAGCCCCTGCCAAGGCTGTCGGCAAACACCTGCTGTCGGCAAAAAGTACACAGCTTTGCCGACAGCTATGGTCAAAGCTGTCGGCAAAGCTGGGATTTTTTTTTTTTTGCTGTTTCATTGCATTCGAATCACATTTATAGCATATATATATACCACAGATCACATTTATAACAACAATATAGCATATAAACCGCATTTCATCATTGGATTCGATCTCAACATGAATCCACACATGAACATCATCAAATCCATCGATACATGTCCGAAATACACATAACGTCGCGTAACAAGTGCATACATGTCCAACATACATATGGATGTCCAACATACATGTCCAACAAGTCCTACAAGTCCAACATAAGGGCAAAAGGGTCTAACATGCATCCTAGTCGAGAAGATGGAGGCAAAGGTACCTAGCTCGTCACCGAGTACCCCCACAGTCCTCCTCCTACAAAAAGAGATAAAAAGATTAGTATCCACTCAAAAATTCCGGCACCTCCCCCGCACGGGAGGTTCCAAGGCCTGCAAAAACATGGCACGAAGGCCAACAACGACCACGGCACGAAGGCCGATAACCACCACGGCACGAAGGCCGATAAACACAAATGGCACGAAGGCCGACAACCATAGCGGCGGAAGGCCAACAAGTAGTTAAGCGAGGCAAACGTACCTAGCTCGTGGCGCCGTCCCCGGGGGTCCCATCGCCCCCACCTTGCTCCCACGAACCCCACCCCCGCCCGTGGTGGTGCCTGAGTCCACCCTGACGGCGCGGCGTCGTAGTGCCATGGTCCTGCGCGAGGCCCCTGCTGCGTCAGCGCCCCGGCCACGAGGAGTAGCCCTGCGACTGTGGAGGAGGCCCCCACGTGAACGGCTGTGTGGGGTAGGTCGGGTACCCTGGCCAGCCTTGCTGTGTAGGGCTGGCACCCAGTGGAGGGCTGGGAGTCGGGTTCGAACCCACCGACGGAGCCTGCACAAAGGACAAGTGAGGTAATTAGTAAAGTACCTGCAGGAAGGCCGCACAAGCTAAAGCAAGTGAGGCAATTAGTATTATACTCACCGGACGCCGAATGAGCAGCACCGACTGGACTGACTGGACCGGTCCGGAGCAAAGAGCGAGGGAGGAAGCTCCCGCTGGTGCTGGGTCCGGAGGAAGCTCGCCAGGTCCGCCATCTGACGCTGGTGGTGCTCCGTCAGTGCCGCTAGGTGCGCCTGGTGGGCCACGTCCTGGGCCGCCTGGTTGGCCTCCAGCTCTTCGAACCTAGCCTGCAATATTACACCCGCACATGGTTGATGGTATGTGAAGCGAAGGTGGATCGTGTGTGAACGATGAATGGAACCGCACTTACCTGCATCTGCGTGTACATCTGGGCGGTGCTCGGCTGTCGTGGCACTATGGGGATGCCGGAGGAGCTGCTGGAGTTGGCTTTTCGAATCTCCCTCAGCGTGGGAGTAGTGGTCGGGTCGATGGCGCTGTTGGCCATCGAGTAGGAGCCGTGCTGCTTCCCTCCTCCCAACCTCATCACGAGCTCCGGGTCCAGGGGCTCCGTGGTGGGGTCCTTGTCGTCCCCATAGCGCTGGCGAAACGCGGCGCTGTACTCGACGAGCTTGGGGTGGACGCCGGCGTTGGTGTACGCCCTCCGGCCCGTCCCGGGGTCGAACCTCGTTGTTCGGGTCCTTCGCCTTGCCATTTTTAGAAAGGGCATACCCCACCACCACGTTGATCTCCTCCCCATCATGGGAGTCCCTCTCATGAGAGGAAAACACAAACATGGTTAGAGGTAAATAGATTGAGCGCTATATGAGTCCATGTGTACCAAAAGGAGCATACCCAGGCCCATGAACTGCGGGAGGGACCGGTTCCCTTGGTGGTGTGCTACCCCTTGTTCTTGAGCCGGCGCCGCCGACGCTCGTTTTTCACCTCGTATGCCTTGTCCGATCTCCGCAGCGCACGATCTCCTCCCAAAGATTCCGGGTGCGCGTCGCACCACTCCGGTATCCACTAAGAAACATCAAGTATTTGACATGTCAGAAGATGAATTGAATGTTTCACGGAAGAAATAAGAACGAATGTTTCCTGCTTACTTACTCGCAAGTACTCTGCCTCGGTGAGGTCGGTCTCCCTCTCCAGCACGATCTCCTGCCTGACTCGCTGCTTATCGATCGCCTCGCCAAGCACGTTGCGGTAGTGCTTGATGACGCACTGGATGCGCGCCTCGTGGTACAAGTCCGTGAGGCGTGAGTGGCAGGCATTCTCCAGCACCACCTGCGCCCTGGCCTGTTTCCCATCCTCGCACCTAAAGTACTCCTGCACGCAGACATCATGTATCATTTCATTGTTTCAAGAACATCCAATGAATGTGTAGTATTGAGAAATGCGTTTTGATGAAGACACTCACCCAAAACTCCCTCTTGATCTTCGCCGCAAGTGGCTCGTGTGCGGGTGAATCGACGATCGCCGCCTTCGGGCTCGGGGACGGGGACGGTGTGCAGGTGGAAGTGGTCCCACTGCATGGGCGGCCGTCGAACGCCGTCGATGGTGACCATGCCCGGGTAGTACTCCCTAATCAACAGGGAGAGGATGCCATTGACATGGCATGAGTCCTGTTTAGCACAGGGGTCCACCTCCCTCGGAAACATCCAGCTCCTGCACGAGTCATTAACAACAATTGTTAGTCTGCAGTTCGGTTCCCTACATGCCATATGAACAATGTGAACAAAGTAGTTTACTTACCTGTCGCCGATGGGTGAAATCACCTTGCGGTGGTGGGGGAGCAGCTTTCGACTAGGGAGCGTTGAGGGCCCGCGCTCGAAGAGCTTCCTTGAACCTGAGGAAGGCCCCCTGTCGCCCCCGTCGCAGTGGCCCCCCTCATCGTCGTCGTCGACGTCACCGCCGCCGCCCCCGCTGCAGCTACCGCCGCCGCCGCTGCCACCGTCCTCGGTCGTCGTCATCGTCGTCCTCGACCTCGTCTTGAACTCCAGCCTCCTCTGCCGGAGACGCCCGGAGCGGGCTGTTTCCCCCGTACCGGCCGTCTCCTCCCTCCGTACCGACCGGCACCTCCTCCCTACCGGTCTCCTCGTCCACGTCCGGCTCCTCCACGCCGCGACCGGCGAAGCGCGAGCGGTTCCTCCGTGGAGGCAGCCTCTTCCTGCCGCCTGGCATTGCCTCGAGTGCCTGCAATGACAAAGATTAAAACAATTAGCATAAATTGCAAGGTGATAATAATAATAATTGTAAATGACAAGTAGTTGTAAATAAAGAAACATAATTGTAAATGACAAGTAGTTGTATTACGTGGAGGTGACATAATCTCCGAGTATGGCAATACGACCGGTGAGACGTCGTCACCAATTTCCTCGTCATCACTATCGATATTGTCGAGCTCTCGATCGTCCTCATCATCGTCCTCATCGTCATCGTCATCGTCCGTAACAACTCCTTCGCGCTTCCTCGCCATTGCTCAAGGAGTTGTAAGTCCTTAGCATCCAAAGACATCATCACCCTCGTCCTCATCGATGTCGTTGTCTACTTCCATGCTCATTAGCGCGAAATGTCTATCTCGAATTGCCCATCTAGCCCCTCGGGTTGATAGAACTCATCTGTCGTTGGGTCATAGTTGTAATCGTCATCATTTGGGGTAGCAGCTTTGGCTGTGCGGCGATACCATGTGCACAAGGCTCCAACCCGCAAGCCTTGGGTCGCCTTTGGCACACCCATGGAAGGTAATAAACTTGGTTGGCGTCTCGGTTAGCCACAATATAGATATCGTCTCCATTATACTTGGAATCCTGTCGAATTTCGATTTGCCCAATCTTAGAGTCTTGTTCCGTGACATAAGGATCGAACCAATGGCATTTGAATACCACTGGCTTCAAAGAACTACCACCCTTGAATTCGAGCTCGTATATCTCTTCGACTATGCCATAATAGTCCAATTTATCATTGCCGGGAGTACGAACTCCGCTGCACGTGGTTTTTAGTTGGGGCCGGCTCTCCTCGTAGCCTCTAGTGCGAAAGCGATAGCCATTGACATCATAAACGGTGTATGACTTGACCTTACGGCTGAAGCCAAGGCCCACCTCTCTCAATTCAGCACTCATTTGTGAATCTGTCTGGGCCTGCAAGGTTAGGACAGTTCGACCGTTAAATTACTCGCTCCTAGGAGCAAAGTGGAATCACAAAGTCGGGAAACGATAGGTACCTTTGAACAGAACCAAGAAACAAAGTTGGGCTTGCCATGTCTAAGAAGATGGTCCTCTTGTTGCGAGGTAGGAGCAGTATTGCCCCTCCAGTGAATATTAATGAATTCCCTGAAAAACAAGAGACAGGGGGTCGAATCGATAGGTAAGATGATATAGTGACAAGTGTATGAAACAAGCGTACGAGAACTTACTTCGATAATCCGGCACTCATCAAGGTTCAACAACAAGTACATCATGATAGTGGTCCACTCCTCATGGGTCAAGTTCTTGTTGGTAGCTGTGCTTCCTCTTCCGACATCCCCTTTGAAAAGGCTGAGGTTCGATGAGTTCTCCTCGACGTTGTAACGAGGGGTTGGATCTTGCGGTCTTTGAAGTTTTTCGATATAGTACGCCTGTGTGAATGTCGACACCTCCTCCATAATGAATGCCTCTGCCACAGAAGCCTCAATTTTGGCTTTATTTTTATACTTCTTCCGAAGTAGCTTTAGACACCTCTCGATTGGATAGCACCAACGGTGCTGCACGGGCCCCCCCCAACCGTGCCTCCATTGGTATGTGCAAAATCAGATGCTGCATCGATAGGAAGAAGTCGGGTGGAAATATCATCTCCAACTTGCAGAGCAACTTAGGTGCACCCTTCTCTAGTTCAAGACAAACTTCTCAAGATAACTGCTTGGCACAAAGCTGTCGGAAGAAAAAGCTCAACTCTGCCAGGACGCGCCACACTGGCTCGGGGAGGTATCCTCGGGTCATTGCGGGAAGGACCCGCTGAATCCATATGTGGAAGTCGTGACTCTTCATCCCTGACACTTTCATAGTCTCCAAGTTCACTCCCCGGGCCAGATTCGCCGCATACCCATTAGGGAAATGCAACGTGCTCATCCACTTCAGTATTTCCTTTCTAACTGGCCCTTTCAGGACGTAATCGGCCGGACCCCTTTTCCACCTCTTGCCTCGGGCGCAGGGTCTTCATCACAAGCTTTGGTCTATCACAAATCGTTTCAATGTCGAGTCTAGCCTTAACGTTGTCCTTCGACTTCTTACCAAGGTCCATGAGTGTTGCCCGAGTGCCTCGGCGACATTCTTTCTCGTGTGCATTACATCGATGTTGTGTGGAAGAAGAAGGTCCTTGAAGTACGGTAGCCTATGCAAGCCCGATATATGAGTCCACATGTGTGTGGTACCATATCCAATAAAACCACCGTTCACTTCATCAATTTGGAGAGCCTGTAGCTCGGCAAGGACAGCGGCAGGGCTCCTAGGCTCGGGAATGGGGTCGGTGACTTGAACACCTTTCGTGAAATGCTTTTCATCCCGTCTCAATTCATGGCCCTCGGGCAGGAATTGTCGATGTTTGTCGAAAGAAGAGTACTTGCCACCCTTTTTCAGCCAGGTGAACATCACATCTGTCTTGCATGTTGGGCAAGGGAACTTCCCGTGAACACACCACGCGCTGAACAAGCAATACGCCAAGAAGTCATGCAATGAATACTGGTACCACACATGCATTGTGAAGTTCCTCTTTGTAGCTCGGTCGTACGTCAGCACCCCCTCGTCCCAAGCATGTTGTAATTCATCCCACACTGGCTGCATGAACACACCCATATTGTTGCCCGGGTGTCCAGGTATTATCAGCGTCAAGAACACGTTCCTGGGTTCAAAAATGACGCCGGGGGGAAGATTGAGGGGGATCACGAACACCGGCCAACAAGTGTACGGGGCCGCCATCATTCCAAACGGGTTGAACCCATCTGTTGCCAGCGCTACGCGTACATTCCGAGCCTCCTCAGCCTTTTCAGAATTCATGGCATCGAAGTGCCTCCATGCATCACCATCCGCTGGGTGTACCATCTTGTTAGTGTACCTCTTGCCTTTCTTGTGCCACACCATCATTTTCGCGGTATCCTCTGTCATATACAGCCGTTGGAGCCGATGTGTGAAAGGAAGGTGCCTTATGACCATCTCGGGGATCTTTGACTGTCGCTTGATGCCATCACTGCCTTCTACCTCCACATACCTAGAGATTTTGCACTTTGGACAGTGTGTTGCGTCCTCGTGGTCGTCCCTGAATCGGCTCGTACGGCATCTTGAGTGCTCGAAGCATCCTCTGTGACTCGTACGTGCTCTTCGGCAACACGTGAAGCTTCGGAAGCAAGTTGCCAACTGTCGCCAACAAGAGATCAAAACCTTCTCGACCGATGCCCAAGGACGACTTCAACGCAATTAGTTGAGAAATGGCATCCAGCCCGCGAAACATGTGTGTTCTCGTGAAGGGGCTTCGTGCCGCCTCCAAAGATGGCGTAGAACGCCTTTGCGGTTTCCTCCGGATCCTCCTCCGCCTCTATTCCTTCAGGGAACCCCCTTCCCGGTAGTCTTCCATCGATCTCGCCATCCCGCATCTCGCATCAAGGTCCTCGAGGAGCTGCCTCACCGGCACCTCCCTAATAGGATCACGTTCACCATGGTGGACCCAGCGCGTATAGTTTGGAACGTATCCGTACTTGAAAAGATCTTCCATAACCGTACGCCTGTTTCTTGTTCATACACTTGCTGCACGGACACCGCATCCGAATCGACCCTCTAGCAGCTGGGCCAAATGCCTGCTCCAGGAAAGCACTGGTCCCCCTAACCCATTCAGTGGTCTGTTTCTCCCTTGTCCAGCCAGTGTACATCCACTCACGGTCAGCCATCCTCTGACATGCGCCAATGTAAGCGAGCAATAAAACCAGCATATGCATCTACAAGGCGTTCCTACCATCTAATAGGTGAAGGATAGGTCCTAATCCCACCCGAGGATGTGTAGATGAGGTTAGCTTCCATGCTCCGCGCCCGTCCGAGACGGAATTTCGGCCGCAGCACCTCCCCGCCGTTCTCCCGATACACGTCCCGACCGGGAGAGTGTGCACCGAGAACAACGGGAGGGGCTGCCGAAACTCCGACTCGAACGGGGGCGGAACATGGAAGCTAACCCATCTACGCATCCTCGGGCTGTCCAAAAAACGTGGACAATCCGAAAGAGACACCGTCGCAGATATGCACTGATCCGCATACCAACGACCGCGAATCTCTTTCGGACGGGAGACGCCTAACTCGGTTACGCAAAGTAATTACAACAACTATAAGACACAGAGGTGATTTATACCTAGGGTGGCGGCGCAGACGTGGGTAGCGAGGCGGTGGAGAGTCGACGCGGTGCAGGAAGACCTGCCGCTCCCACGAAGACGATCGTGGTCACCGAGTACCTCCCACAAGTCCTACAAAAAGGGCAAAAAAAAGGTTAGTATCCATGCAAAATTTCGGCAGCACCTCCCCTGCACGGGGAGGTTTCCAAAACCTGCAAAAAACAACGGCGCGATGGACGATAACCACAGCGGCACGAAGGCCGACAACCATAGCGGCACGAAGGCCAACATCACAACGGAGACATGTGGAGCATGTCTAGAAATATCAGAATTCCTTGTTAGGCCTGTTGCTAGAGCACACATAATTACATAAACGGAGACATGACAATGTCCACCCCTCTTGTATACAATTAAATAAAGCAGCAAATCTGTACCAATTTTCTTAGATCATAATAACTAGGCACTACCCCTTCTTCCAAATTGTATGCCCTTTTAAATTTGTCTATAGCTAGCTTTGACCAAGTTTATAGAAGACCCATGAATGAACAGACAAGAAGCTACAACTTTTATACAATCAATAACCATTCAAGACTATGTTTTAGAAATAAAACAACAAAAGGGAACAGAGTGGAGTTAGTGGAGTTTTCAATCAGTCAAGACTCCAAAAAGGATATAGCTTTAGCAAATACTATGGTTTCCTAATCTACAAACTCTGTAGCATTTGTACGTTATAATTTACAAACTGCCAAGATAAATTGAGAAATTTGACAAATCATCTCCTGGAAGTATAATAAGCAAATATAAAATCAACTGGAGTCTTATAGAGTCCAACTAATGTACTTGTGCACCGTTGACCTTTGATGTTAAAAAAGAGGCTGTATTGTACCAATTAAGATCATGTTCTAAGGTTAGCATCACATGTGCATTCCATTTATTAATAACTACAAGCAAAGCCAAGCATCCTTGTTGAGACGTAACAAAGCAGAACCAACTAGGCATCCAGTAGTGCTCGAAAACCATGGGTACTTGCAATAACAAATGAATAAGTAAATAAATTCTATGCTTACGAACAGGGCCAAATTATGTTCTGTTTTGCAGCACCCGCCGCAACTCCATTGTGCACCCCCACAGGTTCCTGTCCCAGGGGCGCAGGGCCAGAGAGGCTGAATCGAGACCGGTCGATCTCTCGCGCTGAACCTAACAGAATGAACCAATCCGCGGGATTGGTTGGCGGGCGGATCCTAATTTCGCCGGGCACCACGAACGAACGAGCGATTCGGCGCCGATTGAGCGAGCGAGGAACCGGCTCGGGAGTCGGGATCCGCGCGAGGTGGATAGCAGGGCGACGACGACTTACTTGGGCGAGCCGACGGAGGCGCGGCGGGCGGAGAGGGAGACGGGAGCCTGCCGCCGGCCGGAGATGCGTCGGGAGTCGCCTGCCTGCGGTCCTCGGTGCTCGGTGCGGGTCCTCGGTGCGAGCGAGCCGCGGTCCACGTGCGAGCGAGCGAGCCGACGGGGCGCGGCGGCGGAGGAGGGAGGCCGGCCGGGTCGGAGTTCGTCGGAGTTCGGGTGGTGGCGGTGGAGCGGGGCGGGACGGGGAGGTGCGGGGCGGGTGGTCGGGCGGCGTCTGAATGGGGAGGACAGGGAATGGGATGGGCGGCCGCTAGGGTTTTAGTTCATGGGCCGGCCCGTTATTTTTTTTTTAATATTGGACCGCTTTGCCGACAGCCCGGCCCGGCCGGCTGTCGGCAAACAATTTTCCTTTTTTTTTTAAAAAAAAAAGTTTCGCCGATGCTCTCCCGACAAGGCTGTCGGCAAACAATTTTCTTTTTTTTTGGAAAAAAAATTTTTCGCCGACAGCCCTTCCGACAAGACTGTCGGCAAACAATTTTTTTAAAAAAAAAATTTTCGCCGACAGCCCTTTCCGACAAGGCTGTCGGCAAACAATTTTCCTTTTTTTTTAAAAAAAAAAATTTTTCGCCGACATGACCCTCCGACAAGGCTATCGGCAAACAATTTTCCTTTTTTTTTAAAAATTTTTTCACCGACAGCCCTTCTGACAAGGCTGTCGGCAAACAATTTTCCTTTTTTTTAAAAAATATTTTTCACCGACAGCCCTCCCGACAAGGTGTCGGCGGAACTTTTTTTTGCCGACTTATCCAAGTGCAAATCGGCAAAAAAAATTTTAAATTTTTGTTTTTTTAATCCATTTTTTTTCTGGGCCCTAGGTAACACAATTACATCTCAAATTCAAAATTTGGGGCTGTTTTGAGTTATTTAGCTATATTTCCTTAATTCTTTTCGCTCACTACAATTTTCCCGCATTTTTCAAGTTTGAACTGCAGGTGCATGAAATAGTGAAACTTTGGCCTTGGAAAAATGATATTCATGATGGGGAGTGTGTTTTAAGGCCGTGTCCCAGAGCTCACCCAAAAGTTTCAAGTCCTTGTCCACGTAACACGATCATCCAGGATTAGTAAAAGTGTTTTTTAATTATATAAAATCCAATCGAAGTTGAAAAATCACGAAAATTGACGGGGTGTCGTGTTATAGCATGTGGAGGCTATGGAAAAAATTTAAAAAAAGTTTGGAGCAAGTTGCGGCGTCACATGCTCAAAAGCCACACAACTCCACATGTGATAACAAGTGAGATGTGTGGAGATGTCTGGATTTTGAGCATATGACGCCGCAACTTGCTCCAAACTTTTTCAAATTTTTTTAATAGCCTTCACATGCGATAACACGACACCCCGTCAAGTTTCGTGATTTTTCAACTTCGTTTGGATTTTATATAATTAAAAAACACTTTTATCACTCCTGGATGGTCGTGTTACGTGGACAACGACTTGAAACTTTTCGGTGAGCATTGGTACACGGCCTTAAAACACACTCTCCACCATGAATATCATGTTTCGAAGGCCAAAGTTTCGTTATTTCATATACCCGCAGTTCAAATTTGAAAAATGCGGCAAAATTCAAGTGACGGAAAAAAATTAACGAAATATAGCTAAATGTTTCCAAAAAGGCCCAAATTCAAACATGTGATTGTAAACAATGTATCTAGGCAACAAAAAAATTTTGAAGTCAAAATTCAAAAAAAAAAAATGTTTGCCGACAAGATACGGTGGTTTCGCCAAAAAGAGCATAGTTTGCCGACGACCAACAAGGTGGCGTCGGCAAACCGTGGACCTTGCCAACAGCGAACAACGGCTGTCGGCAAACCCCGGACTTTGCCGACAGCCCTAACGGCGTGGTCGTTTAGCTCTGGCAAACGGCGACGCCGTTTTGTCGAGCTCGAGCGCTCGCCGACAGCCTTGGTTTGCCGATGCCCGGGCGGTCGGGAAAAACTATCTTCGCCGACAGCCCGGGTTCGCCGACAGCCCGTGGGTCTGGGGCTGTCGGCGAAGTTGAATTTGCCGACAATGGTCTACGGCCGTCGGCAAACGAGCAGGTTCGCCGACGGCCCAGATCCCGGCGTCGGCAAACCCCGGGCTGTCGGCGAACAGCCAGATTCCTGTAGTGTTAGTGAAATTGAAGTGCTGACAAAGATATGGCATAGAAGCATTGTCAAGTTATATGGATTTTGCTCCCATCCAAGGTATAAATTCTTAGTGTATGATCACATTGAGAGAGGAAACTGTCGATGGGGGACACCGGAGGTTCCCCAAGAAGACGGAGCACAGACGGAGGATCGAAGAATCCGCCGCCCGACTTGAGTACAACTCGGAGTAACACGACAAAAAAACTACCATATCCTAGACGGATTGTAATAGGAAAGAGTACGAAATGCCTAGTTTAGGACTCGATCCTATAATCCGACTAGGAATCTTAGATCCCGCAGCCAGCCTCGCCCCATATAAGGCTGCTGCGGGTACCCCTTGTAAACAATAGAACAGCAGAATCCCTCATCATACAACGCAACAGGCTCACGCCGACTGGACGTAAAGGCTTTTACTCGACGCAAGTCGAGGGCCCGAACCAGTATAAAATCGTTTGTCTCGTCGAGCTTGTTGCCACAACCACTGAGCTCCGCAGTCTGCCAAGCTCCTCCGAACAAAAACACCCTGCCGGGTACCCCAGTGGTGGGCTATCGGTGATAAAACATCGACAGCTGGCACGCCAGGTAGGGGCTTTCGGTGGATTGTACGCCGAGAGTTCGGCGGACCTCACCTTCAACATGAGCTTTTCGACGGGAACAACCTTCATTTTCAGCTCCTGGATCTGCGAGGCCAACGGGGAAGACAAGCTCCAAAGCCATCTAGCTAAGCAATCAGAGCTCGACGACATCAAGATCAACACTATGGAAGAATCGTAACTCATCGAGAAGCTCGCAAAACTCTCAACTTCGGATTTGAGTCGGAAAGGAAAAGACTACGAAGCTGAATCAAAGAAGAATTCGAAGACCGTACTCGACTCTGACACCACCAAGAAGCCACTCGAGGACAAGAAGCAGAGGAATACGAAACTGACTCTGAGGAGAACTTGAACGCCGACTACGACTCGAAGACATTTATTAAGATTCCCAACTCGTTTCCGTACGGGTTGCGCAATTCAACATCCATTGTGTAGGAATACCTGAAGAAGTCGCTCGGATGCCATGAGTGCCCAATGCACAGGAGGAATAGGAAGAACCCATCTGTGAAGACAATCGCTCCAACTCACAACCCTCAGGACCCAAGAGGAAAGGCAAGACAGATCATCAAGAACTTCGAGCCAACAGGAAGGCACGAAAGCACGCTAACATCCGAAACTGAAGAAGGCTGTACAACTCGTTGGCCGCGAACTTTTGTGACCAATGAAATACAACCTGATTACCACTATCAGGAACTACCTTTTCAAGAAGGAAAAGAACTCGCCACTCTATCTTTCGACAACGTGGATTCAGAAGAAGAAGAACCAGCAACAATTCTGAGACTGAAAAGAAGAACCATCTATATGGCCGACGTGGTTGAATTACCCGCATCCCCAAGACCACCAGAAGTACATTTATCTGATGAATTAGAAGACAACATATCTGAGGATGAAAGAAGCGAAGAGGATGAAAGCGAGGACTGCAAGATGTCAAGATTGGGCAGGAACCGACGCCGATCAAGTAGAAGAACTAAAGCAAAGTGCAAGAAGCAAGCTTGGAGCAAGTACAGGCAGGATCGTCTGATGTACAATAAAATGAAAGAAGAAAAACAAGCGGCCGAGATCGAAGAATAGAAGAAAATAAATGAAGTGGCCAAACAACTCAAAGCTCTGAAGAAGGCACAGAAAGAAAAAGAAGCCGTTGTTGACGGTTATTAACCATCAATTCTATATGACAACTAAAGAGAGAAAAGGGGGTATAAAATGAACATCACCATAGACTTAGGGCTTTCACTAACAATTTTTATGAGTTTTGATGAATGTCTGTTTCTGCAGAGAGTTATCAGGAAAATACCAAGAATGGTCCACATGCCAGATTTACATAGAGACAAAAGACGAACTTGCACTTTTCTCGTAATCCAGAAGGTTTGAGAAGGCACTGGACCAAACCAGAGACCGAACCGGCTCAGCAGCCGGGTGGCCGCCTGTGCCACGTGGGTGGCCGCCTAGCCAGCTGGCCCAATCAGCTTCAGCCTCGCGGATCCTACTACAACCGACTTTGAGGATCAATCTTAAGCGCAAGTTTAGGTCGGTTTGATCCAAGGGCTGTGGTGCTTCCTAGAGGGCTATATAAAGAAGACCCTGACCCCAGGAGAAACCCTAATTCATTATTGAAAATAGAATTCATATTCAAAGGTAGCCATCAAGAGCTAGGGTTCTAGGGATCTTCACCAGAGAATTAGAATAGCTACTCCAAATCTTCAATTCTACATAGGTTTAGACTAGATAGAGGAAGAATCGGGCACCTGTGCTCGGAATTCCGGATCATCGTCATCAAGGATTGGTATTATCTTGTATCTATTCTTAAGACTTTATTCTAATTGCATTATGTTTCTCTTTATTATGTTCTTAGTTTATTCTAGTTATATATTTGATATAGATACGATTGAGGATGCATTTATGTATATGATTGCAAAGCGCTTAGCTCTCTTCCTGGGGGGCTAGGTGGTAGATTTCATGTAAGCATGGTACTTAGATGCCGTTTACCTGCAATTGCTCCCTATTGGCCGGGTCGTGGGGTAGATCGCGGAAGTGACAGTTTCGTTAAGTCCTTTGTAGTCCTCCCCCCGTTGATAGGACTCGTAGTATCGAAATTGGGTAGGAAAGTCCTGCTATGTCTTGGCTTTCTATTGCAATGATCCTTATACATAGATGAAGAGTCTTTTGTGCTATATATGATGGTGTAGCATTAGAGTAAATGAATAACATGATAGATTAGAACCTATATAGGAGTTTTATTTCTTGCACTAGTCAGATGTCTACCTATCTTATGTTGAGTAGTCTATCTCTAATCTCTGTGTGCCCTAAGCTCTATACTTTATCTTATTTATATATATCTATCATGGTTTACCCCTCTGCCAAAGTATGTGACTAGACAGTCAACACTCATAAGTAGTCGTGTTTTGCAAGTTCATCTCATTGTTTAAGTCCTTAGTTCTTTCCCTTGAGCTAAATATAAATTACGATACCGGGAATACTTCCCGGTGAAATGCTACGATGGTATTCAATCTGTACGCTTGCAGATTCCTTGTTTAACCTTTGGAGGAGCAGTTTCTATACCAACACTTCTGACGCCATGCTAGGGATGACGACTTAGCTGAAGTGGTGTTAGAAGTGTCAACCGCCGCACAGAAGAAGACCCAAGAACCTAAAAAAGTCGCAAAGGGGCTCAAAACGAACAACTCGCCGTTGTACAACCACAAGGCGGACAACCCCGAAGATCAATTTTTTCATAATAAACCAGAAGTGAGCAGCAACGTAAGAGGCGGAACAGCCAATCGACAATTTTCAAAACCGCTCCCACCACCAAGATCTGAAAGAACCCTCCCATACCCGCCACAAAGAAGACCAGGACAAAGCAGAGAGGAAGGTTATGGAGAATCAGAATTTAGATCACGCTACAGGGAGAACAGAAGATCACCATCACCAGATTACAATAAGAAGGATAACTACCATAGGTTCCATGTTTCGCCAAGAGGCTACAAGATATGAAGCTACCCCACAAGTTCAAACCATCAAATCATTCAAAATACAATGGAAAAGAAGAGCCAAAGCAATGGCTCGAGTTTACTCACAATCCATTTAATTAGCTAGAGGCGACGAGGACCTCAAAGCATTATTCTTCCCAATGGCACTAGAAGCAATGCCTCTGCAATGGTTTGACAAACTACCAGAAGGATCCATCACATATTGGAGTGACTTGCAAAAACAATTCTGTAGCCACTTTGTGGGGATCATTATACACCCAATGATAGCAGCAGAATTACAAGAAATCACACAGAAACTAGGGGAATCACTTAGGAATTATTATAGAAGATTCGGCGAAGCAAGAGCTTAGGTTCATGAGATCACAGATAGGGAAGTCATTGACACTTTCAGCAACGGGCAATACAAGTTGGCAATTCAAAGAATTCAACAGTGAAGCTCCAAAGACCAATGAAGAGTTCAAGCGAGCTGTTGAAAAACTCATATCATCCGAAGAAAAGACGAATAGAAAATTTCTCAGCAACAGGGACAACAACGAAAGAAGGGGAAGAGCTGATTACAGGAACAATGACTATAGAAGCAATGACTACAGGAACAATGATAAAAGGCCAAGGGCAAGACAACACGGTGGCGATGGCAAATAAAAGAACCAGTGCTTATCAGAACCTGACTCCTCAAGAAAAAGACAGAATAAAGCAAAGGCAATTTGCAAACTTTGAAGAACTGCCCCATGCACCCAAGAGCCGGACACAAACTCAAAGATTGCAATGATTTCAACAGCCAATGCCAAAAAAGTGGAAGGTACAATAACAACCAAGACAGAGAGATGGTAGAACCAAAGAAGGAAGAAAAGAAACCCGATGGAGACTTTCAAGAACCACAGAAACAACTCTACATGATATTTTCTAGGGTACCAGGTGCAAGAAGTAAGCAAAGAACGAAGCTAGCGCACGTAGCAATAATGGCAGCAGAACCCGCCGTACCAAGATACTTGAATTGGTCGAATACCCGATCAACTTCACAAGGGAAGATCAATGGACAAGTACATCCAACGCAGGCTGTTATCCACTGGTCGTAGTGCCAACAATCACAAGAATTATAATTCCAAAGGTGCTAATTGATGGCGGAGCAGGATTGGACATCATATTCACTGTAACCTTGAAGAAGGTGAGCATTGACTCTGAAGGGATGATTACACCAACAAGTACACCGTTCTATGGCATAGTACCAGGAACAATGTCAGTACCTCTCGGACAAATCACATTGCCAGTTACATTCAGCACCAAAGAAAAATCGAGGACAGAGTTTATCAAATTCAAAGTAGCAAACTTTGAATCATGCTACCATGCTATCATGGGACGACCAGCACTAACAAAGTACATGGCTATTCCTCACTATCCATACCTACTACTCAAGATGCCAACAACCAAGGGGATACTATCACTACAAGGAGACTTGCAGAAAGCATATGATTGTGACGTACAGGCTATCCAAATAGCTGAAAGACTGTAGGGCGAGCAAGGAAGGAGGTAGATTGTCATGATAGCAGCAACAATGAACCCACAAGAAACAAAAATTCCCACAAAGAAGGCGAGCAAAAGTTTCTCTACCCCATCGAGGTGAAAACAAAGAAGATTGACTTGGAAACCGGTGATCCCGAGAAGGCAGCGACCATCGGTGCGAACTCAATCCAAAATAGGAACTCACGCTCACCAAGTTCTTAGGGACAACAAAGATATCTTTGCCTGGAAGCCAGCCGACATGCCAGGAGTTTCGAGAGACTTGGTTGAGCACATCATTGACGTGAATAAGGGCTCAAAATCCATCAAGAAGAAACTACGAAGATTTGCACCCGACAGAAAAGCAGCAATCAAGAAAGAACTTACAAAACTGATGGCAGCAGGGTTCATAAGAGAGATAATCAACCCAGATTGGTTGGCTAACCCAGTACTCGTAGAAAAGAAGAACTCGCCAGACTAGCGCATGTGCATAGACTACACCGACCTCAACAGACATTGCACCAAAGATCCATACGGGCCAACAAGAATCGACCAAGTCATAGATTCAACAGCAGGGGCAGCTCTACTCTCGTTCCTAGATTGCTACTCTGGATATCATCAAATATCACTCAGGGAAGAAGACCAAAGCAAGACTTCTTTTGTAACACTATTTCGGGCATACTATTACATATCAATGCCTTTTGGATTGAAGAATGCGGGAGCCACCTATCAAAGAGCAATTCAAACAACCTTGGGAAATCAAATAGGAAGGAACGCTGAATCCTATATGGATGATGTTGTGGTCAAGACAAATGAACCAGATGCACTGATAAAAGACCTACAAGAAATATTTACAAACTTGAAAGAGATGGAGATGGAAACTCAACCCAAACAATTGTGTTTTCGTAGTACCAAATAGGACAATTACTTGGTTTTCTAGTTAGTAATAGAGGAATTGAGGCAAGCACAAAACAAATCAAAGCAATACTAGACATGAAGCCATCAAGAAGCATCAAGGACATCCGTAAGTTGACGGGTCACATGGCGGCTCTCAACGATTCATATCACGCCTAGGAGAAAAGGCATTCCATTCTTCAAACTATTGAAAAAGACAGGTAAGTTCGAGTGGACAAGAAGCGAGATGAAGCTTTTCAAAAATTAAAGCATTACTTAGCCTCATCCCTAGTTCTCGGTACCACCAACAAAGAAGGAGGACATGCTTTTATACATCTCCGCTACAAAGAATGTTGTAAGCACAACCATTGTGGTCGAGAGAGAAGAACCCAGCCACGTCTACAAAGTGCAAAGACCAGTCTACTACGTCAGCAAAGTTCTAACAGAATCGAAAGTCAGATATCCACACATACAAAAACTACTCTACGCCATCTTAATATCATCAAGAAAGCTGAGGCATTACTTCCAAGAACATAGAATTACAGTAATCACCGACTTCCCACTCTCGGATATATTAAGAAACCGAGATTCAATAGGAAGAATATCTAAATGGGCAGCAGAACTCAAAGCTCTAAATCTAGATTTCCAACCAAAGAAAGCCATCAAGTCCCTAGCACTCAGTGACCTCTTGGCCGAGTGGACAGAAACAACCTTAAAAGAACCATAGCCCATCACAGATCACTGGAGGATGTACTTCGATGGCTCACTCAAGCTAGGAGGTACGGAGCAGGGATATTACTCATATCACCAGAAGGAAAGCAACTCAAATACGTCTTGCAAATTCTTTGGCAAGCTGTTTGCATCAAAATTTGGACTGGTGGACACACAGGCTGAGACACGTGCGAAGAGCCCCGATGGAATCAGCAAAATGCCGATAACAACCAAGTTTGGGGAATCGGCTAAATCTAAGGGGAATCAGCTAAGACAAGATCGGCTATCTGGAGGATTGTGGGCCACATCAACTCTGACCTGACAAGATAGAGGACGGCACCTTAACTGCACGGGACTCCGTAGATAGAAATAGTGGAGCCCAAGTTATCTAGATTAGGAAGTTTTTCAAGTCGTATTTCCTTATTTATAGTTCGTATAAGGTTAGGACTCAGTCAAGACTAGGGTATAAATATGTAAGCCCCGGCACCATGTAAACTCTCTCAAACAATCAATATAACAACCCTTTTGGCCCCCGTGCCAAAATCTTAGTTTCTTAGGATCTCGGTGAGTTGCTTTCTTCAAGCTAGGCCGCATCGGGTCGTCCAACCTCTCGGTTTGCTTTGTAAGTACTTGTTATGGCTCATGTTCTTGTTTGATAAGGCTGCATCGGGTCATCCGACCTCTTGTTATGCATTAGCATGATCCGATCGGCTCTATTAGGTTTGCACCCGGTAGATTCGTTAAGTTACCACTTTGCTAGTTATCAGCTCTGCTAGACATGGCAAATCTAGTAGATTCATTAAGTTACCGATGTTGTTATGTTTTTATTGTTTATTTATTACAACAACATCTTTTTGCCCGATCAAGATTGGTAGGTTTGGCTATGTAGATTCTGTTGTCATCAACGCTTTCAATGCTATATCTTACTGCTTTGATGATCGATCTCGTGCTTGCATTAGCTAGATCTCTGTCAATCTTGTTCGTGACATGTGCGCATTCTAGGGTTTAGATAGTTGTTAAAGTAAGCTAGTAGATTTGCTGGATTTCTTCGGCGTGACTTGGCCCAATGATTACTTAGTCAATGGGTTTCAAATTCAAGGATTTGGCATGTTTGTTAGTGTTTATATTAAGATCTATTTACACTCCTAGTTCATTCCCATATCGGTATCGGCTGTTTTAGCCGATCTAACCAAAGCTTTATCCATAACATTATATGCATGCGTCTGTTCAAGGTCAATAGGTTCACTAGGCTTCTTGGGCGCGACTTGGCCCAATTATTACTTAGTCAATGGATTTCAAATTCAAGGGTTTAGTAGATCTATTGATGTTTGATCTAGATTCTTGCAATACGTGTAGGATCTTTTATATTTATCTATTTTGACTGAATTGGCTAATGGCTTTATCCTCTCATGTGTTATCAAAGAAGTTGATTTAGTTAGTTTTAACAATCATGGTAGATTTGTATCCATTCATATCTTATATGTCGCCATGATTAAACTGTTCATTATGCATGTTTATTTATTTGTTTATTTATCCATGCATGAAGAAGTTGACTCTCTAGCCAGTGTCTTGATCAAATCAGCTAGTTAGCCATATATGCGAAACTGTCTGGAATCACACCGGCATGTTCTATAGTTTGACTATTTTCATCCCTTGTCAATTGTAGGTCAAATTGACTGGCACGCCACAGGATCATTCGCTCGGGATGCCATTTGATGAAAGCTGTGGGGATCGGGGAGATAGTTGCGCCTTGGTCTATCTGGCTTGCAGAGGACCCATTGACATGGAAGCTGTCACCTTTTTGCGTCAACACTCTTTTTGGCACGCCCGGTGGGACCACAATCATCAACAATGGGTGCAGGTGACCTTAACGCCAAGAACATCCTCAACATCACCATGGATGAGCTTGATGAAGAAAATGAGGCCGTCATTGAAAAAGCTCTTCAATAGCTGGAACAGAAGTGTTTGCAATGCTATGGCAGAGTTCCCGACAAGATTGTTTTGAAGACGAGAGATGCCAAGAATCTTGATGCCTGGAGAAGCTAATCACACTTCGAGCGGGAGAGGCAATTTTTCTTGGACCAACTCCACAAGACTCGTTAATGAAGCTATCACAAATCATCAAGCTCACTTCCCGAAGACTTTTGCAAACATAATGAAGGCTCTCTTCACTGGTTTCCCGCGGATCAAATGGGACCCGCATATTTCAACTGGGCCAAAGAACCGGCGAAGGAAAGCCAGAAGCTCCCAAGCAGAATATGGGTGCAAGTAGTAGTGCCGCCACCAACACAACACAATGACGACCGGTGGCTAGCCACCCAATTTTGGTACAACTTCCAATGTACCACCATCGGCTCAAAAAATAGCTCCTTCGGTTGACCGGATCAGGAGGTCAATTGATCATCATGTCAATCAAGCCTTAGCAGGAGAAGATGTTCGACGATGATGAAGTGCCGGCAGCTTTGCTACCATGTCAAGCTATAATAATTAGGGTATGCCTTCTTGCCCTAGAATCAGAAAATCTACCAATCCCAATGATCAGTTGATCAAGAGGTTTGCTGAAGTGATGGAGAAGGATTTTGGCATAAAGAGATAGATCCTACAGCATGCCATATCCTGAGTGGTACAACCGTCTAGAGCTTCCAAGTGGCTACAGAATTCTAGAATTCTCCAAGTTCACTGGGGAAGACAATGTCAGCACGATGGAGCACATAAGCAAGTATTTGGCCCAGTTAGGTGATGCTGCATGTGAAGAAATCCACAGGGTCAGTTCTTTGCTTTGTCACTATAAGGTCCAGCCTTCTCCTGGTACTCATCATTGCCAAAGGATTCTATTCATACATGGGATGAGTTGGAGAGCAAGTTCCACGCCTATTTGTTCAGCGGGTTTGTTGAAAAGGACATTGATGATTTAACTGCCGTCAAGATGAAGCACAACGAGTCCGGCACCGATTACATCCAGCGATTCAGGTAAACAAAGAGTTTGTGCTTCTCTTTGAACCTGTCTGACAGCCAGTTGGTGAAATTGGCTATTCAAAGGATGCAACCTTACCCGAAGGAGAAGCTTGTGGGCATGAACTTTGACAACCTTGGAGCATTGGCAAGAAGAGTGGTTGCAGTTTCTGAGTATGCATAGCCACCAAGACAGAACCGGTTCCCGGAAGGCAGCCAATGTTGCAAGCTATTACAAGGACTTGATTGAATTCAACTCTGATGAGGAAGATGAAGCTGAAAGTGTTCAAGCCATTGAGTGAAACCTGAACAAGAAGTACTTCATCGGCCAGCCTTGGGGAAGGACCCAAGAAAAGTTTGATTTTGACACATCAAAGGCTGATCAAATCTTTGATTACTTGCTGAACAGGGGCCTCATCAAGTTGCTACATAAACCTTTGAGTGCTGAAGAAATCAAAGGCAAGAAATACTACAAGTCTCACAACTCTACATCTCACTCCACCAATGAGTGCAATGTCTTTAGGAGACAAATTCAGAAAGCCATTGAGTCTAATAAGCTGGTTTTTGAGGTGAAGAATAAAGCGACGATGAAGATTGATGAAAACCCATTTGACTCCGCAATGGCTGATGTCGTGCTGCCCAAAGGCAAAGCTAAGGTTTTAACCTCTGCTAGAGCTAAGGAGTCGGGGGTAGTAGACACCAGATTGCAACTCACTGATGAAGAGTATCGCGAGATCAAGAGAAGGCATGAGAAGCAGAATAGCTGATCCGAGCAAATTGAGTCATCTGCATCGGCTGAAAGAAGGCCATGTGTGACCTCTCGTATTTTGTTGAACAAGTGGCAGAGGTAGAAAGAGAAGGACCGTAGGAGATGGTTTGAAGAGCGTGAACGCCTAAGGATACAAGAAGAAGAGAGGTATGAACGTGAACAAGCTGAATCACATTGGAGTTGCCCTTTCTTTAGGCATTGCTGGAATGAAGGCTTGAGGTTACCTACAAGGAGGAACTGCCCTGAGTGTAGTGATCAACACAGGGAATATAGACAACCTCAAGTCAACCGTCGATCTGTCCATGAAAGACTTGGAAGACCCTTTGGGGATCAGTATATAAACGAGTGCAGGGTGCACAATCATGATGATGCCTATGATAGAGATGCATAAAAGGTTTAGCATGCTTGGCAACCCAGCCAATGGTGTCCTGGTGATCTCTCTAGGAGTCAAAAGAGAAGAGTTCAACGATTGAGGGAGACTGAGATCAAAATCAAGAAGACTGAGAAGACACAAGTGTGGAAGGCTAAGCAAACAGCCGATTCAGGCAAATCGGCTCCTATTGGTATATAGTGTATATTGCTGGTTGGGCACAAAGTGGCGAGAAAGCAAGAAGCCATATTTCACAAGCCAAGACAACACCGTCACTTGAAGGCCTTATATATCAATGGATGGATTAATGGTAAACCAATGAGGAAAATGCTTGTGGATGGGCTACAGTCAACCTTATGCCTGTATCAACGTTTAAGAAGCTGGGTATGAAGTATGAAGATTTAATCAAGATAGATGTCCAGTTGAGGGATTTTGTAGATAAAGTTTCTGATGCCCGTGGGGAAATTAATGTGAAATTGACAAGTTGGCAAGAAGACAATGATCTCTACTTTCTTCATCATTGATGGAGAAGGATTCTACGGTGCTTCTTGGAAGGGACTGGATACATGCCAACTGTTGTGTGCCTTCAACAATGCATCAACATGTGCTGCAATGGGTGAATAATAGAGTTGAAGTTATCCCTACGATGAATCAACGTTATTCCCCTATCAACATTGAACATTGGGATCTCGAAGACATCGAGTGCCTCTCTCGGAGAAGAATTCAAAGGAGACTTCACCATCATTAATGATGGGAGTCAACAACCGATCCAAGCAAATCGGCTCTAAAAAATATTTAATGGATAATCCAATTGATGGTACTGAAGGAAAGCTAGGACATGGTTTTATGTCGGCCGATATTTTGGAAGAACTGGATATTGGACCCGGTGATAGACCAAGGCCGACGTATATAAGTTCTAAGCTTGACCCTGAAATTAGGAACAAATTAGTTGACTTGTTGAAGGAATATAAAGATTGCTTTGCCTAGGAGTATTACGAGATGCCTGGTTTAGATAAATCAATTGTTGAGCATCGATTGCCTATCAAGAAAGATTATAAACCCCACAAGCAGTGGCTGAGGAACTTCAAACCTTAGATATTTGATGATGTGAAGAAAGAAATTGAAAGATTACTTGAAGCAAAGTTCATCAGGCCATGCAGGTATGCTGAGTGGATCTCTAACATTGTCCCTATTTACAAGAAGAATGGCAAAATGAGGGTATGCATTGACTTCAGAGATTTGAATAAAGCTATGCCAATGGATGGTTACCCAATGCCAGTAGCTGATATGCTTGTAGATGCAAAACTGGGACATAAAGTGATTAGTTTTATGGATGGTAACGCTGGTTATAATCAAATATTCATGGCGAGATGAAGATATTCATAAAATAGCATTTAGATGTCTAGGAGCAATAGGTTTGTTTGAATGGGTCGTGATGACGTTTGGTCTAAAGAATGCCAGTGCAACTTATCAAAGAGCTATGAATTATATTTATCACAAGTTGATCGGTAAAATAGTGGAAATATATTGATGATGTTGTGGTGAAGTCGGAGGATATGAACAACATTTAGCTGATCTAAGAGAAACTTTGGAGTGCACAAGGAAGAATGGTTTGAAAATGAATCCACTCAAATGTGCATTTGGTGTCTCTCGCTGGACAGTTCTTGGGATTCATGGTGCATGAAAGAGGAATCGAAGTAGGGAAGAAAAGCATGGGTGCAATCAATGATGCTGTTTCTCCAACTGACAAACAAGAACTGCAGTCCCCGCTGGGTAAGATTAATTTCATCGGGAGATTTATTGCTAATCTATCAAGCAAAGCATTGCCCTTTTCTCCTCTGTTAAAACTAAAGAGAGATGAAGAATTTAAATGGGGTGAAGCACAATAAAAGGCATTTGAGGAAATCAAGGAATACATGAAGTCACCTCCGGTATTGATTCCTCCTCATCCCGGTAAGCCTTTTAAGTTGTACTTGGAGGCCGAAGAACTATCTATTGGTTCGGCCTTAATTCGGGAGTTTGAAGGGAAAGAAAGGGTAGTTTACTATCTTAGCGAGAAAATTGATAGATCCTGAAACAAGATATACTCTAATAGAAAAGCTGTGTTTATGTTTATATTTCTCTTGCATCAAATTAAGGAGATATCTATTGTCATCGAGTGTGTCGTGGTATCTAAAATTGATGTCATCAAACACATGTTGTCAATGCCTATTCTGAGTGGTAGAATCAGCAAATGGATGTTAGCCTTGTTAGAATTTGATCTCAGGTATGAGCCGGCTAAAGCAGTCAAGGGACAAGTAATAACTGATGTTGTTACCCAACATCATAAATTGGAAGTTGGAACAGTTGAAATAGCCTCCTGGGTTTTGTTCTTTGATGGATTTACTTACAAACAAGGTGGTGGCATTGGCATTGTTATTGTTTCCCCTCAGGGGGCAACATTTGAGTTTGCTTATCAGATTGCACCAACAGCGACTAATAATCAGGCTGAATATGAGGCAATTCTGAAAGGACTTCAACTTCTACAAGAGGTAAAGGCCGAGTTAGTTGAGATATTTGGCAATTCTCAATTAGTTATGAATCAATTGCTCAGCCTATATGAGTGCAAAGATGAAGTTTTGAGGAAAAATCATGATCAATGCAAAGAGATTTTGCGAACATTCCTCATGGTAAGCTTGCAATACATACCCGAGCGCAGAATCAAGAAGCAAATAGGTTGGCTCAGGATGCTTCGGGGTATAAATTGATTACTGAAGTCTCGGTCAGTGATGCAACTGAAGATTGGAGGACAGAAATTGTCGATTATCTAAAAAACCCATCACAAAAGGTTTCCAAGAAGTTGAGGTACAAAGCAGTTAAGTTTGTCTTGCTTGGAGATCAGCTGTATTATAGAACGGTTGATGGTGTTCTTATGAGATGTGTTAGTCAAGAAGAAGCCAAGATTATAATGCAGCAGGTCCATGAAGGGATTTGCGGAGCACATCAGTCTGCATACAAAATAAAGTGGGTAATAAGGAGAGCTGGATATTTCTGGCTCACTATATTAGAGGATTGTTTCAAATATTACAACGACTGTCAAGAGTGTTAGAGATTTGGTAATGTTTAGGGGATTGTTTCAAAATCCCATTATGAAGCCATGGCCGTTTAGGGGATGGGGCATAGATCTAATTGGTCAGATTTACCCACCTTCTAGCAAAGGGCACAAGTTTATCTTGGTTGCTACAGATTATTTTACCAAGTGGGTTCAAGCTATCCCTTTAAGATTGGTAACTTCAAAGAATATGGTCGAGTTTGTCAAAGAGCATATTATTTACCGGTTTGGAATTCCGGAGACCATCACAACTGATTAGGGCACTATGTTTACATCAGGGGAGTTTAAAGAATTTGCTGAAAGATGGGTATTAAATTAGTCAATTCTTCCCCCTATTATGCCCAAGCCAACGGGCAAGCAGAAGCTTCTAATCAGTTTCTTATCAAACTTATCAAGAAAAAGATTAATGAGCAGCGTAGGAAGTGGTATTTAACTCTAAACGAGACACTATAGGCATACAGGATGGCTCCACATGGATCTACTAAGTGTACTCCTTATGAATTGGTTTTTGGACATCATGCAGTAATGCCATGGGAAATTCAGTCTGGCTCACGGAGGGTTGAGTTGCAGAAAGAATTAACAGCCGGTGATTATCATAAACTTATGAGTGACAATCTAGAAGATCTACATTATCATCGGTTAAAAGCATTAGAGACAATTGAAGCAAATAAGTTGAGGATTGCCAAACATTACAATAAAAAGGTCAAACTGAAGGAATTCGAAAAAGATGAACTTGTTTGGAAGCTTAGATCACCGATTGGGGTAAAGACAGTAAGTTTGGCAAATGGTCTCCAAATTGGGAAGGACCATACTTTATTGATCAAATTGTCCTAGGAAACGCTTACATTCTCAGGGATTTTCAAGGAGAAGTATTCAAGAAAGCTATCAATGGTAAATTCCTCAAGAAGTATTATCCCAGCGTAATTTCAGATGAAGAGTTAATCGAGGAGGAATTAGACGATTAAACAGTTTTGATGGGACACAATAGCCGATATGATCATCGCCTTTAGCAGAAAATAACCAACAGGAGCATTGGTAATAGCCGATGCGATATGCATCGCCTTTAGAGCAAAAATAACACAAAAAATAAACATGGTGCAGAATTGAGCAAAAAAGGAATCTTATTGACAATTTATTTACAGATGAGAAGATTGCACCCTAATATAATTTACTCATCGAACACCCTCTCGATTGGGATGGTGTAATCAACTACATCGGCGACGTTTTTCCCAGCCTGCTCCATGAGGTACGCAGAGTTCTCCATCTTCTCCTCAAGATCATGGGCGAAGACATCGAACTTGCTGAGGTCTATACCGTAGCGGAACTTAACAGCACTAAAGGCAAGTGCTGCACCATATGCAATCGCCGAATGGGAGATCTTCAGGATGCGTTGATTGGCGTTCTCCACTTGTTCAAGAGGCGTCTCGCCGTCGGCATAAGCAGTGACAGTGAGATGGGCAGCAGCGGCTTTAAGGGCTTTAAGCCTTGCTGACAGATCTGCAAAAAAGAAAATTTATATCAAGATGTCAAAGTTGTTTTGTGAAAAAGAAGGGGCTTTGCTCTAACCGGCGACTTGACTTCTGGCGATGTCCCGTTCCTTAGAAACCTTGGCAAGCTCCTCCCGGTCAAGTTGGGTGTCCAAGATCTCAGCTTGAAGCCTGAGATTGGAATGCTCATGATGAGCAATCAGTCCTTTTGCCTTGGCCAAATCCAAGGCCATGGGACGGTCACTCCCGATTGAAGATTGAGGGGTGCAGTCGCTATCGGTCCTGCAAAAGAGGGAAAAATTAGGTGACTAAAATAAAAAATCAAAATTCAAAGTTACTCCATTACCTCTTGCAGAAGACTCGACGGGAAGTTGCTCCATATTCAAAGCCTTTTCCACTCCCAGCAGAGGATTGGGATCCCCTCGGAAAAGCGAGATGAGAACTCACCTCTGGTTCCTCCGTTGGGCACTTGCTGTGATCCGCCATTGATAAAGAGGAGGAGAAGGATTACTTCGGAGAAGAAAAGAGTGAGATTGATTTTCGATTAGAGCAGGAAGGTATGCTGAGAAGAAAGCGTGAACAAAGATGGAGTCGAAAAGTTTAATTTATAAGCTTGTAGAGGCGCATATGGAAGTGAATCAGCAGATCGTCAGAAATAACGCGTGAATAGGCATCAGCGGTTATTCAGGGAAGACGTTTTGAATTCCCAAAGAGACCGATTTTGAGGTCAAGAGATGCAGAGGCCCAAAAGAGTACAATAAATTTTGGAATAAAACAAGTTTTATCCCAAAATTGGGGGCATATGTTTGCACCAAAATTTGGACTGGTGGACACACGGGCCGAGACGCGTGCGAAGAGCCCCGACAGAATCGGCAAAATGCTGATAACAACCAAGTTTGGGGAATCGGCTAAATCTAAGGAGAATCGGCTAAGACAAGATCGGCTATCTGGAGGATTGCAGGCCACGTCGACCCGACCTGACAAGATAGAGGATGGCACCTTAACCGCATGGGACTCCGCAGATCAGAATAGTGGAGCCCAAGTTATCTAGATTAGGAAGTTTTTTGAGTCGTATTTCCTTATTTACAGTTCGTTTTAGGTTAGGACTCAGTCAAGACTAGGGTATAAATATGTAAGCCCCGGCACATGTAAACTCTCTCAAACAATCAATACAACAACCCTTTTGGCCCCTGTGCCAAAACCTTAGTTTCTTAGGATCTCGGCGAGTTGCTTTCTTCAAGCTAGGCTGCATCGGGTCGTCCAACCTCTGGTTTGCTGTAAGTACCGTCATGGCTCATGTTCTTGTTTGATAAGGCTGCATCGGGTCGTCCGACCTCTTGTTATGCATTAGCATGATTCGACCGGCTCTATTAGGTTTGCACCCTGGTAGATTCATTAAGTTACCCCTTTGCTAGTTATCGGCTCTACTAGACATGGCAAATCTAGTAGATTCATTAAGTTACCGATGTTGTTATGTTTTTATTGTTTATTTATTACAACAATATCTTTTTGCCCGATCAAGATTGGTAGATTTGGCTTAGATCTTATGTAGATTCTGTTGTCATCAACGCTTTCAATGCTATATCTTACTGTTTTGATGATCGATCTCGTGCTTGCATTAGCTAGATCTCTATCAATCTTGTTCGTGATATGTGCGCGTTCTAGGGTTTAGATAGTTGTTAAAGTAAGCTAGCAGATTTGCTGGATTTCTTGGGCGCCAATGATTACTTAGTCAACGGGTTTCAAATTCAAGGATCTGGCATGTTTGTTAGTGTTTATATTAACATCTGTTTACTGTCCTAGTTCGTTCCCATATCGGTATCGGTTGTTTTAGCCGATCTAACCAAAGCTTTATCCATAACATTGTATGCATGCATCTGTTCAAGGTCAATAGGTTCACTAGGCTTCTTGGGCGCGACTTGGCCCAACGATTACTTAGTCTACGGGTTTCAAATTCAAGGGTTTAGTAGATCTATTGATGTTTGATCTAGATTCTTGCAATACGTGTAGGATCTTTTATATTTATCTATTTTGACTGAATCGGCTAATGGCTTTATCCTCTCATGTGTTATCAAAGAAGCTGATTTAGTTAGTTTTAACAATCGTGGTAGATTTGTATCCATTCATATCTTATATGTCGCCATGATTAAACTATTCGTTATGCATGTTTATTTATTTGTTTATTTATCCATGCATGAAGATGTTGACTCTCTAGTCAGTGTCTTGATCAAATCTGCTAGTTAGCCATATATGCAGAACTGTCTGGAATCACACCGGCAGGTTCCATAATTTGACTATTTTCATCCCTTGTCAATTGCAGGTCAAATTGACTGGCATGCCACAGGATCGTTCGCTCGGGACGCCATTTGATGAAAGTCGCGGGGATCGGGGAGACAGTTGTGCCTCGGTCTGTCTGGCTTGCAGAGGACCTATTGACATGGACTGCACAAAAGACAACATGGGCGCTTACTATGCAGAAGTCAGAAAACTGGAGAAAATTTTTAAGGATTAGAGATCCATCACAATCTCAGAGACGCAAATGTGGCCGTAGATACCTTGGCCAAGCTGGGCTCAGACAGAGCAAAAGTACCACCAGAAATATTCTAGAAGAACTGAAAGAACCATCATCAAACAACCCATTGAAGAACAACTGTTGACGCAAAAACGTGACAGCTTCCACGTCAACGGGTCCTCTACAAGCCAGACAGACCAAGGCGCAACTGTCTCCTTGATCCCCATGGCTCTCGTCAAATGGCATCCCGAGCGAACGATCCTGAGGCGTGCCAGTCAATTTGACCTGAAAATTGACAAGGTATAAATAGTCAAATTATGGAACCTGCCGGCTGTGATTCCAGACAGTTCCTCAATGTATGGCTAAATAGCCGATTCAATCTGGTCATTGACTAGAGAGTCAATATCCGCATGCATGAATGAATAAATAAAGTAAATAAACATGCATGGATAAACATATGACCTAAAAGTAAAGAATTAATCAAATCAACTATATTGATAAACAAGACAGAGCATAAAACCTTTAGCCAATTTGATCTAACCGATACAAATATATAAAATTCTACACGTATTGCATGAATCTAGATCAACATTAATAGATCTACTAAACCCTTGAATTTAAAACCCGTTGACTAAGTAATCGTTGGGCCAAGTTGTGCCCAAGAAGCCCAGTGAATCTATTCACCTTGAACAGACGCATGCATACAATGTTATGGATGAAGCTCTGGTTAAATCGGCTAAGTTAGCCGATACCGATATGAGAACGGACTAGGAGCATAAATAGATCTTAACGTAAACTAACAAACATGCTAAACTCTTGAATTTGAAACCCATAGACTAAGTAATCGTTTGGTCCAAGTCACGCCCAAGAAGCCTAGCAAATCTACTAGCTTACTTTAACGACTATTTAAACCTTAGAACGCGCACATATCACGAACAAGATTGATAGAGATCTAGCTAATGCAAGCACAAGATCGATCATCAAAACAGTGAAATAAAACATGAAAGCATTGATGACAATCGAATCTACATAAGATCTAAGCCAAATCTACCAATCTTGATCGGGCAAAAAGATGTTGCTGTAATAAATAAACAATAAAACCATAACAACATCGGTAACTTAATGAATCTACTAGATTTTGCCATATCTAGCAGAGCTGATAACTAGCAAAGGGTAACTTAACGAATCTACTAGGGTGCAAACCTAATAGAGCTGGTTGGATCATACTAAAGCATAACAAGAGGTCGGACCAAACCGATACAGCACTTATCAAACAAGAGCATGAGCCATGACGGTACTTACAGCAAACCAGAGGTCGGACCTAACCGATACAGCACCAGCTTGAAGAAAGCGACTCGCCGAGATCCTAAAAAACTAAGGTTTTTTGTCATAGAGGCCGAAAGGGTTGTTGTATTGATTGTTTGAGAGAGTTTACATGTTGCCGGGGCTTACATATTTACACCCTGGACTTGACTGAGTCCTAACCTAATATGAATTGCAAATAATAAGGAAAAGACTCAAAAACTTCCTAATCTAGATAACTTGGGCTCCACTATTTCGATCTGCGGAGTCCCGTGCAGTTAAGGTGCCATCTTCAATTTGTCAGGTCAGAATTGACATGGCCCATTTTTCTCCAGATAGCCGAACTTGTCTTAGCCGATCCTTCTTTAATTTAGCCGATTTCCCCAATCTCGGTTGTTACCGGCATGTTGTCGATTCCGTTGAGTCTTCCCGCAAGAGCCTTTGCCTTTGTGTCCGTCAGTCCAAATTTTGGTGCAAACAACAACAACAAGGATCAACTAAAGATGACCCAATGGAGATTGACCAGGACCCTTTGACAAGACAAGTTATGATAGTTTATGAAGACTGGAGACAACAGTTCATAGACTACATCAAAGACAAAATGCTATCAGAAGACAAAACACAAAGAACCTGACTAATACGTAGAAGCAAAAACTACATATTAGTTGGAGACAAGCTATACCGAAGAGCCACTTCATCAGGAGTCCTACTCAAGTGCGTACCAAGGGAAACAGGAATCAACATCATTGAAGAAATACACGCTGGTCGCTACGGCAATCATGCGGCCTCAATAACGTTGGTAGGAAAAGCTTTTAGGATGGGGTATTACTGGCCCACAGCCATGAAAGACACAGAATACTTTGTCAAGAAATGCAAGAAGTGCTAAATGTTCACAAGACAGCAACACGGCCCAGCACACAACTTGATATGCATACCGCCCTCTTGGCCCTTCTCCTATTGGGGATTGGATCAAGTCGGCCCACTAAAAAGATCATCCAAAGGATTCAAGTACATCTTTGTCACAATCGACAAATTTACCAAGTGGATAGGATACAAACCCTTGCTCAAATACAGTGCAGAAAAAGCCATCGAGTTCATACAAAGCATCATGTTCTGATTTGGAATACCTAATAGAATCATCACCAATCTAGGATCACCATTCACCACAAAGGAGTTCACATCTTGGGCAACAGATTACGAAATCAGCATAGATTACGCATCCATTGCCCACCCTCAAGCAAACGGGCAAGTGAAAAGAGCAAATGGGTTAATTTTACAAGGACTGAAGCCAAGACTCTACGAAGAACTAGTGGACTATGGAGGAAAGTGGATTGATGAAGTGCCAAAAGTAGTTTGGGGCTTAAGAACCTAGATCAGTAGAGCAACTGGATACTCACCCTTCTTTCTTACCTATGGGTCAGAAGCAATACTTGCAGCTGACTTAATATGGATATCACCAAAGATAGAGCAATACGAAGGAGAAGCCGAAGAAACAAGACGCCTGGAACTTGATTCATTAGAAGAAGTCAGAGAGTGTGCAATCCTACAAAACACAAGATACCAGCAAGGACTAAGAAGGCACTATGACAAGAGCACACAACCCTGGACTCTCAAACTGGGAGACTCCGTTTTATGACTCATCCAGAAGAAAGACGGAAGACACAAGCTATTAAGCCCTTGGGAAGGACTTTTCAAAGTAAGAATACCAACAGGACCAGGCACATACGAGCTCATGACAAATGAAGAAATTCCACTAAAGAACACATGGCACATCGGGCAACTTCAAAGATTTTACAACTAAATGAAGAAGTCCCGTAAAAGAACCCATGAAGATGAAGCAAAACCCAAAGAATCAACAAGAACAACTCGCTCTTTCCATTTGCAAAGCAAGGACAACATGCACTCAACGCCTGTCGATGTTTGATCATCGATAGCCCACCACCGGGGTACTCGGCAGGGTGTTTTTGTTCAGTGGAGCTTAGCGGTATTGCGGAACTCGGTGGTTGTGGCAACAAGCATGGCGAGACAGACAATTTTATACTGGTTCGGGCCCTCGACTTGTGTCGAGTAAAAACCTTTACGTCCAGTTGGTGTGAGCCTGTTGCATTGTATTGCTGTATGTTTGGTGTGTGTTCCTATTTTTTTACAAGGGGTACACGCAGCGGCCTTATATGGGACGAGGCTGGCTGTGGGTTCTATGATTCCTAGTTGGATTACAGGATTGAGTCCTAAACTAGTTGGTTCGTACTCTTTCCTATAACAATCCGCCTAATATTTGGTAGTTCTCTTATCGTGTTACTCTGAGTTGTACTCGACTTGGACGGTGGGTTCTTCGATCCTCCGTCCAAGTTCTCGTCTTATTGGGGACCTCCGGTGTCCCCCATCGACAAGCCCCCGAGTGTTCCTAGATTTGGAACTCGAAAGCCTGGTTCTTCCGAGGAGAAATCTTGGGATGCTCTTCTGGTTGTTCTTGCCTTGATTCTTCAAGTGAGTACAATTTTGAAAAAATTGCACTTACCGAGTGCAGGCTCCCGAGCCTCTTGCTTTTTGGTACAAAGAGCCGGAGGGTCTGGTTGTCGCCTTTGTCTTCTTTTTTTCGTGGAGTGCAAATTTTTGGAAAATTTACACTCAGTGAGTGTAGCCCCTGAGCCTCTTGCTTTATGGGACAAAAAGCTGGAGGGTCTTGCTTGAAAATTTGAAAATGCATTCGGTGGAGGGTACTCCTGCAGCCCTCGAGCCTTTTCCGGGTTCTTTTGTTTGAAAAAAGAACTTGGGAAAGGGTTCTAGAGTTTCCTGTCCTTGCGGTCCTCCTTTTTGTACTGTTGGTTGTTGGTCGCCTTTAATGCTTTTGTACTTTTTAGGGATATATTGTCGTGTATGCCTTCTTTTGTCAACTGTTCGCCCATGACTGCTCATGCGCCTCTGGTGGCTTTTGCTGTCCTTTGTCGGTTGTGTCATGATTTCGCGTGCTTGCTCAGTTGCTTCAATGCACCTACTTTCTTCACATGACTGCTTTTGTATTTGATTCTCTTTTCTTTGTGGACTTGGCCTTCGCGCGCCCGCTTTTGCCTATAAATTCAGCTTGCTCATGCCCGTTGTTCTTCAAAACACTTGTAGTTCCCTTAGTGTTCCTTCTTCCTCTTCCTGGTGCTCTTGTAGACCTCTTGAGTTGTTCTTCTCTTCTTCTATAGTCATGGATTTGCTAGTGTGCGAGCTTGACGAGCCTCGGGCTTGTTCTGTAATCTTTTTTAGCGAATGGTGTAGGTCTTGTGATAGGGGTCAATACCAGGCTAATCCCCGGGTGGAATCACTTTGTTGATGGTGCTGGAGCGAATGTTGTAGGGCTTGTGATGTATGTGGTACTTCCTCCAGTGCCTCATCTTCCTGTGCCCTTCATCGCTACACCTTGTTTCCTTTATCTTAGTGGTTCGTGAGTTGTTTAGAATGTCCGCCTTTCTTATGATGTGGACCGTCCTCTGCTTGCTTCTCTGTTGTGTCGTTTTGGCACTGCAGCGCGAGTCAGCTCGTGTTGGGAGACTCGTCCGAGTTCTTTTGGAGCCGTGGGGCATGAAGATCTGACCACTTCTCCTGAGTACTTGGTGCTCCTGCCATTCTCAATGGTTTCAGAGATGAATTCGCTATGGGATTTCATTTCTAGAGTTGCTTTCCTGCTTGTCGGCATCAAATCTTGGTATAGGTTTATCGGCCTCAAATTCCACTGAGTTCTTTGTGATGAAAATAAGTGACCAGGACTTCCTTCCTTCCTCATGTTGATCCCTTGAAGTTCTTGGCCGCTTCGCTGTAGATGGATTTCTGTATTTGTAAAAAAGGCTTTGTTCTTGCAAGGCTTCTTGTATCCATGTGTAATTTGTTGTAATAGCCGATCCTTCTGATTGATTGAATATAATGAACGGACGGTTGTTTGCTTTCTCCTTCAAGTGTCTTGTGGGTTCTTAACTTCATATGGATCCAAGCTCTTCTCGTTTTGTACTTCTTGGGCAGTTTTCTTTGTCCGCGAATTCTTAGAGATGTCCTCCGAGTTCTTTTCTTTTGGACATTCTTGGTTGCCTCTATATTTTGGCCCGTTAGGATATTACCATTGGCATTATTACCATTGATATTTTGCCCATTGATATTTCCTTATAAACCGGATCGATGATCGTTGGTTTTCTTATCCTACCGTTAGCTAAATACTTCCTCTGTTTGCCTTCCCGTCCGTACTCTTTAGTCTTGTCTCGCCTTTGCTCGGATCAATTCCTCCGTCTTTTCGCTTCACCCGCCTCATCGATTAGGGGAAATCTTGTCTTTTGGTGCTCCCGCTCTCTGCAATGGTGAAGAGGACAGCAAAAGCTAAATCTGCCAAGGTATGAGACTATTGATTCTTCTTCTCTCGTTTAAATCGGGTTTTTTCCTAAAGATGTTTATGCTGCAGAAATCTTGGCCGGCACCGATGACGACGGCGGCGGATCTTGAGGTGCTGGTGGGGCATGGTCTGATGCAGGAACAGTCCCTCTCTGGTTACGTCTTGCTGGGTGAACACTTGGTTCCTACTCCTTCTCCTAATCAGACGATTCTTTTTGTCGCCTTTCTCGCCTCTGGTCTCTGCTTCCCTCCATCTAATTTCCTGATGGAGTTCCTCCAATTTTTTGGTCTTCAGCTTTATCATCTTTCCCCAAACGGGGTTCTTTACTTGGCCACCTTCGCACATATGTGTGAGATGTATCTTGGGGTTCCCCTAACCTCCTTTTGTTTCGGCACTTCTTCCGCCTTAAGTTAGATCCCAAATCCTTTTGCTATGGTTGTTGTACGATCCAGGTTCGTTTGGGGATGGCCGCTGATATCTTCTCTCTTTCTTTTCTGAAGAGAGTTTGGGCGGATAAGTGGTTCTATGTTCCCAAACCTTCTGCCTACTTTTCTTCTGATCTTTCTATTATTCCCGATGACACCGATCTCTCGGAATCAAAGTCCGTCTGACACTAAGTTGTCGGTGATTGATCCTTTGATTGCCCGTCTTAACATCATCCGAGTGAGAGGTCTCACTGGTCTTTCGATTGTTGGCGGGTTCTTTTCGCCGCTTTGTGCAACCTCTCATGCAGCATGAAAACCTTGGTTTTGAGTATATCGGGGTAGACGATTCGTCTCGTATTAGAGCTGGCGTTGAGTTGAATGATGAAGAACTGCTATTACATCTGAAGATGGTTATTAGTGATGTCCCTTATGTTCCTCTTTTGCTTGAGGAGTATTCTGCCTCCAATCCTCCTCCGCCGGTGAGTGCTTACTTTGTTTGCTCTTTTGCCTGTGCTGATTCTTTTCGAAACTTCTTATCGATGTCTGACTATCTTTTTCTAGGGTTTTGGCCATAACTTCATCGTTCAGATTCCTATTGCTGAGGAGGCTGAATCTACTGAGGTTGTTGTTGGGACTTCTTCTATCACTCCTCCTCGTAAACGGTCTGAAATTCCTGGCATTTATCCTGGTAGTTTTGAAACTGTGCCGTATGAACCGCATCCAAAAATTGTTGAGATGATTTGTGGTTCCAGGCGAAAGTTGTCATCCCGTCCTCCTGTTGTTCTTGTCGGAAGGCCGAGCCCTGGTGCGTCGAGTTCTCTCCAAGCGTCAGGCAATATAATCATAGGTGAGGTTGCTGTCAAGTTCCTTTTTCCTATCTTTTCTTTCTTCCCTTCCTTATGCTTTGTTTGCGCTTTGCAGGTGATGCTAATGTTCTTCTTGATGAAGATGATAGGGAGGTGAAGACTCCTCTTGTTTGTAAATCGTGAGTTTCCTATGTTTTTTTCCTATTTTTTGAATATGATGTCCTCTTCTTACTAGTGTTTTGTTCTCCATAGTCGGGCGGAGTTTTCAGGAACTTCCTCGCTGCTTCTCCTTGTCTTGCTGCCCATATGACCTCTGTGATGCAGTCTTTTGTTGATGTTTCACCCATTATCCCTCGAAGGGATGTGGGTTTCTTCTCTTGCTGCCCATATGACCTTTGTGATGCCGGCTGTGATTCCAGACAGTTCCTCAATGTATGGCTAAATAGCCGATTCAATCTGGTCATTGACTAGAGAGTCAATATCCACATGCATGAATGAATAAATAAAGTAAATAAACATGCATGGATAAACATATGACCTAAAAGTAAAGAATTAGTCAAATCAGCTATATTGATAAACAAGACAGAGCATAAAACCTTTAGCCGATTTGATCTAACCGATACAAATATATAAAATCCTACACGTATTGCATGAATCTAGATCAACATTAATAGATCTACTAAACCCTTGAATTTGAAACCCATTGACTAAGTAATCGTTGGGCCAAGTTGCGCCCAAGAAGCCCAGTGAATCTATTCACCTTGAACAGACGCATGCATACAATGTTATGGACGAAGCTCTGGTTAAATCGGCTAAGTTAGCCGATACCGATATGAGAACGGACGAGGAGCATAAACAGATCTTAACGTAAACTAACAAACATGGTAAACTCTTGAATTTGAAACCCATAGACTAAGTAATCGTTTGGGCCAAATCACGCCCAAGAAGCCTAGCAAATCTACTAGCTTACTTTAACGACTATTTAAACCCTAGAACGCGCACGAACAAGATTGATAGAGATCTAGCTAATGCAAGCACAAGATCGATCATCAAAACAGAGAAATAAAACATGAAAGCATTGATGACAATCGAATCTACATAAGATCTAAGCCAAATCTACCAATCTTGATCGGGCAAAAAGATGTTGCTGTAATAAATAAACAATAAAATCATAACAACATCGGTAACTTAATGAATCTACTAGATTTTGCCATATCTGCAGAGCCGATAACTAGCAGAGGGTAACTTAATGAATCTACTAGGGTGCAAACCTAATAGAGCCGATCGGATCATACTAATGCATAACAAGAGGTCGGACCTAACCGATACAGCACTGATCAAACAAGAGCATGAGCCATGACGGTACCTACAGCAAACCAGTGGTCGGACCTAACCAATACATCACCAGCTTGAAGAAATCGACTCGCCGAGATCCTAAGAAACTAAGGTTTTTTGGCACAGAGGCTGAAAGGGTTGTTGTATTGATTATTTGAGAGAGTTTACATGTTGCCGGGGCTTACATATTTATACTCTGGACTTGACTTTATACTCTTTGATAGATATAGCGCAACCCAAACCAATCCCTAATCTTTATTTTACAATTTTAAAAGGTCTTAATAGGCCCCTTTGATATTTTGAATCTAAATACCTAAATACTAAGAAAATTCTCTCAAGTTGACAGCAATCTATGCTTCATAGTATATATTTTTTATATCGAAGATCTAGATAGGAAAGTAGAGTAGGCACAGATCCTTCACAAAAGGCAAAATTTATATGAAAAAAATTGATTGAACTTTTCAATATTTATACCCTAGACTTGACTGAGTCCTAACCTAATACGAACCGTAAATAATAAGGAAAAGACTCGAAAACTTCCTAATCTAGATAACTTGGGCTCCACTATTCCGATCTACGGAGTCCCGTGCAGTTAAGGCGCCGTCTTCAATTTGTCGGGTCGGAATCGACATGGCCCATTTTTCTCCAGATAGCCGATCTTGTCTTAGCCGATCCTTCTTTAATTTAGCCGATTTCCCCAATCTCGGCTGTTACCGGCATTTTGCCGATTCCATTGAGTCTTCCCGCAAGAGCCTTTGCCTTTGTGTCCGTCAGTCCAAATTTTGATGCAAACACAGGCCCCTAATTTTGGGATGGAACAATTTGCTACAGGACACTGGAAGTGGAGCACATTTGCTGGTGCACACCTCCACTTTCGAAATTGGCTGAGGGACACTAGAAGTGGAGCACATTTTGCTGCTGGACACTGAGAGTGTCTTTCAGCAAATGAATTTGAATGAATTTGAGTGAAAAACATTTGCTGAAAGACACTCTCGTGTCCAGCAGCAAAATGTGCTCCACTTCTAGTGTCCCTTAGCCAATTTCGAAAGTGGAGGTGTGTGGCACCCAATTTTGAGCATTGGCGATGTCCCACAACCAATTTTCCTATATATTAATGATGTATCCAGAAACTAAATCAAAATTTTGAACGCCTTGTTCATAAAACATGACCATTCAGTTGCGGGGGAAGTGTTTTTTAAGTATATAAAATACAAATGAAGTTCGAAAATCATGAAACTTATCGAGGTGTCATGATATCTCATGAAGAGCCTCTAATAAAAAATTTAGAATGTTTCGAGCAAGTTGTGATGTCGGATGTCTAAAACCCAGACATCTCCACATCTACCGTAAGTGATCACACGTGGAGATGTCTGGGTTTTAGCCATCCGACGTCATAACTTACTCGAAACATTCTCAATTTTTTTACAAGAGCCTCAACATACAATCGGATGACACCTTGCTAAGTTTCGTGATTTTCAGACTTCGTTTGCATTTTATATGACTAAAAAACACTTCTCCCGCAATTGAATGGTCATGTTTCGTAACAAGGCGTTCAAAATTTTGGGTGAGTTCCTGGTTACGGCCTTAATATACACTCTGTAAGATGAATATAAATTTTTGAATGGCTCCATTTCATTATTTAATGCACCTACGGTTCAAATTTACTTTGTCGAGAAAAATTAATTCAAAATATATAGAAAAAGGTTATAAAAAATTTTAAATTTGAAAATATGATTCAATATAATTTAGAAGGAACACAGAAAAAGCTTGGAATCAAGATTCAAGAAAAATCAAATCTTTGTCGACTGCCTAAGTCTGGCAGTTGGCAAAGACGTCTTTGCCGATGTTGGCAAATCTTAACGCACACTGACTAGAGTAAGATAATGTGATAAAGGTGGCGCCTGGTAGCAATGCTTACTGCAAGCCTGAACTATTACCAGAGAGAGGGTGTCACAATTCCTCCACAGGCGACAGCCTAGGAATGCTAAGCAAGGCATGACTCTAGTGATGACGTAAGATGTGCCAAGGGTAACTCTGCAAGCGCACAGGTACCGCTGTAGCACTTCAACCGGGTGAGTATCCGCGGTGTTGTAACTTGTAGTTCGCTCACAGGAAAGTGGACTAGGACTCTCTAAATTAGTGGATGGATATCCGTGGTGGTTCTACTCAATCTAAGTTATCAGTGTTGACGAAGGGGATAAGTAGTAATGAATATGAGTGATAAACTAAGGATAACTGGTAGGTAGCTAGCTAGGTGGGAGGACAACGAGTGAGTATGGACTCCTATGTATCTAACTCTACTTCTATGTTCTAATCCTACTAATGTAATGACTCAACTAGACTAATGCCTAAACAATCTGTGTGATAGGGGAAGTCGACTGACAAGTAGGAGGGGTAATCCCCTACTCCAGCGGACCTTTGGCTTATGGTCGCCCTACAGACCAAACCCAACGCAAATAGAACTATAAGGAGATGGAGTCCTGTCACGATTCGCCGTTCCCGCTAATATACGTCAGAATATTGAATGGATATACCAATCAAGGTAAGGTTGCATCCACTAATAAGCACTAGTCTAAGCACCTCGCTTACACTAGCCTTATGACTTCGGCTACCACGTAAGTAGCCTTAGCCCCAGTTGGTAGTGAAACACACACAAAGGATTTAGGCACTAAACTAGCTAAGACTCTACACTAAGAGGACTAAGACACAACACTACTATACTAGTATAGTAATGCACTAAGTAAATACTTAAAGTAAAGTACTCAAAGTAAAGACTTAATAAAGTAAAGAAAGAATATATTAATAAAGAAAGTAATACAATAGGAAAGGTACAAGAGCTATACCAGACTCTCTAGAAGATGACTTCGGAGACCCGAGCTTTGCTCGACTCGACTCTAACGGCCACTCTAGACTAGACTACACTACACTTGATCTCCCAAGAAAGCTTGAGAACACACTTGTGGACTACTTGGAGATACACTTGGGGATGCCTTGAAATGAAGGCCTAGGGGGTATTTATAGTGGGGGATGGAGTAGGGGCTACTCCACCACCACATCATCGATCCGTGTGCTCTTCACCATGCTCCATTGGATCAAACCGACCTTCCCACCGCCTTGAATGGACGTCTATCAGCTTGGGACACGTGGAGGCCATGCAGGAAGTCGGTGGAAGCAAACCGACCTTGGGAGGGCCCCACCTACAGGTCGGCCAACCAGGGGTTGGCTGACCTGTGGGTCCGACTGCCCTTCTAGAAGGTCCAGGTAGCTGTGGGAGCATTGGCCAGGAGTCAGGCCACCAAGTCCTGGTCGGCCGACCAGGGGTCTGGTGAGCCTGGCCCACCTGCAGCTCCCTGGTGCTGTCCCCACCTGTCACGTGTAGTCTTGTCCGAAGTTGGGTTCACTTGATTCCTTGCTTGCTTCTATGTGAATCCTTGGACCAATGTGCTAAGTAATTGGAACATTAAGTTGTAGCACACTTGGATCCTGGGGTTGGGAAGGTCTCCCTGTAGCATGTCAAGGACCCTGCTTGGAGGTCGGCTCCCGGTGAGACCGACCAGTCGGCTGACTGGGTTTTGGGTCCCACAGGGCTCATTTCCATCTTCCCTGCATTTCACAAGCTAAGAGTACAAGTGGAACTTTATTAGTGATAAATATGCTCATGTGATGCTTATCTTCCCTCCATCGAGGACTGTTGACGGGTTTCTGAGTATACCATAACAGGTCTTATTTCCCGTCAACAAGATCCTCCAAGCTTAACCTTTGCTCGTCCCGAGCAAACGATCAAAACTTGGTTCGATTGGATCAGGTATAATTACTAAGTTAACATCTCAATAGTACTAAGTGCACAACAAAGAACTTCTCCTTGAATGGAAAAATTAGCAATGTTAACACATCAATATTACTCTAGCACTCATGGGGCTTATGGCATTTAACTTAGTCTTGGGATGTTGGAAGACAGAACAGCTTTGACTAGAGCATCTACTTTTCTCATTCTTTAGCAAGTATCATGCCAGAGGTTTTTGATAAGCTGTTCAAAAAGAAGTCTTAATGTTCCTCATATGGTTTCTCTCAAGTCACTCAAGTGGTGTATGAATCCTCACCAAGGCACATCATGTGTTTGCCTTTCAAAATATCCTACCTCTAATAAGGCTTTATGTGGAGCTCAAGTAGGTATGTCAAGGAATAGCATACTCATAATGCATATGTTGTCTAGTTAAGAAACTTGGACCACAGAAGAGATTCGTCATACTCCCAGATCAAGATGTAAAATAAGGTGAATGGAGTGAAGGAATGTGATGGATGGTAAGGTAATGGAAGAGAAGGTAGATATATGGTGGATGAGGTTGCTCCTTTATTTGATTCTATCTCTCTTTCTACTTCTATTGAGACAAGGCTAGCTCTCTCTCTTTTTTTTTTTGAGAGTGAAGGGATCTATCTATGGAGTAGATGCCTAGCCTTTTTGGGGTGTGTCTCATCTAATAAATTGATAACTTAAGAGAGGATTTCTAACATTGGAGCATGGAGCAACCTATATGATGGAAATAGTGAATATGGAGGTGCGTACTTCCAGTGTAGAAGCAGCGCAAGAATGGTGGTGTGGATAGAGATGTGTGCTCCCAGAGTAGGAGTAGCATATGAATGGTTGCGTACTTCCGGATTAGAAGCAGCATATTTGGTAGTATGTGGATCTTGATCTTAGGGGCATGACAAACCTCTAACACAGGTTCTACAAGACTTAACCAAACTCAATGCAAGCGAGTAGCTTATGTAGAAGGCTTTTTGATATGCAAAGTATATATGGCCGTGGTAGGAAATTCAACCCCATTGAGGAACAATTAAGTTTTCATTCATTTTCAAAATAAATTCTCTCGGCAATCATGCGTGCTTAGAACAATAGTATAGAGCTCTTATCTCAACTATATCATATCTCACAACAACTTAGACTTTGTTTTAGCACTTGCAACCCACTAAGTGATCAAGTTCATGATGGTTAAAAGTGCCAAGTAATCCAAACTTAGAGAAGTGCTAAGTTGTAAACAAGCACTAGAGAAACATTAACTAGCAATTTCATCATCATTTCCATAGGAAGACTAGCACACACGAAGCACATGTACAAAGGGGAAATAAAGCAAATAAATATTTTTGGATTTTTGAATTTCTCTTTTTTTTAAATGAGAGAAAGCAATAACTATAATGCAATAAGACAAAAATTAAATGAGAGGAGTTGGAAACATACCTTGGGTAAACATACCTTAGTGGGGGAGAGGATCTCCCCCAAGCTTGTCTCTTGCTCACTGTGGTGGCTGCCATGCCCACCACTGGTCCCAGCGGTACTGGTCCTCCGCTTGGAGGCCTTGGGCCATTTCCAAGTTTTGTTGCATGAGTTGCAACGTGGCCTGCTGCCCGATGTTGATGTTCTCCACCTCCTGGGTGAGCGCTTCGATCTCGGACGGTGGTTGGTGCCTCCCTCTACCACGAGGGTGAGGGGTGTGCATCCCTGAAGGTGTCCTGGAGTGAGAAGGTGTCCCCCGGTGTGTGGAGCTCACCTCCTCCTCCTCATCGTGTACAGCATGAGAGGGGCCAGCTTGCTCTTGGGCAGCACGGGCTCGTGCTCTCGTTATCCTGTCCGTCCCTGCAGTAGAACGTGCTCTTTCCCTTCTATCCATACTCATGGTTAGTGATGAGACATTATACAACCGAAGCTTCTCATTGGGGAAAGAGACTTCGAATGCATAATCCTCATAAATCATTTTAAGCGCACGTCTTGGGCCTCTTTTGAGTAGACCAACTCGAGTAAGTATGTTTTCAGTTACAATTGATCTATCATCAGAGATGTACTCAACTACATTCCCCTCAAGCAAACCCATAGTTTCAGCAATTCTAGTAATCAATGAAGTAAAGCCTATGGGTTTCTCTTGAGCAATAGAGTTCTCCCAAAAATACACTAGCATTTTAACAGGTGCGAACTTGATTTTATTAACCATGGCATAAAGGATTTGCAACTCATTATAGCCTATGTTATGCAAGCTAGTGCCAGGGAAAAGAGTGACTTCAACCCAATAGTACATGAACGCAAGGTTGGATTATGAATGTGTTTGGGGTTTAGGGTTGGAGTCATTGGATCCAGAAATTAATTTCCAGAATTCAGCAAAGTCAAAATTTGCTAGAGCATTCTCTACATCTAGTTTGCAATCATGGTCAAAACCTAGAGTAATGCTCAACTCACTCCAAGACAGGCTATAATCATTATTAAACATGCGAAATTCAATCCCCACAGCATTTGATTTTAGTGTGCAAAGGAATTCTTGGGTGAGCAATTTTATGCCAAGTTCAGGAATTTGCCAAAACGAAGACCAACCAATGGTATTGAAAATGATGGCAAAGTCTGTGCTCATACCTGATCGGTCGAGGAGTTCCTGATCGAAGAGAGCGGAGTGCTGGAAGCTGCAAGTGCGAAGAGTGTAGAGCTTCCCTAACTCCTCATGGGTGAGCATGAGGTTGTTAAGAGGCTCCATCATCCTGCCAGGAATGATGGCAGGAGCGAGATGATGCACTTGTTCTTCTTCCTCCCTCTCATGGCTCCTACTCCCGGACAGGTGAGAGCTCGAGGATGAGCCCCCACTCTTCTTCTTGCTAATCTTTCCAAGGATGAACTTCTTCATGCTAGCTACACAGGTGAACAAACGAGACCAAGCTTCCTACTACACTACTATGAAAGAGAGGGAAATATTTTTGGGTTTTTGGGTTATGGTTACTACTACTAGGAAAGGGAAATATTTTTGGATTTTTGGTTATGGTTCCTACTATACTAAGCTTGAGAAGACTTGAAACACTAAGAGAGGAGAGAAGGCCAAGTGAGCTCGAGATGATTCTGCTAGTTGTGCTGTGGGATTGAGCTCACATTGGGGTGGTATTTATAGGGGTGAAAGGGCAAGGCAAACCCACACAAAGTGCGAGTCGGCCGACCACCCTTTTGAGCCCCATGAAGTTGTGTCTCACTTTGGAAAAGGAATCTAGCATCGTGCTTGCAAAAAGTCGGAGATGCGGGACAAAACCTTGGTCGGCCGACCAAGGATTTTGTCCCCACCACTTTGGACATGTTGTGTCCGGTTTATGCGGTAAAGGTGGTGCTTGGTCCTGGTCTAAAGATGTTCCTGGTTGCTTCGGATTCCTAAGTCTAGTGTTTGGTGAAAGAGAAAACAGAAAAGCAAAAGTGGAGACAAGAATGAAAGTGATTCCCATGGACCATGGGGACACTTTGGCATGTATTGCTGCTCCCCATGCTTGCTTTGGCTGTTGGCATGCTCCCTAAAGCATCCAACATGCTTAAAGTAGCATCTTAGGCTAAAGTCATGAGCAATGGACCACCTCTCCTCGAATTCTGGCTAGTGTGATGGGCATAGGATCTTTGTGTGTCATCATTGGGAGGCAGTAGGATGCCTGGTGGCTCAAAGTCCAGGTCAGCCGACCTGGGCTTGTGAGCCCCAGGGCATCCAATGCTGCTCCTTGGATCCCTGCTTCTAGCCAGAGTGAAGAGAGAGGTGGTGGACCCCACATGGCAGGTCGGCCAGAAATGCCCATGGTGGCCCCACCAGCTCAACTTTTCTCTAATCACTCTTCTCAAGTTTTATTACCTATGTCTAACTTATTTTATCAAAGCAAAATATGCAGTTGTGAAAGTAAACATGCAATTGAAAGAGAAATGCAAAATTGAAATGCACGAAATAAATATGAGATAACTACTGACATACCTGGTCAGCGGAGGGCTCCGTGTTTTAGGTCCATAGAGCAGGACCTCTCCATCGGGTTCATTCTGTGGACACCTCAGTCGGTCCCGGAGACAGGGACCGTGAAGGTGTCTCCTTCTTCCGCCATGCTTGTTTGATTTTGGCTTGTGGCTCGGCGGGTTCTTCTTTCACTTCGGCCTTCTTGGCCAGCTTAGCGGTCTTAGTGTTCTTCCTTCGACGGTGTTGGTGACGAGGTTTCTGAGGTGCCGGTTCCTGCATGTTAGCTTTAAAACCATTGAAAGGCACACTCACATACCGTCCTTGGATTGACATGTACATCTGGCCATGTCCCACGTAGATGGTTGCGTCCACCGTGTTCAGGAAGGGTCGTCCCAGGATGAGCGGGACGTCGACGTTGGCTCCCATGTCCAGTACCAGGAAGTCGATAGGGACATACTCATCTTTGATTCTGAGTAAGATGTCCCGTGCCAACCCCTCGGGAAACCGGATGGTTTGATCCGCCATCTGCAAACGCACATATGTGGGGTGCAAAGGGCCCCCTAACAGGTTATCATAAGTTACCTTGGAGATGATGTTGACACCAGATCCAAGGTCGCAGAAGGCATTGTCGAAGATTTGCGGTCCAATCTGGCAAGTGATAGTCGGCAGGCCAGGATCTCCCTTCTTCGAGATAAACGGTGAATCCACCGTAACCCGAACAGAACGAGACTGAGGCTTACCGAACCTCGTAGTTACTAGCCTGACACCCTCAACAGGGTCCTCAGGCTTTGCCGGAATCTTACCTTGCTCAAAGGCTGGGACAACTAGCGCTGCTAACCGAGCTAATTGGGTTTCTAACATTTTATTAAAGCTCAATTGATTCTTCATAGCGAGTTAATGCTATCCATCTTTTCACTAAGACTTTCTAAGATCTTGTCATTAGCCATCATTCTTTTAGTAAGACCATCATTAATTTTAATTTGACCAAAGACAAGTTCTTTAAGGGAAGGTTGGTTACCAAAAGAATTACTAGAATTGTTATTGTAACCCATACCTTGGCCTTGGTAGAAGGGGCGTGAACTCCATTGTGGTTGTTGGGGCCGATTCCCGTTGTTGAAGTTGTTGTTGTTGTTGACGAAGTTTACCTCTTCCTGTGTTGTGGGCAGTTGTTGCCCGAATGATCCTCCTCTCCGCATACTTCGCACCATGGGTCAGTGCCCACAGCACAGATAGCGGCAGGGGTCTGGATGGCCTCAACTTCCTTTTTAGAGGAAGATTCCTCTATCTTCTTCATTAGGAGGTCCATCTTAGTGGAGAGCATGTCCACCTCATTAAGAGCGTGGACACCTCTCTTCTTTGGCTGAAGGCGCTCTTCATTCCAACCTTGGTTGATAACCATTTTCTCAATGAGCTCCTTGGCATCCTTGACATTGTGTTGCAAGAATGCCCCTCCGTGAAGCATCAAGGTGACTATGGGCTATGCCAGTCAGCCCGTGGTAAAAACCTTGAATAATGAGCCATTCGTCTATCCCATGATGAGGACAGGCCTGAATGTACTCATTGAGACGTTCCCATGCTTCGGGAAATGTCTCGTCAGACTTTTGTTGGAAGCTTAAGATCTTCCCGCGCAGAACACTGGTCTTGCCTGCTGGAAAGAACTTCTCGAGGAAAGCATTGGCACATCTGTCCCAAGTTGTCACTTCACTCTTGTTGTTGTAGAACCATTGCTTCACTTTTCCCAATAGCGAGAATGGGAAAAGACAAAGACGAACGGCATCCACTGTGACGTTCTTGACCGTGAAAGTGTTGCACACCTCTAGAAAGTGTTGAAGGTGGGCATTGGCATCCTCATGTGGCTTCCCACAGAATTGATTGGCTTGCACCATGTTGATCAGTGCAGGCTTGAGTTCAAAGGTCGCATCGTCCAAGTTCACGTTCGGGCCCGTAGCAACAAAGTCAGCTGACGAGGACGAGAACTCAGCGATGGTCTTCTGAGCCATGACTGCCTCAACAACTGGTGCAGGACTTCCTTCCACAAACGGTTCAGGCTCCGTGATGAACTTCTGAGGAGGAACTAGACGATGTCTAGCTCTCTTCGGCGACTGCTCAGGATCTTCAACGAAGTTTGACGGCAGTTTGAAACCGCTCATGCACTGTCTTATAAAAATGATAACAAGAAAAACAAGACAAGTGAAGGATAAGCTCCTAACTCTAACGGATACTTAGATTGAGTAGACCACGGAATCCAATTTACTAGAGATTCCTAATGCGGCGCTCTCCCCGGCAACGGCGCCAGAAATGCTTGTTGGCAAATCTTAACGCACACCGACTAGAGTAAGATAATGTGACAAAGGTGGCGCCTGGTAGCAATGCTTACTGCAAGCCTGAACTATTACCAGAGAGAGGGTGTCACAATTCCTCCTCAGACGACAGTCTAGGAATGCTAAGCAAGGCTAGACTCTAGTGATGACGCAAGATGTGCCAAGGGTAACTCTGCAAGCGCACAGGTACCGCTGTAGCACTTCAACCGGGTGAGTATCCGTGGTGTCGTAACTTGTAGTTCGCTCACAGGAAAGTGGACTAGGACTCTCTAATAAATGAGTGGATGGATATCCGTGGTGATTCTACTCAATCTAAGTTATCAGTGTTGACGAAGGGGATAAGTAGTAATGAATATGAGTGATAAACTAAGGATAACTGGTAGGTAGCTAGCTAGGTGGGAGGACAACGAGTGAGTATGGATTCCTATGTATCTAACTCTACTTCTGTGTTCTAATCCTACTAATGTAATGACTCAACTAGACTAATGCCTAAACAATCTGTGTGATAGGGGAAGTCGACTGACAAGTAGGAGGGGTAATCCCCTACTCCAGCGGACCTTTGGCTTATGGTCGCCCTACAGACCAAACCCAACGCAAATAGAACTATAAGGAGACGGAGTCCTGTCACGATTCGCCGTTCCCGCTAATATACGTCAGAATATTGAATGGATATACCAATCAAGGTAAGGTTGCATCCACTAATAAGCACTAGTCTAAGCACCTCGCTTACACTAGCCTTATGACTTCGGCTACCACGTAAGTAGCCTTAGCCCCAGTTGGTAGTGAAACACACACAAAGGATTTAGGCACTAAACTAGCTAAGACTCTATACTAAGAGGACTAAGACACAACACTACTATACTAGTATAGTAATGCACTAAGTAAATACTTAAAGTAAAGTACTCAAAGTAAAGACTTAATAAAGTAAAGAAAGAATATATTAATAAAGAAAGTAATACAAGAGGTACAAGAGCTATACCAGACTCTCCAGAAGACGACTCCGGAGACCCGAGCTTTGCTCGACTCGACTCTAACTCCCACTCTAGACTAGACTACACTACACTTGATCTCCCAAGAGAGCTTGAGAACACACTTGTGGACTACTTGGAGATACACTTGGGGATGCCTTGAAATGAAGGCCTAGGGGGTATTTATAGTGGGGGATGGAGTAGGGGCTACTCCACCGCCACATCATCGATCCGTGTGCTCTTCACCATGCTCCATTGGATCAAACCAACCTTCCCATCGCCTTGAATGGACGTCTATCAGCTTGGGACATGTGGAGGCCATGCAGGAAGTCGGTGGAAGCAAACCGACCTTGGGGGGCCCCACCTGCAGGTCGGCCGACCAGGGGTTGGCTGACCTGTGGGTCCGACTGCCCTTCTAGAAGGTCCAGGTGGCTGTGGGAGCATTGGCCAGGTGTCAGGCCACCAAGTCCTGGTCGGCCGACCGGGGTCTGGTGAGCCTGGCCCACCTGCAGCTCCCTGGTGCCGTCCCCACCCGTGTCAGTCCCGTCCGTCCGAAGTTGGGTTCACTTGATTCGCTTGCTTCTATGTGAATCCTTGGACCAATGTGCTAAGTAATTGGAACATTAAGTTGTAGCACACTTGGATCCTGGGGTTGGGAAGGTCTCCCTGTAGCATGTCAAGGACCCTGCTTGGAGGTCAGCTTCTGGTGAGACCAGCACCAGGTCAGTTGACCTGGGTTTTGGGTCCCACAAGGCTCATTTCCATCTTCCCTGCATTTCACAAGCTAAGAGTACAAGTGGAACTTTATTAGTGATAAATATGCTCATGTGATGCTTATCTTCCCTCCATCGAGGACTGTTGACGGGTTTCTGAGTATACCATAACAGGTCTTATTTCCCGTCAACAGCCGACTGCTAGCCTGAGGCAGTTGGCAAAGGGGGCTCTCTTTGCCGACTGCCTGAGTCTGGCAGTCAGCAAAGAGGTCTTTGCTGACTGCCAGACTTAGGTAGTCGGCCGACTGCCAAACTTTTGCCAGTCGGCAAAGCCGCAGGCAGTCGGCAAAGGCAGGTTTTCCCTAAGTGAAGCACGGTAGTTATTATTTGGTGGTTTGCTCATAAACCTCAGCCACTCTTCACCGCAAAAGGTGTTGGTTACCCGCTGCGTTCTTCGGCTTGTGGCGGACTGGGTGTCTAAAGCCATCGTGGTGTGTTGATCCGAATCACTTTCGACGTCAACAAACCTACATGAGCTCTTCCACTTCTACTTGTCGGGTGGGACCTTTGTTGTTGATTGTGTCCTCTTTCACATCGTTAATGTGGCCTGGCCTCATGCTCATATGACTCCTCGCTCTTGCACCAACAACTTGTTGGATCATTGGTGATGGATCTGCACGGCACCATCAATATAAGCTACGTGGAGATCAAGAGGTAATCAATTCCTAGCGACAATTGGCCTGGGTCGAGGCGGCGGTCAGCAACGAGCGCGATGTCAAGGGAAGCGTCCCTCTTTCACTCCCTAGGCGTGCTGGCTGCACTGGTGACGTGACAGTAGACCACAAATGGACTCGAGTTGCAGGCATCATTTTCTAGAAAAGGGAATATATTAATATCCCAGTCTCTGCATCTACCGATGCATATAGCTAATCTTTATTACAGCACAACACGCAAAACTCACGCAAACTCAAACACAAGACACACACCAGCTTCCGGACCTATAGTTGGCCTCATCAAAAAATAAAAGTTCCACACACGTCCTCCAGTTATCAGTCAGAACATCTCACATCGAAACAATCGTCCGGCGCCATATCACCCAGGTCATCTCGGTAACTCAACACTGGTGGCCACCACCTCCCACGCCGACCTCTTGCCAATTTCATGGGCGCCTACCACACTTGCATCATCGCCAAAGTAGTGATCCACAACCAACAGATGTGAGAACCCTCGAAGTGCCACGCCAATGCCCTGCTCCTGACCGCTTTCTTCCGTCGTTGACACTGCAAACTTGAGTGCTCAACTATGCCTCCACCTTCCTCGCCACGACGCTGAACGCCGCAGTAGACAGACCAAGCACAATCTTCCAAAGCGACGCCTCCAAGGAGGATCCTGACGCCACTGGCGCCGAGGGAAGATAAACACAAAGGAAAGAGGTAGCCGAAGGATTGACGCTTCCAAGGAAGGAAACAGCGTCTGGGGACATCGTCGTCATCGGCCCAAGAGGGCAAAGCTTTCGCCATGGCACCTCAACCCCGTGCACAATTTTAGCCATGACTTGTCCATTGCGCTAGCCGCCGCCCTGTCCGACCGAGCCACCTGTTGTCGTCGATGCCAGCAGCCACTGTCGCCGAACTCACCGGCCAGCAACTTCGACCATCGTCACGCTGATGACACCCCACGCCGGAACAGGAGCAGGAGATCTTGGACGTGCAGGTGGGCGACGCCATCATGTGGACAGTGTCGCGCGGCCACAGCTGCCGTCCCCTTCGGGAGGAAAAGGCCTGTGTCGACCTGGCTGCCTTGCCGCGTCGCCGCCACCGCAGCATCACCGATCCGCATCACCGCATCGCCGAACTGCACACCGGTAGACCAAATCCGGCCAGAGGGACGCTCGATCGGGGCGCAGTTCGCCGGAATCCTGCCGCCTTCCTACACACCAACCTCGGAAGCACCACCAGGAAAAAGAAAATGGCGAGCCTCTAACTGGGAGAGGAAGGATGATAAATCCCCACCGCCGTCATCCTTGCTGTCCATCGGAATTCCGGCATCAAGCTCCGGCAGCGGCAGGGTGTAGGAAATTGGGGAGGGAGCCTGGCGGCGGGCGCAACTGTCGCCGCCCGAGCCGCCGAGAGAGGACGACGCGAGGGCCAAAATCCTGGTTCTCCTTTAGAAGTTCATGGTTCAGAAAATTCATCCAAATGTGTGTTAGCAGGCATCATGGGTTGTGGCGTTGTGCTGAGCGATAGGATGCAGGGGGCGCAAGACGGGTGCTCGAGCCAGAAAGTATTCCATTGATTCTTCAGAGGGAGGAGGCGAACAGCATGGGTCAACTCCCGACGGAATGCGTGTGAGCAGGCTATGGCGGCACGTGGACGAAAAAAAGGTGATCGTGTTTTTTGTAAGTAGAGATTTCATGCAATTTTTTATGTCCACTATTTTGGTCTTTCTGCCTTAAAGTATGATATCAACTGTTTTTTTAGGAAGCCATCCGGTGGCTTCAGTAATGAAGTAGGGGGTTCATCGACCCAAATACAAAAATTCTTTGACTGAATAGCTAAACTCGCTAGATTGTGCGCTGCTCTATTGATATCCCTGTTACAATGATCTATAGAGATAGAATTAAAATCTTGGCAGAGTATCATACACTCATCATATATTGGCGCACCCACACTTGCTGAAACACCTCTCTGCTCCATTGTCTTCACCATCTCTAAACAATCAGACTGAATGATGAGTCATTGGCAACAAATATGTTGGGCTAACAGGAGTCCTCTTAGAGCGTACACCTCTGCTATTGAGGCATTCACAATGTGAGTAATATAGAAAATATGATGCAGCTATAAACGTCCCAGTAGAGTCTGTCATAACCCCTCCCGTGCCTCCATCTCGCCTCTATGGTCTGTAGCTGGCATCTATATTCAGAAGCAAAGTTCCCTTTTGCCGCGTCTTCCATCCATCAACATGTTTGCTATTTTTCTTCCAAAACAAGCTCGGTTGATAGTTTGTGTCATGGTCACGATAGATAAAACACTTCTCATATATGGTTGGATTGTCTCACCATGGACAAATTTTCTTTGTTCCCACCATATATACCAGCTACATGATAAGATTAATTATGCCAATCCCAAATCATTCAAATGCCCTAGTGATCTCGATCTATTAATTATCTCCGCCATCACTAGTGGTGCTAGATGCTTATCAAATTTCCATACTATCATATTAACGTGGAAAAAAATTATCGTAATGCAGATTGTTGTTTAACGTAAACGGCTTGCCCACCGCGGACGTGCCCGTGCGGCCACGTTTTGCGGACAAGCCTTTCCCCTCACGTTTCCGGCTTATATATACATGCCACGCGAAGGCCCCAGGCGGGGCCTCTTCCTTGCATTAATCAATTTTCTAATCATAGTTCCACGTTCCGAATTCTGATTGTTTCGCCGGCTCGAGATAGATCGATCTGGGTCTGGTACAGTGGTGTGACCACGATGTCGGCAACGGAGGCCGCTGCCGTGGCCGCCGTGGTGTGCGTGCCGGACATGATATCCAGTATCCTGGAGCGGGTGCCGGATCCGGTGTCGCTCTTCCGCTGCTCCCTCGTCTGCAAGGAATGGCGCGGCCTCGTGTCGGACCCAGCCTTCCTGCGCCGCTGCGGCTTGGCCTCCACCTCGCTCCTTGGCATCTTCGTCCAGCGCGACCGGCCGCGGAAGATCACCAAACAATTCCCGACCATCGCGCCGGCCTTGGTTCCGGCGCCGGGCTCGGTCCTCGGACCGCAGTTCCGATCCCTCACATCCTTCATCCGCGACGACGCCGGCATCCTCGACGATGCCCACCCGCTGGCGGTGCACGACGGCCACCTCCTCGTGCGCGTCTGGAGGCCTCGCTGCTCCATGGACAAGAGTCGCTGCGGCGGCTCCCTGATTCGCCTGTGCGTGTGCAACCTGCTCACCGGGAAACACGACCTGCTGCCGGCGTTCGACGTCGACGCGGCCTTCGATGGCGGCATCCAGGGGTACGGCCTCCTCACAGCCGCCGACATCCACGGCGCCGCCGCTGGCCCGCACGACGCTTGCCCCGCTTATGGCTACAGCACATTGTTCCAGGTGCTCCTCCTCGGCCACGAGTACGTCCACACTGGACACGTCGGGCCCCTGAACGTATGCAGGTTCTCCTCGGCCTCGGGTGTCTGGGACGCCCTCGACTGCGGTCAAGCAATCTTGGGGGTTCCGGAGCCCGATGGACTTTGCTTTGTGGGGCCCCGCCGATACCGCGGCGGTGCCGCTGCTGTTGCTCATGGGACGGCGCACTGGCTTGTCTATGGCTCCGCGCCGGGGGTGCGCTTCTACACCCTCGATGTGAGCGCCAGCACGGGGCAGGTCTCTGTCACTGCGCTCCCCGTCGACGCGGTAGCGGCAATGCTCCGGGCAACGCGCTGGTACACGCGTTGGTGGCTGTGGACGACCGCGGAGGGAGGGTTCGCTCTGCTCTGCATGGAGAGCAACAACCGGCTAGTCATGATGAAACAGCGACAGCGAGACGACGGGGATTATCACTGGGACACCAGTCATGTAGCCGAGGTTCACGTCGACGTGGAGCTAGGGTCTGGACGGGCGTCGCTCTCCCCCATGTGTATTGGTGACGGAAGCACCGTGCTCGCACACTCCTGTTCAGACCCCGAGCAGCGTGTGTACGTGCTCGACGTCGACCTCCAGTCATCTGCAGTGTCGATGACCAAACTGGAAGGGTGGATTCGGACCTTCAATACCGAGACAGTTGCGCCTTTTGAGATCAACTGGGCCACGTTCTTCGTTTCACGGCTTGGTGTCAATAAGCTCTCTAGCTCTAGCTTTTTTCATGCAGTTTGTAATTTATGTAACACCGTTGCAAGTTCACAGCTATCTTGTAAATCTATCATCAAATCTAAATTTAATAATACTAGTCCATAAACCCGTGCTGTCGCATGGGCTAGATTCTTATAAAATATAAAGAATAGTTATTATCAATGTCTCTGAATGATAAGAGTACTTGCATTTAGTTGTACTTCTTCTCTTTGTTTGTTTTCTAAAATAATCGGCATACCAAATACTTTGTAGTGTCCTTTTAGTGGTGGTAAGCTTATCGATTACTCAAAACATATGTTTTTCATTAATATTTTACAATATTTGAATCTAAGTTTTGTTTATGAATTATTAGCCTGATAGATTGTTACATAAGGACTTTAGGTGTAGACTGCACCATTTAGTACCATGATAGCCTAAATAGTCACTTCAAACCTAAACCATGTTGCTTAAGATCAGTTTAGAGATTGATGGATGACCTAGGAATTTAAGCCTTATAATGTCATTTGTACCAAAGAAATCTCAAAAAAGAGGAAGATGTAGCCACTTGTAGTGTGCACTATCCACCCACGTGTGAAGATGTTATTTATGCAGTAATGGTTGTACTATTAATAAAGATACGCAAGATGTTTTAGTTAATGTTTACAAATTATCTAAGTAATAATTTATATGAATTATATGCCATGATTATTAATAATTCAAAAAAATTGTTAGTATCTTTAGTGTATGAAATCTTTGTCAATGATTGCTGAAACATAATAACATGTATATTTATCTCTCTTGTATGCATAAGTATTTGACGTTGCATGTACTTTAATCAAATTTTGTTATATTGCCATTAATAGATGTGTGTAACGAAGAAACATATATATGCTATATGATTCTTTTAAAACTTTTATTGGCTATGCAATTTATTGATAACTTTGATGTGGCTATAATAATGTTAGAAGTAGTAATTTAGGTGCAAATTTAAGGGTGGGCAATTTAAATAAAGATCATGGCCATTACCTTACAATTGATTTACACAATCATAGTGGCGAGGCATCTATTGAGAAAATAGCATAGACCATATGATTATTACTATTAATAATGTTGGTTATAGTCTACAAAATTTGGGGCTAGAAGCTTCTAGTTTTTGTGAAATTTTATAGATATTATCTTTTTTGGTGGGTCTCATAAGGATTAACATGGAGGCTCCATTGGAGGCCTCTATTTCCAATACAGGATTTGTATTTTCTCAGTGTATGATAATTATTTATTAGAATCCTGAGATTATATGTTATATGTGCTATTATTTCATATCTGTGTGTGACATCATGAATCTATATTTTAAATTCAAAGTTTAGTGTATATATTGCAATTCAATTTTATCCACATGTTAAGTTGAATTTCTAGTACTTATTTAATACTTTATTCATGATCTTTTATTTTATTAAAACAATTATAGTCATTTAACCTTCACCGACAACACTTTCATATAATTTTATTTGTAGTAGCATTGTTTTATAACTAAATTACCATTACTGATAAGACATTATATATTACCCAAAACTTATAAAGCTATTTAGAAGAACTTTAATTTGATTTCATATTTGTTATTAATATTACTTAAAGTTAATTATATGTGTCTTTGTTACGTACTTTGTTAAGGGAACATTTCAACACACCTCTTATAAACACTTTTACACACTTGATAAGTATTAAAATAAATATATATTTTAATGTGTATATGTTTACATCTTCGACATGGTGGGACACATGCGTACTTATAGTTTAACAATTGTAGAAGGGTGTAATTTGGAATATTAAATATTTTTTGTTTTTTTAATATGTATATGTAGATTTTAGATAATTTTTGTATTGTCAATTATTTTAAGGATAGTGATGTATGTAGTCTAGATATGAATTGATAATTTATATTTTACTTTATAATTGCATATATTGGTAGTTTGAATGCAAACATATTTCTTGCATTGTATTTCGTAATGCCACATGTGGATAATTATAAAATAATATGACACAATTATTAATTAAAATTATATTTTGTAATGACAGAATGTATAGTTTAGATGTAAAGTAATGGTGCTATTTGAAATTATCTTTTAGAGGAGGAATGGGTAATTGGGATAATTAAGTTTGCGTTTTGAGCCTAATTAATCAATGTTTGGATAATTTTTACCAAATTACAACGAAATGTTGCACTGCTCTACAGTGCTAAAGTGCCAAATTTGGCATGTCCAAATTAGAAAACTAAACAAGGCCTTGTGTTTTGCTTGGCTGCACTGACGACGCAATAGCAGCTTGGACTTTAACGTTAAAATTATCTACTCCACTCATTCCAAATCAAATGAATTTATGAGGTGTTGTAAGCCAATTTATTAAATTAACTTCTAGCCTAGTGCATCTCCAAACCATGCTTGAGACTTGATGATTTATATCTGGCGGCAGTTTTCACATACCATCATGCGTTTGTTTTCTTACGGCAAATGGGAAGCACATGCCTATATGGCTTCTCTCGCATGGATTTAGCTAGCCCAGAGCAGAAATTCCTTTAAATTCAACAAGAAACAATAACAACAAAACTGGACAGAAACATCTTGTTATATAAAAAAAAATGTCCCAGCATCGAGCCCACAACTACACACAACCCAAACCATCGCTAGATCAATTGAGCCCACAAGCATGAAACCCAAGCCTCAAGCCTAATGTTGAGTCATTACACCCCAGAATAGCGGCGGTTAAGGGGGCTTGGGCTGTTTTCGAACCCCAAGCCTAATGTTGAGTCAGTCAGGCCCGTTCGTACACGTCATCCTGAAGCTCAAGTTGCCCGTAGTAGACGGCCCAGACGTCAAGTTGCATCCTGGGCCGGGCCTCGTGTACTGAGAAGCTCCGCATGGCTGCGCCCGTGGTGTATCGAGCTGGTTTTCGGTTGAGGTACATAATTACAGGGCTGCAAGCCAGCAATCCCAAGAACGATGAATGAAACACATGAAAATGCCTAGAGAGCTATCCTGTTCATTACAGTAATAGTAAGAGTACATTGAGAAGGACCAACTGATATTTAATTCCGAGTACAAAATATTGAAAATGTCAGCATAATATGCTGTATCAAACGGTAAGCCACACCTCCCAGGTGTCCAATATCAAATCCTGATGACGAAATTCACTGCCACACAATAGAGCTCCAAAAGTTTACTACAGCTTCTGCCTCTAAACTAGTTCTTGGCGCCTCAAAACTGTGGTCTCTACTATCCTCAACGGGTTGCCTGCTGAGCTGCTTGAGCTGGCTCCACAATGTTCTTTGCGAGCATGTAGGTCCGCATGTTAAGGCCCTTCAAGCTCTCGATAATCTGCTCATGGCTGCATAAAGATGTATTCCCACGTAAATATGTGGTATAAAAAAGAAGAGAATTCTACTCCCACTCAAGAGATTATTATTCAACTAAATTGTGTTGTCCAAGTAGACAAGTATGTGGAGAAAAAAGGGTTGATTCACATGCCGCATGCATGGACAAAGGAACTTACACATTGACTTGATTGGTGGTCATGATAAGAGTTCCTGACACTGAATCAATCCTGGCATCCAGTTTTGAGCTCCTAACCAAGTTCATGATCCACAACTCTGCCTCGTCATAGCTCATGTTCAGCTTCTGGGAAAGCATGCTGTCCATTGCAGTAACAAGTTAGATCAGTTCACAACCAAGTTCCTATATGGTCCACAAAATATTGGGTACAAACCAACATGCGCTATTTGAAATAGAAATATTATAGTGGACTTGAACCGTGACAATGCTACATTTGTTCAAAATTATAAGTTTAGTAAACAAAACGAATTTTCCTTCCCAAATTGCGCAGTCAAAATACAATGCTAATTACTATATCCCATAGGACATTACATTATTGTGGTTAAGAACAATATCTGAAATCATGTAGCTATATACTACAGGAAGTAGCGACAAAATAGGTAAGAGTGACTAATAGTTTGTAACTGCAGAAGCAAATTAGAGATCAGCAAACATATTGATGTTTATCAATCATCATCCCACCAAATCATTGCTGAATGAGAAATTTTGCCACTCACTGCAATAGGTACGAGTCATAAACACCCACCTGATATCAATGCACCGATGGATACGGCAGTATGTCTCAAAAATAAACAGACGAGCATTTTCAAGGAACTCATCTCTCAAAGGAACAGTGACAAAATTTCCCTCTTCAATGCGCTTGCCCAGGAAAGGATCATTCAGTATAACCTAGAAAAGTAGACAATAGAAGATGATGTAGATTAATGAGTTTTATAGTTAGATCACAATAACTATTGCTGATTATTGGGACCGTAATGCTACTGTCAGAGCAAAGTTGAACGCAGAATTACATTCAAGAATGTTGTAATCCCTAAAACCCCTAGCTCATTTAAATATCCCACCAATAGGCCATATTATTATACATGTTAAGCAAGATGACATCCTTGATGCATGATACATCCAAGAAATAGGTAATATTCAGATCAAGTATAAACCATTTTACTGGGTGCAACATTTAAAAGAATTGACAAGTGAGGATCATTATACAAAAGGATGTTTGCCCAAAAAAAGGATTCATTGTCTTTCAAGCTTTTCAATATTTCGAGAAGCACACGCATCTTTCAAGTCTAACAAAATTTTCAGGCCTTGATTGAAGATTGCAGAAAACAGGCACAAAGTTACCTGCTCACACTCCATGAGTTTCTGTTGAGCACCATCAAAATCATAGTTGACATATAAGCATTCCAGAAATTCAGTTATGGGATCCTTGTAGCTATGCTGCTCCTGCTGAATGACCTTAATCAACTCTTTAAGCACATTCCTTCTTCTTTTGTTCACAACAACTGCAGTAGCTAGGTATCTCAGAAGATGGTGTGCATTTGTCTGTATAGCATTCAGGTACCTGCAAGGGAAACAGATAAGTATGGAAACATATGGTATATTCATAGCATCTATAACCTTATAACATCAAATCAAACTAGATTACACAGCTACAGAAGAACTCAATTTGAATCAAGATCAAATTTCTCAACAAACAATTATACAAAACCTAGTAGTGGAAAAAAAAAAGTAGTTCTAACTTGCATGTATATCACTAGATACATCTAAGAGTGAGAACTCAGTTAACTGAAAATGAATCATTCCCTAAGTATTGAATCAAAATATCTACATGCGTCTTTTTTAAGAGAAATATGGAAATGTGAAAGAACGTTTTAATAACTAGAAAAACTGTTGATAATAAGGTGTTGCTTCCTAAACTACTATTGCCAGAATGCTATGAATATTGCGATTTTAACAGACGAACCTGTCCTGGAAGAACAGATCGATGATCCCATTTCTACCATTTTCATGGTTAAAGAAGATGAACAGAGCCCAATGCATCAGCCATATCCTGTTTTGGAGCTGATTCAGAGGTGATGAGAAGTTCTGCCAAAAATTCAGGAAGGAACATGGTTAGTAATATAATGTACACAAAGAATAAAGAACCAGTACAAAATATAAAGGGTAGAACCTTTGAATCAATTATTTCCTTCAAGCGGTTGAGTTCCTCCAAAGCCACATCCCAGTTCTGCATTAGGATTTCTGCTGCCAGCTTTCCCCAGAGTGCACTCACACTCCGCTCACTGTTTGTGCACAAAGCACGGTACTGGTACAGATAATCAGCAGCCCCTGAGTAGTTACCACATTCGAACTGAAATTTGGCATACTGATACAGAGCTTCAATCTGGTCAGGACCAATCTGCATTGTTAAACAAGGATTGATCAGTTTATTAGAATTTAGCACAGAAGACCCTATATAACAATAAAAGGGCAAAGCTTCAACATCTCATTTGAATTTGTATCTTAGTTATTATGCATTGTGCTTTTCTCTACAGTACTCCAGAAGAGACTACTCAACTTATAACATACTGAATTATGCATATTACCAAATAAAACACATATTGCAATCAACATATCTGGTACATAATATGGGAGCAAAAGCCAGCATTCCACTAATTCAAGATTCCTCACAACATAGCACAGAACTAGAGCCGAATCATGTGCTAATTATATGTAACCACATTTAGCAACAGTAAATCACCTATAACCTGGAAAATCGATTCCCTACATGAGCAAATCAGTTTCAGGCTTTTTAATGGCACACAAACTCCTAACTTAACAACCACATCTGACGACGCTCCAAGACACGGAATTCCACCAACCAAACTAAAGCACGCATGTCTCCAAACCGGGACTGAAGCAGAGGGGCAACGAGGGGGAACGAAACCCGGACCTGGTATCGCTCCTGGAGCATGTGGATGTTGTACTGCTTGTCGGGCCTGAGCTCCTGCACGAGCTGCGGGTTCTGGAGGAAGGCGACGAGCGGCGCGGCGGCCTCCTCGAGCGAGCGGAGCCAGGAGACGACCTCGGCGCGGCGGCGGACCATGTCCTCGGGGACGTCGTCGGTGCCGTGGAGGGACTTGTGGATGTCCATGGCGTAGTCGACCATGTTGGTGCCGCTGAGCAGGCGGATCTTGGCCTCCAGGATCTCCGGCTCCGAGTAGAGCTGCCGCTCCTGCAGGAACTCCAGCAGCGGGAACACCAGGTGCCGGTCCAGCTGCGCCGCCAGCAGCGCCGTCAGGTCGTGCTCCGCCATGGCTGCTGGTGGTGGGTCTCCTAGCGGCCTCCTCTCCCCGGAGGCGGCTAGGGTTAGGGTTTCGAAGGGGCGGGCGGCGGCGGCGGCGCGGGGAGGGAGGGAGGGGAAGACGAGAAGGGCTGGGGTTGGGTTTTTGTGGGTTTGTGACCGATGTCGTCCCACGCGTATAAACGGACGGCCAGATGAGGCTCTTCGTTTGGGCCTTTTTTTTTTTTTTTTGTTACAAAAATTGGGGCTGCATTGGTGACTTGTTATTCAACTCATTTTTCTTCTTTTGATTTGACTAGCAAAATATGCCGGTGCGTTGCAACGGGAGAAAAAAAACTATCGTATATTTAGGCGATAAGAAGGAGCATAGAAAACAGGCTACATTGTGCCACTGTGCTAGCAGTTATCTCCACATTCGCTTGCTCCGGCGATCCGTTATAAGATTCGGGTGGGTGTCCCCTCCACGCCGATGAGTGGGTTGGCAGACTTAATGCATAGCCCCTCTGGTGGTGCACGCTGAGTTCTAGGCCCCGAGGCACCAGATGCTGAGTCACGCACCTTGCGGCGACACATGACGAGCCCTGCATCCTGGTCATGCCTGAATCCAGCCCTCCTCACATAGACAACGCCCATCACTCAACCGCCGGTCCTTGGTTGTCAATCTTCACATAAATGTTGCTCTTTACTCAACACTCTGCTATCGCATTACCTAGTTTTCCGTGGCTAAAGTCCTCGCCAGCTGGCAAGACATTAAGCATGGAGATTCTCGGGCGCCGACGCCAGTAGATACCGCAGGTTGCACCAGCTTGACATTCTCATGGGACACCTGATGGTGTACGCCATCCTCCACGTCTTTTTTTTGTCTTTTTGTTCGGCTTGATCACGTCTGTCCAACACCGGTGAGCCCGCAGTCTGTGAGCTAGACACTCGACGCGAAGTCACGAGTGACCTACGCACGGCACGCTATCATACGATCTCTATTATGTTTCGAGAGGACAATGCTATGATCGGACTCTAAAAACAAAATTGAAAGAAAAAAAAATCTCCCATACAAATGCATTTTGAGAGTCTAAATGCATCACATCTAGACCATTAAGAACATATCTACGTGAATGGACAAGGAAATAAATTTATTTTGTTTTTTTATTCAGAGTTTGAATGTCTCACGAGAGTGGCCAAAACAAAGTAACACAACAAGTCCGTTAGTTATCAGTGGCGGAGCCACATTTTTAGATATATAGATTTACATTCGGATTAGGATTCTGTTCTATCAGGTTACATAGAATCCTAGATATATGGATTTGGATCGAGTCATGCACGACCTAATATCTTTTAGAATCGGTCTGCTAGAGGTGTAGAGAAATTGATTTTGGATACGGACTCTAACTGCATGATGGTTGGCAGAAAAAAATATATACGGACTATAATTGGCTGGCGGGTGGCAGAAAAAAGCGGAAGAAAAGAAATAGACAGGAACCATAAAATTCCAGAAATTTTGGCAATTTATTATTAGGGATAGATATACTCTGTAGAAGAAAAAATAAAAAGGAGCCTTTATATGACTGTTGACAGATTTTACAAGTGCAAATCTGTCGACTTTTATTATATTACTATAGAAACAATCCGGTGGTCCCCTAGTTTTACAAGTCTACATGCTATATATGGCCATGCGACCCACGGGCCGTCGGCACGGCATAGCAGGTTGTGTGCCCGTGCCGGCACGGCCAAAAGGCCAGCATGGTGGCGGCCCGGCTAACCCCTCCAATCCAAACCGGCCTAGCGGCCCGCTAACACCTCAATCTCCAATCCCAACCGGCCAACCCCAATCCCCTAAATGGCTAAGGCTATCTCCAATAGCCAAGAGGCAAATAGATCACCCATTCCATATTTCGGTCACACACAGTATAGGACTCCGGTGGCCAAATTTGTGGCTTCTCCAACAACCAACCCAAAAATCAGGGAAAAGCACCCACCTTGCCTCTCTCTCCTCGCCGAGCCACCGAGGGCCGAACGCCCCCTATCGCGGGCCTGCCTGGCTGCGCCAACCTCGTCTCGTCGGCGCCGGGGTCCTGCCTCCTTCTCCTCGTCCGCGAGCCCCGCCGCGACTCGCCGTCGTGAAGGCGCCACGGCCCCACCTCGTCGTCGTGGAGGCGCCACGGTCCTGGACTAGCCGCAGCTCGCGGCCGCCGGCGAAGATGGTGGCAGTGCAGTGGAAGTAGATCCACCGCCGAGCCTCCCTCCCTCCCAGCAGATCCCGCCTCCGCATGTTCCGCTCGTCTTCCACCTTGCCAAGCCAGCCGCGCCCCACCACGAACCTGCCCCTCCGCGCTGGCCGCTCCCCATCGCCGTCGTCATCCATCATCCATGGGCGCACCTAGACGGCATCCAAGTCCCGATCTCCGGAACAAGGCGGCAGAGGCTTCCATCGCAGTAGCTCCATCTAAGTCCCGGTCTCCCGTGAGATCTCTCTCTCTCTCTCTCTTCCTCCGCCGCGGCCGGCACCGGCGCTTTCTTTGATGCGGCGGCGAGCGGGCCACCTCGGTGGTGCAGAGGCGTGCGCAGGCAGGATGCGGAGCCGTACGCATGCGGGCCACCACTGGAGAATTGCATAGCGAGGAGAGAGGAGACTCATTTATGCCTATCCATTGGGCCGGTAGGGAAAATCGGTCATGGCTTTAGGTCATCTGTTGGAGGACATTCTTGATATGCAAAAGCACTTTTTGAGATGTATTTTGGGGTTTAGGTCTCCTGTTGGAGACAGTCTAACCCTAGACACTGGCCCCCCCGACACGGTCACGCCGACGATGCCGATGGCCGATGCTCCCCGCGCCGCACCTGCCTCTCGCGTGGCCGCATAGCGTCGCGGCTCCTCCACGCACGATGCCGCGCCGCATTCACGTCGCGTCGCCGCTGTCCGCCGTGGCTCCCCCACGCAGCTCCTCCACCTCCACGCGCGCCGTCGTGCCGCCCACACACCGCGCCGCCGCAGTCCGCCGTGGCTCCCCCACGCGACTCCGACCGCACCGAATCGCGGCGAGGCAGTGTAGCGCCTCCGTCTCCGCCCTGCGCGCCTCCACACCTCCAGTGCACAGCTCCAACTCCCCTCCGGCCTCTAGTTTCAGGGCACGTCGTGCCGCGAGCGGCACGCAGGGCACGCCGTGCTTTCGTACGGCCCGACAGCCCATGTGCCGTGCCGTGGGCCGATGGCCTGGCCCATGGCACGGCCAGGCACGGAACGGCCGACACGGCGGCACGACGAGGCACGGCGCGTGCCGTGCCATGGTGGGCGATTTAGAAAAAAGCGGGCGTGCGGCCAACTTAGAATCCGGTAAGCGAGACTGCACAACAAAAACCAGCACGAATCGTGAAGTAAATCGGACAGCTCTAAATCTGACAAATCCAGGACAAGAAAAACTGTCGACAGATAAGTAACAAAATCCAAATAAAAATAGGTTGATTTTTTGAGTGCCTTTTGTTAAGTTTTTTTTGAGCCTGTACTACTAGGGTACAGTTGTAGTATTTGAACGCACCCTCAAACACACTCACACACACACGCCCTTGAGGGCACGCTAGACGTACAAAGTATACACTCTACACGTCCTTCTTGATATCGACGAAGTCCCGCGGGCTACGCAAGCAACGGGCACGTTGTACTACCATTGTGGCTCCATGCGTACGTCCAAGACCTGCAAATTTATTTGGGATAAACCCTGGTAGAAATCACGCGTGAGCCGGCGCTCAAACGCGTGACCGGCCAATACCGCAAGGGGAAGACAGACCTACCAAGCTACGGCTCGGGTCCAGCTCGTTAAGTTTTTTGTTTTGAAACTAGGTCTCAAACATTGAAAAAGCTTATGTCAAATTTCATTTTATTTCGTTATCCATCTAACAATAATGCTAATTTGAGCCTAACTTTGAGCTAATTGTTGGGTAAAACTAGGTATAGACGAAATATAAGACAGAGAAACGGTTCATGACCACAAGGAGGTACTAAAAAGTGTTATTACACATGGAGTCAAATGAATTAATATTTTTGTCCTTTTATCACATTTGTTTCTTTTTTTAGTGCAAAAGAATGAAATAAATAAGTGCAAGATATGTCACCTTTGTGGGGTCCTCTCCAAGATAGCTCTGCCATCTTATGGCTTGTCTTAGCGTGCTGAGAAGTTGTCCCCGAGTTTGTTTACGGTGACATAGAGAAATAACAAAATCTCTACTACAAAAAACGTCACTTGGACCCGTCGACCGCTCCGTGGTGAAGCCGCTCGGTAGTCACACCTAGCAACTCCTTTTTGCGCCGACATGTGGGCCATGGATGCCAGCCACGTCTCGCCCGCCCCACCTCGTGCTTTCCTCCGGGCCCGGCTCCGGCCTCTCCCCATCCGTCCCCGCCCACCTTGCCTCGCGCTTGGCTAGCCGCCGCACCACCTGGCCGCCATGCCGCAGCCGCTCCTTGTCTCGCCCGGTCGCCCTCCTACTCTGCTGCGATGCGCCGCCCCTCTCTTCCCTGTCCTGCTCGGCCTCTACGCCATGCCTCATCCATAGCTCCCTTCGGCCGGTCCCGATATGCCGCTGGCACAATCCAGGAAGGAGAGGCGAACTGGAGGTAGCAATTGTCCCGAACGGCTTCCACCCCGCCTATCCTTTTCGTAGCCGGATCGGTGGGGGAGAAGACAGAGAAGGGGAGGAGGAAGTCATCAAGAATGTTGTCCCCATCGAGAATCCACCGTCCGGGGCTTCGGTCGTCATACGTCGGGTAATGCAATGCTCCTCCTCCCCTAGCGATGGCATATACCAAATCCGACCACAATGAGGACGGGTCCGTGCTGTCACAGTAGTAAACGGTTGAGACCTGAATCGTTTGGGCTTTGGGCTAATGGCAATGCCATGTGTATTCTGCAGAGTCCGTTTTTGCCGGCAATTAACTACTCTACAATATGAAGGTCTAATCGCTTCTATATTTTGGTATATATACAATCAGGATCCTTCTTAGATGCAGGATTGCAGGTACAGAATAAAGGGAGGGCTGTAGCCAATGCAGTTCATGTATAGAATCATTGGTCGGATGGTTAGTTTAGGATAATATGTATTCAAGTGGGTGTATGATGATTAGCTTAACCAGAAGATCAGGAATCTGTTTTGCGCAGCATGTTGTTGTGTACAAATATATATACTATCATTTATATACATCTTCAAATAATTACATTTTTCTCGGTTTCAATCAATCAAAAACAATCGAAAGAATGATATCAGGATATACCCTATATTCCCCTTTCTTTGTAGGCATTTCCCACCCAAAACTATAAAAAATGGAAGAAAAAACCACAACTCAATCTGTGGACTCCTATAAAAAAACCTCCAGTTCTTTGTAACTTCACAAGTAACTGTACCGTTTTACTCTTTATCTGTAGATACCAGTCATTCTGTATGTGTACTGTTGCAGAAGATAGTAGTGGGGGTGGTTCCACATTAGACAGATCATTGTCACCCATCAGTCGATCTATATCATCCAATGATATTGGTATGCTGCATTTTCATTCATTTGGGCACTAGATGAGTCATAACTGTTGCAGATTCAGTTATGTTTTCCTCTGTCGTTGACCACTTGCCCCCATCACGAATCCTGCAGCACCTGCAAGTAGGGGCGGCGCTACGGCTATGAGGCTGAGTGTTGGCGAGCAATAGCCAAGAAGGATAAGCAGCCAAGCGCTTCCTACTACTGAGGAGCAGCAGTCAAGCACGTGTTTGTTTTTCTTTTCTGATTTTGGATTACAGGTGACTACATGGTTTGTTCTTTGCTTTTGTGGATCTAACTATGCATTTTTTTAATAAATAATGTTTTGCCATTGCATTTCTTGCTGATAGATTGTGGATACGTTGCTGAACAGATAGCCATAGCACTGGGTGTCATTTCTCCCCATATGAGATGGAGGAATAGGAGAGGGTAAGATCAAGAAGGGCCACTCAAACATATCTGTATATGGTGCCGGAAGTTGTTGCAGACGCGATGAGCACTCTGGGAATGCTTAGATTGGTGGTGTAGACGTGCCAAGAACCAAGGATTCACGCACTAGGAATTTTAAGCAATCCAGTGGTGTTGATTAGAAGTTGCCCAAGTGTGAGCAGGTCAACAGAGAACGTGAAGTCAAAGACTCTGTAGGTGCTGAGAAGCTTGTCAAGAAGGCTGGATCGGAGAGTTCAAATTATTGTAGTTCGTAGTTTATGCATTTCAAGTTAGATTTCAAAGCACATATTACCATTTAATTTCAAAAGGATTAGTAATTGGCTCAGATTTGAAATATTTTCTTTTTTGCAGTAGGTGATGGGATTTATCTCGCCACAAACATTTTATTTCTCTTTTTAAGAGCACAAGAATATGTCCCCTGTGACATTTTATTGCTATGGCAACACTATTGAGAACTGAGATTAGCTATCAGCATATGGACATATATTTGGGCTGGGGCTTGATCCATTCAGTAATGTCTTACAATTTTTTGCCTAGCTTATTTTGATAGCTTACCTTAGCAATGCAATGTCCCTGACCAAGCAGAAGCAACGAGCAACTCGAGAAGAGAGAAGGAAGAAGTAGACAAAAGGGGCCAAAAAAAGTGGCATGTATCACTTTTGCCTTTCATATTTTATGTTTGTACTTGTTAATCCCCCATAGTTTAGGTATAGGTCAGCTTAGTAAGTGGCCAAGCTTTATAAGTATTGTCTTTGTTCTGTAATCTTCATCGGCTTGAATATTTGGTATCTAATCATTCTCTAATAAGCAAGCGAGTTAAGTTTGCAATGAAGACAACTTGTTGTACAATCTGATTGTATTTGGTTTCCTTGTCAGGTGCTGAGTCTTTAATAGATGATGAACTGCTTAGTTTGTTCACCTTGCTAATCAATAGTGAAATATGTGATGCTCTGAAATTTATAGTTTGTTCTACTATTTCTCATTCAAATTTTACTTCCACTTATCAAAGTTTTGGATATTTTGTTCCTTGATGACAATGGATGATCTTTGGAGTACTTCCGTTTTTCGTCATCGTAAGGAATTGATGAATGGCTATATAAACACAATTGCAAACACTGCGCTCATAGAATCATTTTTTAGAGTATAACACCTTTAAACTCGAAATATCATACTTATATTTTTTTTCCCGTTGCAACGCACGGGTATGATCCTAGTAATACACATACTCGAGAACATGTCTAATATTTTAAATATGATATATATTTCTATGAATTTGGTTAAACTATAAATGTTTGACTTAAAACAGAGTTAAGATACGAAACGGATGTAGGTACAACTACAAATGTAGATACGAAACCCTGTACTCCTGTTTTAAAATTAATGAAAATTGGCCGTAACTGTGGGGATCTCCCCCACAATCTTTATTGTCAGAAAAAAAACTACAAATGGACAAAAGAAGAAAGTCCACAACTTTGGGTATGGATCACTTCTCCCAAGCCTACTGAATTTGCCTGAATCAACAGTTGGCAATCATTTGTGTGTGTGCGATTCGGTGTTCCTGTCTGGTGTAGCAAAGTTTTTGCAAATAGGGTTGGTTATGTGGTCACAACATGATCGAGTGGTTGGGGTGGTCTGAGAATCTAGCAACTTAGGAAGATCTCCAGGTTGCAACAACAATTCTCTTCTGCACACGCTTTGGGATAAAGTTGTATCCCAACAAGAGGGTCAGCAGTCCTGAACATGTGGAGTATATATGCACGGGATGGGCAGGCGACCGTCCATCCAATAAACTGCAAATGTACGATTTCACTCTTAATTGTAGCAAAATTTTGGCCAATTTTAAATGTGCAATAGTTCATTTTCATTCATCTTAAGGACGTCTTGGCAGCATCACAATTGACTATTTGTCTCTTAGAAATGGAGAGAACTACTCCCTCCGTTTCTAAAAGACCGTATGGCCTAAGCTGGTCTATCTCAACATATGTAGTCAATCTCAACATTAGCAATGCCCCTAGTGCCAAGTTCTGAAATGAGCAGGTAAGCAAATTTTCTTGATTTGGAAAACTTTCAGTGCAAAACTGTGCAGATCCAGTAAAGGACATGGTGTGCACATTCTTCAAACGGATCAAAGTTAGGCATGCATAATACGTGTACACACATGTAATTAAATCAAATCCAAATACAAATAGCCAATTAACTAACTTAAGGGCTCGTTCGGCAACCTCAGAACGGTCCCATGCCTGGATTGAAACCTGGCATGGTTTGAGTGGTTCCATGCATTTCACTCAAACCAGGCCTTGGTGCCATTCCATGTGGTTTAATTCCCACACATCAAAATAATTACTGTTCGGCAGGGCAGTATTCAAACCAGAAATACACCAGGAACGTGAAGATACAAACTGAATAGTCTAGTACTTGAGGACGCAAAGTCACATTCAAGCTCTACTTTTCCGTGTGTAAACACTTGTAGAAAACCTTGCTACTGATGCAAATTATACTTGCAGATCTTATTGCCTTGTACCACTGATGCCATGCAAAGCAAATCGAAAAGAAATTTCACAACCTGTTAAACAAATGGAAGTGTTTGTCATAAATAAATCTCCCATGTCTTGGGGTTCTTGATCTGCAGGTCTCTCATCATACTCAAAGATAACCGATTCCACAATTAATAGGACGGGTTCAATTATTTCCCTCTCTGTACTAGCTTAAGTTTTGTACTTATAGTACCCAGTGAACCGTGAAAAGGTCATTTCTTGAAAAAATACATTGCATCAAAATATTATGTTGTCACTAAATTACCAAAACCACAGATAAACAGTGGTGCCATTTTACCATATGGGTGGAGAGACGCAGCCACAATATCATGAGGACATCCATTTTGTGTGTCAAGCTCTAGTGATGCCAAAAATTTATTTGTCACAACCACCCAAGTAACCAGACCCGTGGTTACCACTAGGTAAAGACACAATAAATAATTATTACATGGAGACCGGGTAGGGATAGGAGCCTAACTAGCAGCATATGGCAGCAATAATGTCAGGGCGAGCTAGCAACGAAATGGGAAGTCATTGCACTCGTCTTCAGTACGTGTTGTCTTTGCTTTCAGCTAGGGAGGCATCAACACATTGAAATATAGACCTGCACATTCCTTCGAAGGTGCTGCTGAGGTGCTTGCTGGTATTTGCTATCCCCAAAAGGAGGCCATCTCTATCAAAAGAATAATGGATCAAAGGACATGGTGTCATGCGACTTGTTATGCATGTCAGCATGTGCATATATAGACATATATGGCTTTTGCACATACTAGCTATCACAATGACAAGTAGGAGGAAGACGAACGCGGCATAAAAATATACCAGGATAGACGACCATACCGGTGGATGTACGGGTCTTACAATAGGAATATACGGACTTACAATAACAACATAAGAAGAAACCGAGAGAGCAATACTTTATTCCCCTCAAATCCTCCGTCGGGGGCAAGAATCATTGTTTATGTCCTCAATTCTATAATTTGGGCTCATGTTTTCTGCCACAGAAGCAGATATACATGATATGACATCAACTAGTTAAAGAACGCATCATGCATGATGTTATGTACAGCATCGAGAGCAGGCATGGCCATTAAAACTACATCACATAAGACCTATTGCCTATAATTTTTAGAGTTATTGCTTGCAGCATGGTGAGCAGGCATCGCTATTTGTATGTTACTTGTGACCTGCTCCTAGATGTCAATCCGCTGAGTATATACATATATGCTCGCTCTTAGTCAAGTGGTTGCCAGACTTCTCCAAATTCCATCTCTAGAAATCTGTTCCTTCAATCTACTTCAACTTACTAACTTCCACCAGATAAGACATAATGGCGCCTTCAAAAATGAATCTCTATGCCATCCTCCTAGTCATCGTCCTCCTACCCGTCGTCATGGCAGCTCCTGGTATGTAAGCATCCACATTCATAAACTAAATACATGTTGCAAGTGGCGATATCATTTGATTAATCTTTTACTAAAAGGTGTTTGATGCATTTTTGACATTTATTGCCTAAATGTTCATGCCTGGATCTGAAACATACAGGGAAGATTTCTGGTTGCCTCATCCACCTGAGCGGTAATTATAAAGGGCCATGCTTTGATAATTTAAGTGACTATGATTGCGCTAGAACATGCCTACATGAAAGCACCAACAACAGTGATGGCTACTGTAACCTTTTGCAATGCTGGTGCGAAGAATTATGCACCCACCACTGAGACTAAGACGGAAACCGTTGCTGGAGCTCCGATCCAGCAATGACTCCCGCCTGAACAAGAACAATAATGATCCCCTTCCCGGTCCTCGTCTTATAATTATACTACATAATATTGTATACTCGGTGTACTACCTAACGACTGCATACTAATGTTGGGTCATGGACTTGCAGGTCAAAATAAATATGTATTTTCTTGAGCAAATATTTGTGATGAACAAAAAAGGATTGTCAAGAAAAAATGGAGCTCCATTTCAAATGCAAATTTCATTTCTCCATTGCTTAGTTCATGTCGAGCCATCTAAAAGCATATATTAATATTTCAATTTAGACTTGGATAAGAATGTTAGACTAATTAGGAAATCCATACCAAGGTGAAAACCGGATATTCTGGTCTTTATTTTTAGAATTGGATCTGAGTTGACTCTGAGTGTTTTAAGGCACTCTATGTGGCCTACCAATCTTAGTGGAATCCAATTGTGCTTTTCACGATGGGGTCCCTCCTAGGTGAGCGTTCATCGGTATTTGTCACACTCTCCAATGAAATCAAACCATATGGCTTTTGAAAATCTGGAACTTCTAGATTTACATGTCAGCACTACAAGGTACACTATCACACGCCTACCTCCCATGCCGAAATAAACGGGTCAATAAAGGGGGAGGCGCCGCCCACGCCACCGCTCGAGCTGGGCCTCACAGCCTGACCTGGGGTGCGTGCGTGCCACAAGAGGAGAGGTGGCGCTGCCGCCGCTCCCGCCATTTCCGTTGCCATGTCATCAAGTTGCTAAATAGAGTCCAAAAAGAATTAGAAAGAATTGTGATTGTTTAGGAAAGGAGAATCCAATCTTATAAGGATCTCCTAGAGTGCTGATCTTGCCTGCGCTAGCACCACTGCCCCCACAGCCGTGCATTGCCGCACGCGTGCGGCCTTAGGCTGTGCCACTGCCCCCGGGCAAAACCCTAACATACACCCTTGCGTGCTGCATGTTCAGCTGTCTCATGTCTTGACATTACCCAAATTTCTGTTAACACGTTTTTGCAACTCTACCGGAGAAGAAAATGTCAATTAGTTGCTACATAACGAACAGAGCAACGGTGTAATGGCCGGGGTCAAAATTAGTCTTGTTTCAAAGCCTAGTTTGTGAACGTCGAGTCTCTACCAATCAACACTATCTTACCTATTAGAAGATTGGGGTATGTCAACATCATGGCCAACATCCATCAGATTGCGCGGCCCAACAGTGGGCACTCCTCCACTTCATTTCCGTCACTAATGGTCTAGACCAACACGTCAGACTTGTCTTCTTCCTCAAGAGCATTGGAGTTTTCCTATGCAGGATCTACACGGCATGGGTATGGCTAGCGCGTGTGGATGCGGCGCGACCTTGGTGTTAGCGACCATGGCCTGCATGGGGCCTGGCACAATTGGAGGCCAGTGTGAGTGGCACTGACCGCAAGCTGAGCACACGGTCGAGGGAAGTGTGTTTGACGTGAGCACGGCACCACCAAAGCGAACATGGACACGCGATAGCATGGAAGGGTGCTACATGGAACAACCACTAGTACAAAACTCGACATCAGTAACGCCACCCTTTTCTAACATAGGTAGCTCACATAGCAAACTGCCTCTAACCGCGCCAGGAATAGCTACGCAAGTGCACCTGAATATCTATCTTCAGAAGCGGTTGCGTTAAGAAACCCACCTCTTGTTTAATGTAATGTCGTAATATTAAAATGAAAAGAGTAATTGTATGGAAATCACCTTTGTAGCTTACTGCTGACAAGTTAAGGCATGCGAAGTTCAATAAACAGAATGGTATGAATTCATGCAAGTAGGCAAGTAGCATCTAACTAACCTGCTCACACACCATAAGTTTTTGTTGTGCACCATCAAAATCATACTTCACATACAGGCATTGCAGGAATTCAGTTATGGGATCCTTGTAGCATTGCTCATGCTGAATGACTTTGATCAACTCTTTGAGCATATTCCTTCTCCTTAGTGATACTAGATGATAGACACCTAGATCTCCTTTCCCTATTGACTCCTAGCTACGGCTTTCTCTTGGGAGAAATATAAATCGACAACCTTGGAATACTCCTTGGTGAAATGCTACAGCGGTACATTCTATGCGTTTGTGGAATATCCAATAGATATAGAATTACCCCTCCTGACATCTCTGGCGTTGCTGCCATACTTCTGGCAGTTGCGCTAAGAAATGCCAACACTAGAATGAACATTTAGTTAGATTCCCCTAAGAGAATAGAATGCCAATTAGAAATGAAATTGTAATTCGTGTTTTTCCTTAATATATAAATGAATAGTATATTAATACTTTTTAATGTTTTTTCTATAGGTGAATATCGCACGGATAGCACGTGTAATGAATATTATTGCAAATTTGTCTTCAGTTCTCATATAGAGGTAATATAAACTTTTTTAGAGGAATATAGGTAATAAATGTTAGACAATTAGGCAATTTCCATGTCATTTTAATTCCATAAATTAACATAAAGATGATGACATATGATATATAATAAAACATTATAAACATGATGTCACAAATGTCCATAATCATATGGACCATGTGACCAATAAACATGTGCAACATATAAGCATGATAGCATGAGTTATCTACTAGAGAAATAAAGCATGATATAAAACTCAACTCAATTATAGCCTCTGGAAAACATCTGAAACAATGTAACTGGACTACTGGAACATACAGGCAGTAGTATATGAAACAACATGACAGCATTGTCAAAACATGCAGATATGACAGATTAATTTCAGGCAGTTCAGACAGCAGTAAAATGATGAAATAATAGATCGAAAGCGAGACAAAACATAAACATCATAGCATACGAGACAGCAGGCATGGACTAGCGAAACATGCAGAAACTGCATCACGAAAAACAGAGAGGAGATGAACAGTTTATACCCTCCAGAGGATCCCGATCCTTGTCCTGTTTCCATGTTGATGAAGAGGATGAAGAACGCTAAGCCTCCGGGAAGTAGACGAAGACGGCGCCTCCGGGAAGTAGATGACGATGGCGCACCGGAAGAAGATCAGCAGCGGCGGCTTGGGCAGTCGTGTAGACGCTCCCCAAAAACCTAATTGCCGATCCCCCGTGCAAGGTCCCAAACGGCAAGGGCTTCGGAGGCACCTACCCTCTCCCTTCTCCGTGCGCGCGGGTTGAGGAGATGGAGAAACCTTCGTTGCAACTGGATTATGGACTGGTGTGTTTTCTCTTATTGGAGAGATGAATGAACCAAGAGATTTTTGACTGAAATAGTATATGAACTATATATAGGCGAAGGACAAGCCAAAAGGCTCAGGAGACAAGGAGTCTCACGGATGGCCAAAAGCCTCACGTGAAGACTAGGAGACATGAGTCTCACGTCACCTTCCTTAGTGGAGAGATGAATTCATTTTTATCAATTAGAAATAATGGAAGTAACTCCAATATTTATGTATCACAATTGACAAAAAATGAAAGGTCCATCTGATCGACTTCCTGTCTCTCCACGTCATGTCCACAACCTCGCTCGGCGCAGCCGATGTTTAGTCAAAATCTCGTACCGTGCAAATCGGTTCACCCAACAAATTACATACCATAGAGTTTTAATGATTTATTGAATATATAATTTGGGCCTAGCCCATAATAAATCCAACAATCCCCACCAAACTCTAGGGTTTGTAATGATGTAGTTGCTTAACCACAATCCTTTGATATACTAGTGTTTCAATGGAGACTGTTAAGTTGAACATCCACCTAGAGCAAGAGTTTCACCCGATCACAACTAAACAATGGACTAAGCCTTGAATTGACGGTTTTGTGCGAGCCGAGATTCACTCAAGTCCTTTGCCGATGCTAGGCCGCAAAAGGCATCCCCGCTCGTTTTTAAGTATATAAGTCTCAATTCTGCCTTTCATGAGTATTTAGGATTACCCAAGTCCCATAGGACTGTGACCAAAGAACGACTCATATAGGTGTACTCCTCCATAGATGTTCTGTAGAACAACATCTCAACTTTGGAATACATTAAGGTAAAAACCAATCTGCCTTACAGATAGGAAAGATGTGCATCAGAGATGAGTCAAGAAAGGGATCTTTCCTCTCAACCTACTCATAGCTTGTTTCACCACCCTACTTCACGGGATCTCCGATCACATAGAGCAGGTTACCACTACAGTAGATTTCACGTGGGTCTCATACCCATCTCTCTCGATGCACCTTCTATCACATTGCGTGATAGACCCTTGGTGAATTGATCTGCCAGATTATTCGACGTATGGACATAGTCCACCGTTATAACTCCTGAGGTTTTCAACTTTCTGACAGATTTCAATCTTCTTTTAACATGCCTTGTGGACTTCATGTTATTCCTGGAACTGTTGACCTTTGTAATCACAGTCTGGTTATCACAGTTCATGGAGATAGCCGGTATCGGTTTTTCAACTACCGGTAAATCCAATAGGAAATCACGCAACCACTCGGCCTTAGCCCCAGCAGTGTCTAATGCTGTGAGTTCTGCTTCCATTGTAGACTTCGTTAAGATAGTCTGCTTGCAAGACTTCCAGAAAACAGCACCACCTCCAAGCAGGAACACATATCCGCTCATGGCATAAAGCTCATCAGCATCAGAGATCCAGTTGGCGTCACAATAGCCTTCCAGCACTCTGGGGTTTCCGGTATAGTGAATACCGTAGGTCATAGTACCCTTAAGATACCGCAATACTCTCTTAAGAGCACGCCAATGATCATCTCCCGGGTTTGACACAAACCGATTTAGCTTGCTCACAGCATAAGAGATGTTGGGCCTTGTTGCACTCGCAAGGTACATAAGAGAACCAATGATCTGGGAGTATGTCAATTGATCCCTTGCTATTCTCTTATTCTTTCTTAATAGCACACTAGGGACATAAGGAGTAGGTGCAGGATCACAGTCACTGAACCCAAAGCGACTTAGAACCTTTTCCACATAATGGGACTGTAACAAAGTTACCTCACCATCACCTTCCTTTATAAGCTTGATGTTTAGAATTACATTAGCTTCTCCCAAATCTTTCATTTCAAAGTTGCTCGTCAACAATTTCTTTACTTCCTCAATCACATTGAGGTTTGATCCAAAGATCAAAATATCATCAACATAAAGGCACAGCATAATAGCCTCACCCCCACCATACCAATAATACACACACGTGTCGGCGTCATTCATAGAGAAACCGGCGAGATGTCAATGTATTGTCAAACTTTTCATGCCACTTTGCTTAGGTGCTTGTTTTAGGCCACATAATGATTTTAACAACTTGCACACCTTGTTCTCTTGACCATTTGCAATGAAGCCTTCTGGCTGATCCATATAGATCTCCTCTTCTAACTCTCCATTCAGGAAAGCGATCTTAACATCCATCTGATGTATAATAAGACCATAAGAGGCAGTAACGGCAATCAAAGTGCGAATTGTAGTCAATCGAGCAACTGGTGAATAGGTGTCAAAGAAATCTTCACCCTCTTTCTGGGTATATCCTTTGGCCACAAGCCTTGCCTTGTACCTCTCAATTGTACCATCAGGCCTAAGCTTTTTCTTGAAGATCCATTTGCAACCTATAGGTTGACACCCATAAGGACGATCCACGACCTCCCATGTTCCAACATAATAGAATCCATCTCACTCCTTACTGCTTCCTTCCACAAGTCAGCATCAGGAGAGGAATATGCCTCTTGGATTGTGGATGGTGTGTCTTCCACAAGGTACACTATAATGTCATCACCAAAAGTTTTAGCAACTCTTTGCCTTTTACTCTTGCGTGTAATTATAGTGTCATCCTCCTCAGGGATGTGCACATGAGAATCCTCAGCATGCTCTATTAGAATAGACAATTCATACTCATGGGGAATTATAGTCTCATGACTTGTTTCACTAGGTGTATTCTTCATGGGAAACTCATTCTCAAAGAATGTAGCGTCTCTTGACTCCATGATAGTATCAACATACATATCAGGAACATCAGATTTTATAATTAAGAACCTATATCTAACACTGTGGAAAGCATATCCTAGAAAGATACAATCAACAGTTTTAGGCCCGAGTTTACGCTTCTTGTTGATTGGCACATTCACTTTAGCCAAGCAACCCCAAGTGCGCAAATAAGAGAGATTTAATCTCTTTTTCTCCCATTCCTCAAATGGAGTGATTTCTTTATCTTTCATATTAACTCTGTTCAGGACATGACATGCTTGTCAATAACGCCTCACCCCACCATTTCTTGGATAATCCCGCGTGCTTAACATGACATTCACCAACTCTGTTAAGGTATGGTTTTTCCGTTCAGCAATCCCATTGGATTGTGGTGAGAAAGGTGGTGTCATTTCATGAAAAATACCATGTTCCATATAGAAATTATCGAAATCATTGGAGAAGTATTCTCCACCTCTATCGGACCTTAAATGTTTGATTTTTCTTTCAAGTTGGTTCTCAACCTCAGCTTTATAGGCCTTAAAATAATTAAACGCTTCATCTTTTGTTTTTAAGAGATACACATAGCAAAAGCGTGTTGAGTCATCTATAAAAGTGAGGAAATAATGTTTGTCACCTTTGGTTAAAATTCCATTCATCTCACATAGATCAGAATGAATAAGTTTTAGAGGTGCCAAATTCCTCGCCTCAGCAGCTTTATGAGGCTTGCGAGGTTGTTTTTATTCAACACTTACATGGCACTTAGACTTTTTAACCAAGTTAAATTTAGGAATTAAATTCAGATTTGCTAACCGCATAAGACAGCCAAAACTTGCATGATAAAACCGTGAATGCCATAAATTCGACTCATCAGAAATATCAATTCACAAGTTTATTACACACATCATGCAACGATAAGCAGAACAGACCTTCGCAATCATATCCTTTACCCACAAACACACCATGTTTCGAAACAACACATTTATTTGATTCAAGAATAACTCTATAGCCATCTCAACATAGCATAGATGCACTAACAAGATTCTTCTTGATGGATGGTACATGCTGCACGCTCTTTAATGGCACCGTCTTCCCTGAAGTAAGCTTCAGAATGACTGTACCAACTCCAAGAACATGTGCGCGCGACCCATTGCCCATCAGCAAGGCGCCAGACCTACCGACTGTTGGCGGTCCTTATCGACGATTTTATACTGCCAATATAAGATTAAAAGGGAGAATTATTTATTTTCATACACATATACTTTTGATATTGACCAAATTCCACTTGTACGGTAGAATTGACACTTGCAGGGATTATAGCCAAATACAAGAGGAATTATAAAGAAAGCACGCTTTTCTACAAAGCATGAAAGAGGGTCAAAGAGCATAGCCCACCGATCTAGCAATTCTGGGCAAAACCAGCGACATGGGAGTGGCATAGCCCAAACACCAAATCATGGTCGAGTTTGTCTTGTACTGCACGAACAAGTTCGGGTAATTTGGACGCTACGAATTCATCCGAACTCCGATTGAGGCAAACGACCCGACCACGCGAAGCTAACGATGAGGCCCACGTGCCTGCAAAAGCTGAGGCCCAGCCGAGCTACCCTTGGCACGGCCGCGCCAAGGGAGCGAGCGCGCCAGCACGGGAACCGATCAGGCCAAGCTTCGTTTGGAAGGTGCTATGGCGGTTCCTTATGGCGGTTCCAGGGTGTTTCCATGTTTAGCTACGCCAAACCGTCCTAGTTGAACTATAAAAGGGGAGAAGAAAACATTTCTCAACACACACCACATTTGAGTCTCTCTCCCTCCTCTTGTATCTTCTTTAGTAGTTTTAGTTATGTAGTGGGACAAGGCAAGCCTCGTTGGAGAGCTTGAACCTTTAGGAGGATCTCGGTATGAGTAATATCAAGGTCTCTCTTATTCGTTCTTGTTCTCATATGTTTTTGTTCTAGATGTTCTTGTTCTTGTTCTAGATGTTCTTGTTCTTGTTCTAGATGTTCTTGTTCTTGTTCTAGATGTTCTTGTTCTTAGTATAGTTATGTTGTAGAACTAGAGCATAGTTCTTATGATATGATCTTATCATATGAACCAGAATATAGTTTACATGTTTTGATCTTATCATATAGAACCTAACATTTGATCTCAGTGCATGCATGTTTAGACCTAGAACTAGGTTGTGATGTTGAGATCTATCTTAAGCGTAGTCTTGGTTAATGTTAGATTGCGGGTTCGTCGTCCGTCCCCGTGGCGGATGCTCTAGTAGAGGGCCCCTGATAGAGATGGGTCACCCTGTACGACACTAGAGCAGTAGTCGCTAGCGTCCCTTGTACTCCACGGTTGAGATGGGCCTTTGTTTGCCTCGTACTCCACGGTTGAGGTGGTAGGCGGCAGGTGGCGACAGCCCTGTCCGTCCCTTGTAATCCCCCATGTCCGGGTACGGCGTAGAGCTACAGGCCGGCATCACTTGGCAGACCAGGTGCGATCCGGTGCCCGAAGTAAGCTAACAGTGGCCCTGGCTATCTTAACGTAGAATCTCACTAACATGCATATATTTGTGTGAATGTCCGTTGTCCTAACATGGTTATGTGGAAATGCCTGCTCCAGTTTAGGTTATTCTTTATTCTTTCTTTTATCTTTATCCTTGAGTTTGGCTCGAGTGTGTGTGTCAGTTATCCAACTATCGATCTTACTTTACCCCTGTTATGAGTATTAGTCTGCTATGCAATCTTGTTATCTTGTTCATGTCCAAATTAGACTCTTTTACACCATGCCTTCCTTTGAGAAATATAAATAACGATACCCTGAATACTTCCAGGTGAAATGCTACAACGGTATTTCCGTGCGCTTGCGGACTTGTTCTATAAACGTTGCAGCATACCAACCGGCGTTTCTTGGCGTTGTTGCTAATTCTAGTGATGACGTTAAGAAATGCCAACAAGCATTTCTGGCGCCATTGCCCAGGATAGACTTTTTATCTATCTTTGCGATTGCGCTAAGAAATGTCAACAAGCATTTACGCGCCGTTGCGGGGAAGGCGTTGGTTAAAAGAATTTTTTAGGACATGTTCATGATAGCTTGCTTGTGTTGTAGCCATTGCTCATAACGAAAAAAAATTATTTTATAAACAAAATTATATTTTATAAAAAATTTTTTATAAAACTATTTAAAAAATATTTTTGTTTTAAAAATACTTATATAAAAAATTATTTTACTAGTTTTGAGGAAGACCAAAGACCGAGCAAGACTTCTCTGAGTAGTACCTCTCGGCTCTGCCGTAGTATCCCTCTCTTCCTCTACCTCCAAGTTCCACCGCCGCCACCACCACCGCCGACCCCCTGCCTCTTCCCCGGTGAGGTCGTCGGCGGCAAGGCAGGAGGGCCGGTTCCCTCCCTCCAGCCCCTCTTCCTCCTCCTTGTAAGATCCCAATCAATAAGAACCCTAGATGGGTGTGTCCAAGATAGCTAGTTCAAGCCATGAAGCTGAAGCCATGCAACCTGCCAAGGGTCTACATGGCGACGGTGAGGGGGTTGAGGCACTCCACCTCGGGCTGCATCAGATGCTCATCTCATCTTCCTCGTCCTCCTCCAAGTGACACCCTCGCACGTCGTGCCACTGTTCCATGCCGACATCACCTGCCGCCTCGTGTCGTACCGTGCACCGCGGATGTTTCGCGGGCTCGTGAGATCTCCGTCCGTGAGCCTGTTCTGCCGCGGCAACACGCGGCCTTTGGCTGCACCCACGGCGACACTGGAGGCGGCCATCCTCAACAACGGCGCCATCCGCCCGGAGTCCACGCAGGTTTCTACTACGAAGGTCCGTGCCGACGGCGTGATCCAGCTGTGCTGACCGCCACTCACGGAGTTGCTTCTCCATCTGTGAGCACAGGCCCTTCAGTGCCGCCTGGGCCTATCCCCATCCGCGGTTCTGCTTCGACAGGACCACGAGACGGCTCGGCGTCCATCTCCCTCGGCTGAAGATGGCGAAACAAGAGGAAGAAGAGGCCACATCGGATCTGATCCGCCGCGCAGTACTCTTTGCATCGCTGAAATCTCATCATCGTCGGCGGCGGCAAGTGGAAGTTCGAGCACAGCACGCCGATTGGCTCGCAATCCTCTCTGCTTCGGTTCCTCCAATTCTTGGTGGGGCCCACCAGTTCTGTGGGGTCCACCACTGCAACGTGGCTACCATGCAGCAGTGCCCGCAGCGCGCCGTGTCCTGCACGAGTCACATGCATCCGCCAGAAGTGTGTGGTGCATGTCATTTGGTGTTCGTGGCCACATCTCATCTTGCTTCGGTGCTAAGGGTTGCTACGTGGACCATGGAGGGCCTCTTCTTCTGAATGGCCAAGGTCACCACGGTGCGGTACAATGTATCCAACAGCCTTCCTTATCCTTGCAGCTGCTGGCTCATCTTTGTCCTTTTTTCTTTTCTATTCTTTGTGTTCTAGTTTCGTATAGAACTCACTTCACTGCAGGTCTTAGACTAGACAGAGAAGTCTGGTTTCTTTGTCTCCGTTTCACTGCCTGTGTAGTGCTTAATCAACAGCCAATGGTCCTCAAGGCCTCTATCCTATTTAGACAGCTTCTTCTTCGACGTTGGATTGACGATACTGCCTCCATCTGGGTTATCGGTTTGAGCTATTTCTACCTCCGGCAACGTAATCAACATCATCCTTCGGTTGTCAGAATGTGTTCTTCAGTGGCTTCACCGACCCTCCTTTAACCATCGCAGTGCGCGGTCAGTCCATCTGGGTGCACGCGTCTCTGACGCCTCTGCGTATACCCCTCATCACCGGCAGAATAGTCTTCGTCTACGCCCTAGTCGATGCTGTTGTTTTTATTTCGGGTCACAGGACCTCTATGTAATCAAGTCTCTCTTGAGAGATCTCATTGTATTATGGCTGTTCTAATTTATAATAGATGTTCTTGTCAAAAAAAAAAAACTCAAAATATAAATATTTTTTTCTTTTCACAAAAAAATTATTATTTAAACCTTGGTTTGTTTTCAAAATTTTGCATGAAGCATGTTTTGGTTTGAAGTATGATTGTTGCAACATCATATCTTCAATTAAGCATGGAGCTTAGGTTAAATTGCCTGCTTTGATTGAACGACACGTTTGATCACTGTTTCAAAACTACTGCATGTGATCTTTGAAAAATTATGCCAAGACCAAAAAAAAATCTCCTTCTTGGGACAAGTTCTGTAGCCATGTTGATGGAAGCCAATCATAGCTTCTGGTTACAAACTTCGTCCCGGTTTTGGCGGTCAAGCTTATGACCATAAAGCAAGCACTGCCGGGAGGTACCCCGGATTATCATAAAAATAAAGAAGCAATTCTTTTCCCTTACCGATAAGGCAAGGAATGTTTTCAAGTTAGTATGCACCTTCGGGTATTCTTGGTCGCTAACCATTTCAGGTGGTGATTAAGAAGAACAAGGGACATATGATACATGAAGACGAAGAGTCACATCGAGATAAATGCATTGATGCCTTTGGTGATCTAGTCTCCACACACCGGACTTTCACACAAAAGTCTAAGTGTGGCGGAGGATGACGAAGGTCTAACCATAAGGCCATCTTGGTAAAAAAAAAGGAAGAAAAAAACAATAGAGATGTTGGCTCTACCTTGTTTGAAAAAAAAAGAGTAAGAAAAAAATTGAAAAAAAGAGATAGAAAAAAAAAGTGCTGAAAAAATTATTATGCAAAAAAAAATGGAGGAGAGGAAAGGAGAGGATGGCTCCCCATAACCAAGGAGAAATACCTTTGGGCTGCCCAACTCCACCCAACATTGCTTCGACAAGCAAGAAGGGGCTCACCTCTAAGCCTTTGCTACAACTATCAAGGCCCATGGCCCAAACACAATAGGCCATGTGTGGGCTGGTCTTGAGGTTCACCTGGGTAAAGCCATCATACAAACCGCTGCAACAACTTCGATGTTTCATCTATAAATGTTGCCGGTAACAACACTCAGGTATGCAAAGGTAACGTTCACCAACTCATTTCCTCACTCTTGTCTCCATAAGAATATAAAAGTTATGCTTCCTTTGTTTATGATAATGCTCTAGTTTGGATGTATTCTCAAGATACATCTATAGGCCTTTTTAATTTAAGCATGGTGCTTAGATTAAAATAGCCTTCTTTAATCAAATTTTGACTCGGTGTTGAAATTTGATTAATGAACTTGGAGTTATTGTCATAAACAATAGAAGTAATCCATGTTGGAGGCAAAGCAAGGCATGATCTTTCTAGCCTTGTTTGAGTTTGAATAAAAGTTGGCTGAACATTCTTTCAAAAAAAAAAAAAGAGCTTTAGTTATCTTGTTCATCTATGCAATGCCTCACCTCTGTTGGATGAATCTTGTTTATATCTTTTCATGCCTCCAATTCCTATGTTGTGTGTTTTGGTTTGAAAGTATTGGCTATGCATCTTTTAAATTAAGCATGGTGCTTAGTTTGAAGTTTGGATGTAAAATCATGCTTCCATAGGCTCTGTAATTTAAGCTTTGTGCTTAGATTAACTTGCTTACCTAGATCACATTAGACATGGTGTCTAGTTTGATCTTTGAACCAATGTTGCCATTATAGATTATTGGTGGATCATATGGACTAACCCCCGGAATTTATCAACTTCATGGGTTAAGTCTTGGAGATGACAACGAGAGATGAACATTTGTTCGGTGAACCACAAATAATAATAATAATAATAATAATAATAATAATAATAATAATAATAATAATAATAATAATAATAATAATAATAATAATAATAATAATAATAATAATAATAATAATAATAATAATAATAATAATAATAATAATAATAATAATAAACCTTTCAACCCCAAGTATGTTGTCCTCTTGTCTCGATGTCACCACAAGACAAGCTTGGGGGAGGGGACCTTCTAAGCATGCTCAAAGGAGGCAATGTACTGAGAATCATGTCATAGCATGCACCAGCTAGCAACATTCCAAGCTAAAAGTAAGTCAGAAGCTAGCTTGGGGGAGGACCCCCGCAAAGGGTAACTCGTATCTCAAATTTCTATGAATAATTTGTTTATCTTATAGAAAGATGAGGTATGATAAAAAGATTCTTTTCTCCACTCTCTATATATGTGTTATAAAAATATTTAGTTCTACCCTTGTTGATATGATGAATAGTTGCTCTGTCTCATGTTTTTCTTGTACTCAATTCATAATCGAGCTATCTCTAAAGTTTGGGTTTATCGGCTAAGAATGTCTCATCCTAAAAAACCTGAGCTAGTGGGTTGCATATACTTGAAATTGTCTAAATTATTGCTCAGTATGATATGGTGCCATAGACACCGCTATGACTTTGCTCTAAGAAAGACTTGACGTCTGGAGGTTTTGGTTCAAAACCTATAAAAACATAAGTTCCTCGATGATTATGAAATTCCCACCAGTGCCATATGATTTATCTTTAGTACAAAAACCACCCATACGCTGCTTGTTCGAACATTGAGTTCGGTCGGATCGTTATTACCGACGCGAGATTATGATCTTATACCCATGATTGAGACTTACTTGCACCCATCAAATAAACTACCGACTCTCACCCTGAGAGTCGCGCACAAACATGCATCCATTCCACCAAAAATGCCAACTCTTACACTGGGAGTTGTGCACCAGTCCACTAAATAAAGATGCCGGCTCTTACCCTGAGAACCGCACATCCCGTAGTCACCAAAATCTGCTCTGTGCCTTTAAATCATGAGATCTCTCTCCTCATGCACTCTTCATACTCCAAAAGAGAGCTATGGGCTATGCTTATTTGTCCTTTCAAAAAAAGGAAAAATATTGCCAAGGGGCACATAAGAGGACAAGGGTCCCATTAAGTAGACAAACAGGAAATTATAGGTCCCCCGTTAAAAAAATAATAAAAAAAAGAAAAGAAAAATAAAGAAAAAAAGAGAAAAAAAAGAAAAGCATAGATCCTTAGTGTACTTCTCGTAGCCCATGCTCTCCCAAAAATCCCCGTCCACCAATAAAGAGAGAATCATGATGCATAAGAGTAGCCAAAAGTACCACATAAATTAGGAACCATCCATCTTCCCACATATTTGCACGTCTCAATCAAGGTGTATGGTTTAATCTCCGTATGGTTCGATCCTTGACCTTACAATACATGTGATGCAAGTATGCCCACTTTACATACCTACCCAAAACTCCACTCTCAGCTATTTAGTGGTAGGAAGAAGGCTAATCTCAAAATGCCTTTGGTGAGGATTTCATACACATTGAGCGATTGAGAGAATCATACGAGGAACTTGTGCTTTGTTTTACAAAAAAAAATTTTAAACCCTCCAGATAGATGGTTGATCTTAGGTTGAATGATAAGCAAGGTCTGTGAATGTATTCTACTTTGCAATCGCCCAAGGCAGAGAAAGGTTGAAAAGCCTCATTCAGTTTTAGGATAATAATAGGGTGGATAGAATGCCGATTTATTCAAATTGTAGTAGAAAACTTAGTTATAAACTCTGTACATTTGAAACATGATCGGCATAGTAGCAACTCCTGATCAACAACCTAAAGCCCAGCTTTGCTCGGGACGAGCAAAGGGTAAGCTTGGTGGATCTTGTTGGCGGTCCTTATCGACGATTTTATACCACCAATATAAGATTAAAAAGGGAGAATTATTTATTTTCATACACATATACTTTTGCTATTGACCGAATTCCACTTGTACTGGTAGAATTGACACTTGCAGGGATTATAGCCAAATACAAGAGGAATTATAAAGAAAGCACGCTTTTCTACAAAGCATGACAGAGGGTCAAAGAGCATAGCCCACCGATCTGGCAATTCTGGGCAAAACCAGCGACATGGGAGTGGCATAGCCCAAACACCAAATCATGGTCGAGTTTGTCTTGGACTGCACGAACATGTTCGGGTAATTTGGACGCTACGAATTCATCCGAACTCCGATTGAGGCAAACGACCCGGCCACGCGAAGCTAACGACGAGGCCCACATGCCTGCAAAAGCTGAGGCCCAGCCGAGCTACCCTTGGCGCAGCCGCGCCAAGGGAGCGAGCGCCAGCACGGGGACCGATCGGGTCAAGCTTCGTTTGGAAGGTGCTATGGCGGTTCCTTATGGTGGTTCCAGGGTGTTTCCATATTTAGCTATGCCAAACCGTCCTAGTTGAACTATAAAAGGGGAGAAGAAAACATTTCTCAACACACACCACATTTGAGTCTCTCTCCCTCCTCTTGTATCTTCTTTAGTAGTTTTAGTTATGTAGTGGAGCAAGGCAAGCCTCGTTGGAGAGCTTGAACCTTTAGAAGGATCTCGGTATGAGTAATATCAAGGTCTCTCTTATTCATTCTTGTTCTCATATGTTTTTGTTCTAGATGTTCTTGTTCTTGTTCTAGATGTTCTTGTTCTAGTTCTTAGATGTTCTAGTTCTTAGATGTTCTTGTTCTTAGTATAGTTATGTTGTAGAACTAGAGCATAGTTCTTATGATATGATCTTAGCATATGAACTAGAATATAGTTTACATGTTTTGATCTTATCATATAGAACCTAACGTTTGATCTCAGTGCATGCATGTTTAGACCTGAACTAGGTTGTGATGTTGAGATCTATCTTAAGCGTAGTCTTGGTTAATGTTAGCTTGCGGGTTCGTCGTCCGTCCCCATGGCGGGTGCTCTAGTAGAGGGCCCCTGATAGAGACGGGTCACCCTGTACGATGCAGTAGTCGCTAGCGTAGACGTGGTGTCTAGGCTAGAGGCTGCCTTCATTTGCCTCGTACTCCACGGTTGTGTAACACCCGGTTTTAAGGACAAAACCAGATATACACCATATGTGAGCCTCAGAGGGCAAATCCCACATATAGTCACAATTAGTATCAATTACAATGCTCTTTATATATATAACATACATAATATAAAGGATCACCTAATAAACAATCAGCGAAAAGGCGACTCTGAACACCGGGTGTAGACTCCACTGGATCCAACTGACTGGTTGATCACAAGTCTAAATCTTCTCCTGAGGTGTGGGGGAAAACAAGGGTGAGTTCATGCGAACTCAACAAGTATAGCAAGTAGTTTGGATCCCATAACACATGAATAATGTAACGTAAATAATGTAAAGCATAAAACGGTAAATAAATGAACATGTTAACAATCAAAAGTCATCATCTATTGTAAGGATTCAAGGCCGCCCTGTCCGTGGGCACGGACGATATATCGATTTAAACTCTGCGCAGAGGTGTACACTTTCACTGTGAGTCGTGATTTACCCTTTCGCCCGAGGTAGCTAATCTCTTGACCCTCTTCCAAGGAAGGTCGGCAGGGTTCACTATAAAGCCTTTCAAAGGTTCGCCTAACAAATTAGGACCGCTAGGTTTCAAAAGTCAGTCTGTGTGATGCAACACCGCAGCGGATCCACAGTCTGCTCATCCCCATTTACGCCACAAGGGTAACCTCTAACAAGCTAGAAAAGGTCCTCATACTGAGCTAAAGCCAGAGCCATATAGCCCTCACAGTTATACGAAAAATCCCGGAGGTTCTCTTACAGACAAATCCTCAAGTTGCTAAAAAGTCATTTTTATCGTTCTTTGCATAAACATTAATTAAGCTACATGGATCATAGTCATAGAAGGAAACTCAAACTATACTTGCCTTAAACTCTTATCTTGTCTTCTTGTTGTCCAAACCTTCAAGATCTGCTTTTGGGTCACCACGTATATCTCACCGACATGGACAAGATCATAAAGCACCACACAAGCATTCGAGCGATCACATACAAGAAAACAATAGGACTAAATTAGAATAGTACATCAATCATAGTAAAATAGTTTGAAAAGCTTTTAGAACTATTCTACACGTCACTACGATCGCACAGACGTCGGATTTAAAACGGAGAAGTTATGAATTTATTAAGATTTCCTATTGTAAAATAATGAATTAAATATAAACTCTATTTTTAAAAGTTATAAACAGTGCTAAAAGTGTTACTAACATAAATATTATGAGATTACGAATCTAACGGAATTTGAACGGTTCAAAACGGAGTTAAAATAAGCATTTTATAAACATTTGAATGTAGTGGCAGTTCTGTAAATATATAAAAACGTGATTTGATCATGACAAGGGACTACGACTGGATGTATTCTAGTCCGTATTTCCTGAATTGTTTTTGTGAAGCAAAACGGCCACATAACAGAGATGATTTCATCATGATGTCATCAAAGCTAGAATTGACATCATCAAGGCAGGCAAGCAAGGCCTGCATGCCGATCGGTGGTGGCCATGGCCGACGATGAAGCTTCTCTGGAGATCGATAAAAGCAACTTATAGGATTCGGTTTTTCTGCGTTAAGAGCATAGGTTTGGAGCAGGCATGATGACAAACTCACCACAAGCATTTTAGACAATCGGAAATCAACGATGATGATCCAATGCTGAGTGCTCGTCGAGGCGATCGATTGTTTCCTGTCAAGCGCGACATCGATTACAGGTGAATAACAGGAACCAAGTGAGGGGGAGAGAAGATACGTGACCAAAACTTGCTTACTGCCCCACGAGTCAAGGACGGAGGAGAAGCGGCAGGACGATGGGTGCGGCTGCATCTGAGATCGACAACATCCAACGCGATCACAGGAAACCACTACGGGTCACGGTGGCGGCTGTGCAGGGGCAGCAGTAGTGGGGACGTCGAAATCGTCGGTGGCTGACTTAGGGACTGAGGCGCTGTTGTGGCTTGAGCGTGGGCAAGGAGGCGCTCGGCTGTAGGATGTGCGGATCGAGGATGAAGCGGACTCGGTGATGAAACGGGCGTCTGCGCATATTTGTCGAGGTCGCGCAGGGCTTGGTCGCAGGACACGGGCGGGGCGCGAATGGAGCTCGTCGCACGGGCGCCTGGTCAAGTTGTGATGCCGATCCAGAGAAGCCGGCAGGTGCCAGATGAAAACGCCGACCTTTGTGCCACGAGAAAGGATCGGCAAGGGCATGGCTGCCGGTGCTTGCCTAGGCCCAAGCGGGAGGTGGGAACGGGGCTGGGCCAGCAGGCCGAAAGGAGACAGGGAGAAGAGAAATCCTTTTTTTTTTATTTTACCAAGTTTTTCAATTGAGTTTTGAAATGATTTTGAATCCTCTTTAAAGTTTGGTCAAATCCAGTCAATACAAAATAAATAATGCAACAGCATGAGTGCACAAGCATGTGTCTAACTTTATATTTTATTTCACTTTAATAAAAATTATTACTTTCCTATATTGAATGCTCACATAAATTGCATAAAATAAAATAATTTAGCTATTTTAAAATAATTAAAATTTTGTGGGTGTTACGGGTTGAGGTGGTAGGCGGCGTGGTGGACAGCCCTGTCCGTCCCTTGTATCCCCCACGTCCGGTACGGCGTAGAGCTACGAGCCGGCATCACTTGGCGGAGACCCGGGTGCGATCCGGTGCCCGTAAGTTAACGTGGCCCTGGCTATCTTAACGTAGAATCTCACTAACACGTATATGTTTGTGTGAATGTCCGTTGTCCTAACATGGTTATGTGGGAATGCCTGCTTCAGTTTAGGTTATTCTTTATTCTTTTTTTTATCTTTATCCTTGAGTTTAGCTCGAGTGTGTGTGTCAGTTATCCAACTACCAATCTTACTTTACCCCTGTTATGAGTATTGATCTGCTATGCAATCTTGTTCATGTCCAAATTAGACTCTTTTACACCATGCCTTCCTTTGGGAAATATAAATAACGATACCCTGAATACTTCCGGGTGAAATGCTACAACGGTATTTCCGTGCGCTTGCGGACTTATTCTGTAAACGTTGCAGCATACCAACCGACATTTCTTGGCGTTGTTGCTAATTCTAGTGATGACGTTAAGAAATGCCAACAAGCATTTCTGGCGTCGTTGCCGGGGATAGACTTTTTATCTATCTTTGGTGATTGCGCTAAGAAATGTCAACACCGACCTTTCAGTAAGTAGAAAACAAAGAGACATCAGCACACACATAGATATTTGCACCACTGTCCCATCCACCACTCTGGTGAATTACAAACTGAGAGAACAAATGATAAAGAGTTACCATACCCAGATGTTCCATCTCTAGTTTCAGTAGTAACCATGTTTACTGCTTTCTTCTCCTGTTTGTACTTGCGATCAGGGCACTCACTTGCCCAATGATCCTCACTGCCACACACAAAGCAACCACCTTTCTTCTTCTTGTCATTGTTATTGTTGTTTTGTTTCCTGAACTGTGTAGTCTGAGTAGGTTTAGGAGTGTTCTCCTTCTTTTTCTGGTCCTTATTCTTATTCCACTTGTGGGATTTCTTCTGCACCACATTGGCAGAAGAGGTCTCAACACCTTTCCCATTGTCCTTTGCTCTAGCCCTCTCCTCAACATCTAGAGTGCCAATGAGTTCCTCAACACTGAACTCTTGCCTCTTGTATTTGAGAGAAGTACCAAAGTCCTTCCAAGAAGGTGGCAACTTGGCAATAATACTACCAACCACAAACTTGTCAGGTAAAGGGCAAGGGAACAGTTCAAGTTCCTTAGCTAGTGCCTGAATCTCATGAGCCTGTTCCAACTACAGATCGGTTCTCAACCATCTTGTAGTCATACAGCTGCTCCATGAGATCTGACTCGCTACCAGCATCAGTAACTCTAAACTTTCCCATAAGTGCATCCCACAGCTCTTTCCCTATGGGATGGATGATGTAGCTTTTACGAAACTTTGGATCAAGTGCGCTAATCACCGCACCTCGAAAGAGGTTGTCTTCAATCTTAAACTTAGCCTCATCCTGCGAGACAAGTTTCAGGTTTGCCCTCGGTGGCATGAAAACAAAGCATAGCAGTTAGCCACAGTTCCATCTTAGCTTTCCAGAGCAAGAAGTGTTTCCCATCAAAAGGATCAGGCTTCAAAGCAGCAGAAGAAAACCTCGACACAAAAATGCCTATCATAATTAGGTTTTTGGACCTTAGACAATTAGGCAATTTCCATGTCATTTTAATTCCATAAATTAACATAAAGATGATGACATGTGATATATAATAAAATATTATAAACATGATGTCACAAATGTCCATAATCATATGGACCATGTGACCAATAAATATGTGCAACATATAAGCATGATAGCATGATTTATCTACTAGAGAAATAAAGCATGATATAAAACTCAACTCAATTATAGCCTCTAGAAAACATCTGAAACAATGTAAGCTGGACTTTGAAACATACAAAAGTATATGAAACAACATGACATTGTCGAAACATGCAGATATACATGATTAATTTCAGGCGTTCGGACATGCGAGTAAACCGATGAAATAACAGATCAGAGCATACGAAACATAACCATCATAGCATACGAAACAGCAGGCATGGACTAGCAAAACATGCAGAAACTGTATCCCGAAAAACAGAGAGGAGATGAACAGTTTATACCCTCCGGAGGATCCCGATCCTTGTCCTGTTTCTATGTTGATGAAGAGGATGAAGAACGCTAAGCCTCCGGGAAGTAGACGACGACGGCACACCGGAAGAAGATCAGCAGCGGCGGCTTGGGTAGTCGCGTAGACGCTTCCCAAAAACCTAATTGCCGATCCCCCGTGCAAGGTCCCAAACGGCAAGGGCTTCGGAGGCACCTGCCCTCTCCCTTCTCCGTGCGCGTGGATTGAGAAGATGGAGAAACCTTCGTTGCAACTTGATTATGGACTGGTGTGTTTTCTCTTGTTGAAGAGATGAATGAACCAAGAGATTTTTGACTGCAATAGTATATGAACTATATACGAGGCAAAGGACAAGCCAAAAGACTCAAGAGACAAGGAGTCTCACGGATGGCCAAAAGCCTCACGTGACGACTAGGAAACATGAGTCTCACGTCACCTTCCTTAGTGGAGAGATGAATTCATTTTTACCAATTATAAATAATGGAAGTAACTCAAATATTTATGTATCACAATTGACAAGAAATGAAAGGTCCATCTGATCGACTTCCTGTCTCTCCACGTCATGTCCACAACCTCGCTCGGCCCGGCCGACGTTCGTCAAAATCTCGTACCATGCAAAAACGGTTCACCCAACAAATTACATACCATAGAGTTTTAATGATTTATTGAATATATAATTTGGGCCTAGCCCATAATAAATCCAACAATAAACTGGACAGTTTAGGTATAAATTACATGGCTATAGATTGGATGATGCTGGGAAGGACATTTAATTAGAATTAAGCTCATGACG